>JAQMYJ010000038.1:6939626-6966072 GCA_030014305.1 Clarias laeviceps
CTATCCGGTGTATATATATATATATATATATATATATATATATATATATATTTTTTTTTTATCTGATAATTGAACCTGTATTTTTACGAATGCTAAAGATTTTCACTGCTAAGTATAATTATATACCTACTGTATGTTATATCAAATGAGATCCCCTTCCTGTAACACCCCTCCCATTTTCTAACTGGGCTTGGAACCATCACTGCATGCAGTGGCTGGGTTGTAAGGGACATTGGGATAAGGGCCTAATAGTTTTGACCCGACTATACAAGGCTTGAACCTCTGACTCTCTAATTAGCAACCCTGACCCAGCACTGCCCCTCATATCTTCTGTAAATATTGCTTGCCATTTGGCTTTTGCAACTGATGAACCCTTAACTGTAAAATAAAGTTGAACACGATTTTAACTATAATAAGCCAACTATATAAATATAGGGTCAATATGTAAAAGTAATTTTAGAGTTCAAACTTCAAACGATCACACTGGGTCGAAGAGACATTATCTTTGGCTCAACATACACTATTAGGCCAAAAGTGTAGAAACCTGACCATCACATCCATATGTGGTTCTTCCCACAAAGTTTAAACCCCATAATTGTACAAAATGTCCTTACATCGATCAGGCATAACCTTACGACCACCTGCCTAATATTGCGTAGGTTCCCACTCTTTTGGCGCCATAACAGTGATGCACTGTGTGTTCTGACACCTTTCTATTACAACCAGCTTTAACCTTTTCATCAATTTGATCTGCACTAGAGCTTCTATTGGAACGAACAACATGGGCCAGCCTTCCTTCATTCCAGGAACATCCCACAATAGCTACAGTTTTGGAGTTGCTCTGATCAAGTCCTCTAGCCATCACAATCTGGCCCTTTTCAAAGTCACTCAAATCATTATGCGTGGCCATTTCTTATGCTTCCAACGTAACAACTTCAGGAAAAAAGATTTACTTGCTGCCTAATATATCCTACAGTGTAGCCTCCATTGTAACAAGGACCATAAGCCTCTACTGTGAGAAGGACCATATTGTAATGGCTAGACAACTGTGTCAGAGCAACTCCAAAACTGCTGCTCTTATGAGATGTTCCCAGACTGCAGTGGTCAGGACATATCTCGAAAGAGATCAAAGGAAGGAGTCATGGGTGGCCAAGGCTCATGGAAGCACGTGGGGAGCAAAGGCTGACCTGTGTAGTCCGATCTAATAGAAGAGATACTGTAGCTTAAATTGCTGGTTCCAAAAGAATGGCGTCAGAACACCCAGGTCATTTCTGTTTTGGTGGCAAAGGGGAACCTACTCAAATGGCTGATATAAGTATATGTTATTGGTTTTCCTTTCACGTGAGTGAATTGGCACAAACTTGCCAATTCCAGCATGGCAGTGCCTCTGTACACAAAGTGAGCTCCATGAAGACATGGCTTTCCCAAAGATAGAGTGGCCTTCACACAGCCCTGACCTCAACCCCACTTAACACCTTTTGAATGAATTGGAACACTGACTGCGCCCCACTGCCTGACCTCACTAATGCTCTTGTCGCTGAATGCACAAAATCCTCCACAGTCCTGCTCCAAAAACAGTAGAGGTTATTATAACAGCAGAGGAGGGAATGAGTCGCCTCTTCAGGGGATGTTCAACATGCACATATGGCTGTAACAGTCAGGTGTTCAAATACTTTTGGATATAGTCGTTTGTGTATTTGGGTTGACATTTGAATTAAATTCGTTAAATCAAAGTGACTGGTCAAACAGACTAGCTATAAGAACTCATATTTAACTATATTCATTTTGATGATACGTTGTTATTTCAACCACCGTGTTCAAATTAATATTGATGTTAATTCAGTAATTACTAACTGATGATGATGATGATGATGATGACGATAATTATTATTATTTTTATTTACCTTTGCTTGTCTACAACATTTAGAAATGATGTTATCCGGTTATCAATTAATGAATAAATTAACTAGCGCATATAGTCTGTATATTAATTAGCGATAATAAGTATTTCCAGACTGAGCTATGGGCTCAAAGACAAGCCCACCAGTCTGCAGTATCCAGACAGACACAGCTCTATTATCCTCCATATTAGCCTCCATTACTCAGAGTAAGCATTTAAAATCTTAATTGAGTGCAGTACTTTTTAATGTTATGAAGAGAGATATTAGGAGTTTGGACGGCTTCCATCAGTCACCACGCAGAAGGTCTTCCTATACCAGCACTGCTGCCAGGTGCAGGAAGCCATCTGATTAGCGACACCACTGCTAACGACTGCATGCAGCTGCATGATGGGTAAACTGTCACTTCTTCGTCCCAGCCAGATCGATGCCATTTATCTCCCATCCAGAAAAAAAAGCCAATAATAGGATGAGAAGGAGGCCCTAAAGGGCGGCCTTGCATTGCTCATTTATATGGAAATGCCAAGGATGTGGTGATTAGAAGCTAGAAGGAGCCTCTACCTGAATTTTTTTTTTTTTAATTCTGGAGGAGAACCTGAATGCTGAATGGCAGGAAATATCATGCTATTGGAATAATTTGCTGTAGGCGATGTGTACGTCTTGGGGAGCTGTGACTGGTTAGCCTGGCCTGGATACAGCATATGCTCATACACACCTACACTGTGTGGCAGCCTGTGCAACTTCTCACAAACTCCTATAATTTTTTTATGCATTCTATACATTTTCCTGTACTGAATTTGATGGAAAAGTAAATCACACAGTTGTGATGATGTGACAGCACAGGAGCATCATGGATGTTCAAGACATGGAAGAGTCGCTATCCAAATCAGCTGAATTGATTGGGCTATGGCACGCACATATCCAGAAATGTATCAAAACTTGACAGTCGCTGTAAGGGAAATCTGCACTTAGCAAGGTTTTAGAAATATTTAGGCAGAATGATGGCTTTCACCGCAACACGATCTTTACAGACTGATACCCAGGAAAGGTTAGAAATAATTACTAAGTTGCTTAGGTTAAATTCATATTTATGCTTTCTGATGTTCTAAGATGCATTCTCCCAAAATGCTACACATATCCAAACACTCTATTGTAACATAGTGCCTGGACAGTTCCAGGTGGTGGAACGATTATAAGTGGAGACACAACCGAATGGATCTGAATTATAGTAGAAGACCACAGTGCTCAGCCTTATCTGGCCATCTGCTTGTTTTGTTGACACATTTAGCAGCTGTGAGCTGGATTTCCTGGGATTTCTCTGCAATCAAACGAAGCTGAGGGCTAAATTGAAGGTTAACAGATGGCGCGTGTGATCACAAACGTGGCACAAGAGGCCAAGCTTTAGTAAAACCACAATACATTTTGTAAAGGAAAGAAACGAAAGCAGCAGTGTTTAATTGAAGAAAAAAAAATACATATTATTATTAATATTATCTTATTATTTTCGTTTAAATATTTGATTAATTTTTGATATTTATGATGTGAATTTAATTAAAGGTGCATTTACTCTATGAGAGCTCCTAGGCAGAGCTAAATCTGTACTCACCTTAGAGTACATGACTCCATTTAGCACCTCCCCATTTCGAATCCAGATGATTGAGGCGGCAGGCTTGGCATTGTCAGCATGACACGTCAGGTTGAGTGGGTCTCCAGCTCTCAAGCTCACCACAGGGCCTCCATCAATAACTGGGTTATCTGGTGGAACTGCATCATGGGAAAAAAAAGAAAGAACATCACGCATGTCAGTGAGTGGCAGAGCTCCGGGGGATATCCATCTGCTCAACTGCTCGAGTCAATAGTGCTCTATACGGATCTCTGCAACATGTTACTCGTCTTAATAATAATTTAAAAAAATTTTAATAGCATCATGTTACCAAAAAAATAAAAAATAAAAAATTCCCACTTTGATGTGAAACTTAGTGATTGTTGCAAAGTTCTCACAATGGAGAATTAAAATTATTGGAATTAGATTAAAAATCGTTCAACCTGAAAGGTTCATCTTCATGGAAGATGGCTCTGTTGAGTCCAGATTTCACAGATTTGACCCTATTTCAGAGTGATGGGTGCATCAGGGTAAGAAGGATATAGATCAGGTCTAGGCTCAACAACGTTATTTGGCAATAAAATAAAGTCAGCTGATGACCTGAATGTACTCAATGACCAGGTTATCACATCTATGGAGTTTTTCTTCCCTAATGGCACGGATTTACAGTATTCCAGGACTCCACACTCTTTTCCAGTGTGAACGAGTGATTCTGGGAGCATGAGGAATCATTTTCACGTAAAGCTAAAGGCAATCGAGTGAAATATTGGAGTGTGCGACTTTACTTTGACTTTCAACGAGCAGTGTACTGTACAGTATGTAACTCATAAAAATGAATTCTTGTCATTGCTTAATGTCTATAATTTGATATTAAATCAATGTCCTCTATGGCATGTGCCTTACCAACACTGCACTCTAAGAAGAGAAAAATGCCAAGGGGTCATTTGATAGGTAATGGTTCTTATTCTCCATAAAGGGTTTATAATGGAATTCTTTGTGAGAGGGAACCATCCTGTTATAAGGTTATGTATAGATTTGTTATATGTTTTCACAGTCTTTTCTATCTAAGAGCCTCCCTGGCAGTGAGTAAGGCTAATCTATTTTGTCTCGTTAGTGAAAAGTGATATAATCCTAGTGTGGAATTTGTTCACCAAAATTGTATGCAATTTGAATAGTAGATTCCTTATTATACTGTATGTGACATACTGTATCATTTTGAGTCAGAAATCTCAATGGTCCACTTGTGCAGAAACCTGATTTTTTTGGTCAAAAACTTGATTCTCGGCTGCTTTGAGGTGGTATTGCTTTCCGAGCAAATAAATTCTCAGCTTTCATACTGTGTCAATAATATTGTTGGATTGAAATAATAAATATAGATTGGAAGCTCTCAAAGATAGGATGATGAGTTTATCTGTGGAAACTGATGAGTTGTGCATTATCTCTCTCTCTCTCTTTCTTTCTCCTTCTCCATTTCTCCCTCCCACATGGTTCTCTCTGTCTCTTAAGTGAACAAATGCACGTTCCAAAGAATATGGCTGAAAACTATAATTTTTTTTTCCCCACCACTGACAAATTAATAATAGGTTTTTCCCTTCTAGAAAGTTATCACTAATGTACGATTTGCAATACATATTATTCAGAATAAATGGATTCTGTTGTGATCTGATACAAATTCAGATCTGAATAAAAAATGCAATAATTGTTTATTTTAGCTTCTTAAAACCATACTTTCCCCCAGTGCGTGCACACAGTATTCTGGGAAAATCCTCCTGAAGGCTATCGTATCACTCTTTTGCTAAACTGCTTCTTGTTGGAAGACATTGATCAGGTTTAATAGTTAAATGCCTTGAAAAAATATTCACACCCCTTGAACTTTTCCACATTTTTCCATATTACAACAATTATGTGCCAGTTTTTGCTGGTCTATCACATAAAATTCCAATAAATGTATTTTATTGGAATTTTATGTGATAGACCAACAAAAACTGCCACATAATTGTGAAGTGGAAGGAAAATTCATGATTTAAAATTTTTTTTTGAAAAAAAAAATATGGAATGCGATCAGATCACATTTGTATTTAGTCCACCTGAGTGAACACTTTGTACAACCACCTTTCGCTGCAATTACAGCTACAAGTCTTTTGGGGTTTGACTCTAACAGCTTTGCACATTTTGAGAGTGAATCTTTTTTCCCATTCTTCTTTGCAAAATAGCTCAAGCTGTTGGATGGAGAGCGTCTGTGAACCGCAATTTTCAAGTCTTGCCACAGATTCTCAATTGGATTTAGGTCTGGACTTTGACTGGGCCATTCTAACACATGACTATGCTTTGATCTAAACTATTCCATTGTAGCTCTGGCTGTATGTTTAGGGTCGCTGTCCTGCTGGAAGATGAACCTCCGCCCCAGTCTCAAGTGTTTTACAGACTCTAACAGGTTTTCTTCTAAGATTGCATTTGACTCCATGCATATTATATATCAACTCTGAACAACTTCCCTGTCCCTGCTGAAGAAAAGCTTCCCCACAACAAGGTTTTCGCCACACAAAGCATTTTGCATTTAGGCCATAAATGTCAATTTTGACCAGAGCACCTTCTTTCACATGTTTGCCATTTATCCAGTGTATACCGCTTGTCCTGATTAGGGTCGTAGAAAACAAATCACAAAGCACACACACATGCAAACCCAACCATATACTATGGGCAATTTTGAAACACCAATCAAACTAGACCATGTGTCTTTGGGACTGTTGGAGGAAATACCCAGAGGAAAACACATAAACTCTACGCAAACAGAGCGGAGGCAAGATTCAAACCCCAGACCACCACATTACCAGTTTATTTATCGTTTGGGAAATATATCCAACAAAATGTGTCAGAAAGCTTGACAGATGGATACAAACATAAAAAAAAAAAAACTATAGGATGATTTGGGCAACAAAACAGGCATTTCTACTACTGAGTTGTTTCCAGTGCTTATAGAGTTAATATTATAGTTTAGGCCGCACCTACTGTACTTAGCATTTAAATCCAGTTATAGATATGATAATTTGACATGCTAAACAGACACAGATGTTTCGTTACAACATAAATAGGCATAGCTCATGTATTATTTAAAGTATTACTATAAAGCTATGGATAACTCAAGGTGACTTAAGAGTTGATTATGTAAGAGTTCACATAGATACTGTATATTCCTTCTCAGTAATAAAAAAATAAACTTTTGGCATGTGTTTATTACAAATATTTAATTCATTGTAGGCATTGAGTAAACAGGTGATTTGAAAAACAGTTGCTAAGAAAACATCTTTAATCTGTCACTAATACAAAAAAGCAGCAGAAAGCTACCATGCTGAGGACGGAACGCATCTGAGTGAGACCGTGCTGACACTGAGTACAACTTAATGAGAGCAGGTGTTATTTGTATATACGATTAGATGGATGGGAAATGGAAAAGAACGCAGCGACGCGTGATAGTAATAGTAGCGAAGGGCGGAATAAAGTGAAAGGAGTTTGACGGGCCGGAAAAGGAAACCAGCAGGAGAGAGAAGGCGTGTGAGCGCTGTTTAGACTTACAGACTTCAAAATTCATGAATGGTACTGATTACATACTCGCTGTTTCATTGAGACACTCCTTACGTGGCATGCACGTGTACAGATTGACAAGCACACACACACACACACACACATGCTGATGTTGTTTGCATTAAGGAGCCTATATGGAGCAGGAGGGAAAATCAGATGCAAAATGCAGGTTAAAACAGACAGCTAAAAAGAGAGACGGAGAAAGTCAGAGAGTTCTTAATGCGACATAATCTATGCAGTTGGTTCACTGATTTGAAGAGTGCGCCCATCCAAAACAATCTGCTCAGATGTGATCACAACACACCATGCTGCATCTTTAAAGAAGCTTAATCTAATTCAGAGTACAACAGCCTGCGTTTATTATAAAGTCCTGCTCATGAGGTTTAATGCTCTTAAAAGATCTTGCTGATCTTCTGAAGCAGTAAAGCTCCATCTGAGAACTTTGCTCATGTCCTGCCGCTCTACTATTTGTCTGGGAATTATTGCCCATGAACCCTACCTAACCAGTGCACTGCTAGCTCATGAATAGTTTTTACTAACTCACTCTCACTCACTTATCATCTATGCTGCTTCATTCTGTGTACAGGGTCGCAGGGAGCCTGAAGCCTTTTCCAGGGGACTTAGGGCATGAATGAATGAAGAGCACACATACGCACACTCAAACACTCATGCAAACACTATGCAGGAATCGAACCCAGACTCTGGAGGTGACAGTACTAACCTCTACGCCACCGTGCCGACGAATTGGTTTTACATATGCAATAGATTTAACCAGGTTTCATTTTTAGGTTTATTTTGGTTTCCACATAGATTTGCAGATCTTTCATCTGTTATATACAGTACATCGGTGATTAATGAGTTTCATCGTAAGTACTTTGGCTTTGCCTTCAAATCTTCTATCTTGAGATTTTCAGCTCAAAATGAAACCTGCCCCATAAAGAAAGAATGATATCAGCTAAACCATTTCTAACAGGAATACTCAGCACAGAAGAGTGATAACTCCGGTGACATATGGAATTGCACAGCTGCGCTCATTTTCACATTGGGAACTGTGAAACAAAATAGGAGCCCTGCATAAAGCACTTACTGACCTGGAAATTATTGGAATATCTATATATCTCTTGCTGCAGTTCGCATGAACGAGCTGGGCAATATTGCACGTCTGGATCCATAGGTCATTTTTTTTTTTTTTTTTAACAACTGACTTTATAGCACTTAATTTACACCAATCTGCCATGAACTTTATTACATGAATTACCACCGAATATTGTAATGTCATGTTTGTCGCATTGTCACTTTGTCGCTCTTGTTTGCACATTTGCACGTGCACTTTATGTCTCTTTTATGCAAAAGTACCGATGTACTGATAGTTCCCTGTTAACTTAAAATGTCAATCTTTCTTGTCCCAGCTGGCCAGCTAATTACGTCTCTAAGTTAGCTACTTACTTTTTTGTTAATTTATGTTGTTAGTTTATGTTGTCATGTCAATCTCTCTTGTCTCGGGTAGCCAGCAAATTAGTTAGCTAGTTAGTTTTCTGTTAATTTATGTTGTAAATTTATGTTGTATGTACAGTAGCACCTTGGTCCTGGAGGAACGTTGTTTCGTTTCACTGTGTACTAACTGTATATAGATGAAGTGACAATAAGGCCTACTTGACTTGACTTGACTTGACTTGACATAACACCACATGACATTAGTACATTAAGATAGATACATGTAGATAGATAGATAGATACGTTATTTATCCCCATGGGGAAATTCACAATGAGTTTCATTAACCTTCTTTATCAATTATAGGTCAGTAAACTGGTGACAGGATCATGGGCACCCAAGACTCACCCATCCCTACATGGAGAAACATTCCAGCCCGTCTGGTCCGAACCCACAGAAAAGCTGATGCAGCACAAGCTGCCTAAATCAGTCAAAGGTGGCATTGATAGAAAGACCCCGGAACACCCACTGTACCACATCCTGCCAAGCACGAGGATCAGCAGGAAAAGAGCTCAAGGTCACTGACCCAGTCTGTTTGGAACTCGTGCTATACACCACTGAGGCCCTGTGAAGCCACACCCTGAGGGGCCAGAGCTGCCTTGTTGGCACACTGGGAACCCATAGCCCCATACCCTAGGCACATACAATATTAATGTTTTTAATTTTATGGCTGATCGATGTATGCATATGCTGAATACAAGAACACTTAACATTCCTTAATGTTTCAGAACGGATGCTGAAACGTGCAGAGATGATTTTTTTTTCCCTTTCCTGAGAAATGAGTCCCATCCAAATAGGGCTTAAAAGAGAAGTCTAATCACAGGCGCAGTACTTAATGGCCATTAAATATTCTCCGTCTGCTATTAAATCATGTGGGATTCATTGTCTAGACTGATCCAACTATGGGCTGTTGAAAGCAATTTAAATTTCTGGAAAGAGCTGTGCATTATGATTAGCAGTATATTATGATCTTCCATAAAAAAATGTGACCAGATGAAGAGAGATTACATCTTATTATATGCTATGTTCATGGTTATTACAGTATTTGAATTCTTTTTTGACGAAGCATCTTTGACACGTGTACTCTTTCTTTAACCAGAAGTTGGAAACCAAAAGAAGTGAATACAGACTGGAAAATGACATGTCTGCTCCAGTTACGCTGAGAAATCCCACTTAATTGACTTGTCTGAGCTCATCCAAGAACTTCTGACACTGATAACTCTGTTAGATGTGTTCAGTTTGAAATAGATTTTAAGCCTTATGCAGAAAACGTTCTATTATCCTTTGTGGATTATAGAAGATGTTTCTGTATTTCAGAAACACTAGGTATGAGGTAGGAGTACACCCTTGAGGTGATACCATCACAGGGATACTTAAAACTATGTTTTCTTAAGACTAAATAAAAAATACTGCATTTTGTTCTCAATAGTTAGGTGATACATACAGTATATCATGTATGTTATCAAAGTCATTCAACATATTAAACTTTTCATATAGTGCTTGTTTGACTGATCTCGTTGACTTTGATGTTGGCATGGTACTGCAATGGCACAGCCATTAGAGCCAGTAGAGGTGCTGTCACAACTCAAGGGTCCTCAGTTGGATCCTTGTCACGTTGTATCTTGCCATGGTCCTGTACATGCAGGGTGTATCTTCCTATCACCTAGTGTTCCATAATTAGGCTTCAGTTTTAGAATCTAAAAGTCTAAAGAATTCTAATCAATGGGACGACTATTTTAGCCTTAACTACTGAAGCGTTATTGTCTTACACACAATAAATTTATTTCTCCCTAATTTTAGTCGTGTCCAATTCCTCCCCGTCACTAGGGGGCTCCCACATTAAGGGGGCATTTCTTACTACCACTCAGTCGGGAGGCCCGAAGACTATCACGTGTTTCCTCCGAAGCATGTGACGCCAGCCAACCGCATCATTTCGAACTGCTCGCTCACACACCGTTGAAGGCGGCGTAACACACTCGAAAGGACAGCGCTATCCGCTCCTTACGCGTGCGCACACAGACCTCCAGCTGCGAGAGGTTACAGCATCACGCAGGAATCGAACCAGCCATGATAGGGCGAGAACTTTACCACTGCGCCACTCGGAAGCCCGAAGAAATGTATTTCAAAGGAGCCATACATATTTATTAGAACTGGTCTAGTTCACATATTCAGAATTGAAAAAAAATTCTTTGAGTCTTGGCAGGGACAATGACCTTGAAACTTTTTTTCTTTGTGCCAGCACAGACTCTCCTGTCCATTCCTGGATGAATGGTGGCGATCATTAAAAGAGTGAGGTATTATTTCAGGACTTTTGCACAAAAGCCTTGTCAGCCTTCTCTCTTCCTTCGCCTTACTCTTCCAGGCACCATCCCTCTGACACGCACACAAAGGCCAGGACCTTAACCACATAAGCCATCATCATTATGGTCCTGTTTGCAAACTCGGCAGCCACTAATGGCTCCAAATTAGCACTTTACTGTGGCCTCTTGATAGATTTCTCATGAGCCGGTCAACAGAACCGATTGATCGGCCGTCTTTAATTACCAACCAGCTGCCTGCAATCCTTCCTCTTCCTCCTCTTAGCTTTCTGAAAGCTTCTCAATCCTCCTTCGCTTTTCTCTTTCTCTTTCTCTGTCTTTTTGCAATTGGAAAACTTTTTTTTTTTATTCCTGGAGGTATGGCTCTAGAGATTTTATTTTTTTCCTGGGAGGATAGAGGGTTTGATTTTGACAAAGTAACTCAATCATAGATTTATACTGTAGATGGGAACAAAAAGTTCAAGTGATGCCTGTAACTCGTCTATTCTTGAACGTCCTGCCAATTCGAATACATAATTTACTGGAGTTGAATATTTAAGTGCCTATTAGATAACTTGATTTGAAGTCTACGGTATGATAAATGCTGAGCAAGCTAGTTTTAACTTACTTCAAGCGACCATTACAGGAGCGAATGCTGGAGAAATGCAAGAAGGTATTCATGAGGGTTTCATTAACATATTCCCTCCTGGTAGATAAGAGATGGAACTGGAGTTCATTAAAAAAAAAAAGTGCAAGAGTGTAATAAAACTGCAACAAAAAAAGGATGACAAATCAAGGTTGTGTGGTCCTTCAGTGCTGAGACGTGAATTCCAATAGTGCACTTTCAAGAAATGGCCAATAAAAATGGGCACCCCATGTCACTGGGGTGGTAACATCATTTTTTTTTTGTACCTTTAATATGAATCAATTACTGGAAATGTAGGTATAGTAGTGAGCATTTAAAATGATCTAAGGTACATATATGGGCAATAACTGTCGTACAGAGCAAAGCTCGAAATATATACTGTATGCATCTTTCTATGTAAAGATACTAAAGCTTATATTAAAAGAATAATAAATTATTAGCCTGTGAATACCACCTTAGCGACAAGGAAGTGTACACCTTTTTTCTGAAAGTGAAAAGAGATAAGGAAAGCAATGGTTTAGAAACCAAGTTGAGGCAATATGTGTGAGGCTTTCAATTTTGGTAGATAATTAAATAAATCTACGAATTAAAAAGAAAGGCAGATGGATTTGTAATTAAACAAAGTAAGTCAAAAGAAATGGCCCAATCATACTTCCTGAAAGCCTGTCAAGCTTTAAGCATCCTCAATTACCTGTGGGACTAAGATCTTAATACACACACACACATATATATATACACACCAGGGGAGAGAAAGTAAGAGAGAGAGAGAGAGAGAGAGAGAGATGCCCTCAGTGATCCCAGAGTAATTTCACTGCAATTACACTTAAAAAGAAAATCTACTTTAGCCGTTCCAACACCTACTCTCTGGCCTGAAGAGTATTTGAGTAACAGGGCATCGACATGGTCTTTCATCCAATAGCATGGAGTGGTGCAGAGGCTAATTTGAAGGACAATGGAAGAGAACATTAGTAGAGATTGAATTGAGAAATGGAGAAGTGAAGCAGTGAAGCAAGCCTAGCGATGTCTGGACCAACAATGCAGCCGTCTTATTCACCAACAGGTCCCATCACCTGCATGCTGAGCCATTATGATCTGTGATACATAGGTTGGGAATTGATTGGTGGTACCACGGAGAGGGTGGGGGTGCTGGAAGGACCTGTCAAAGGATCTTACTTATAGTGGATTTATTCTTCTCTGTTAGTGATGGATTCTGGTCAGGGTAGCAGTGTACTGTGTCTCAAGGATATGCAAGATACACAAGAATAAGAATACACATTGGATAAGATGCCAATCCACTGCACTTACTGTACTTATTCATGCCGCTATAATTATTATAGAGCTGTCAGTCCACCCACTGGCATGTTTTTGGTGTGTGATAGATAGAGCAGTGTTTGAGTCACGGGTCCACGGAGGAACAGATACATTTAACCGCTTAAACCTACAGGACTTGTTGAATTTTATTTATTCCTCCATTCATCTCAGTTGCTTATTCCTCCATTCATCTCTGGGTCAGAGAGTTATAGAGGATCTGAAGCTTATGCCAAGAATACTGTGTGTAAGTGTAGTAATCCACTCTGGATAGAACAGCACCGATTGCACGGCACCATGAACACCTAACAGGAATGTAGAGTAGCAAAACCACTTGAATGTTTTAGGAGCAGGGAGGAAACTGACGAACATGCAGTATACTTATGCAGACAGACCCAAGCTACGGTTCGAACCAGTGACCCCTGAAGCTACAGTAGAAAACAGCAACAATATCCCTGGTTATGACATAACCCTTACTAGATCCTGAAGAATATTTATTACATAGGGAATGTGAGGCTTAAAAAAGGAGACTGGAGACATACGTGGCTCATTGGCCCAAATCAAAAAGCTCCCTTCAAGCGCTGTCACAAACACACCTGTTTACAGCAGACTGCATTCAGTAATAGGCACTCATATCCATTCTCCATCTCTCTCTCTCTCTCTCTTTCTCTCTTTCTCTCTTCATCTCTGTGGCTCTCTGAAGGATGCTGGATATCTGAGATCTTAACCGGTTTACAAAGCTAGATTGCCTACTCTATTTACTGGATTGCACCAGTTTGAATAACAGAAAGATGTAAAAGGCTGGCATTAAAAATAAAAAAAAATACTGTAGAAGGATAAGCAGGTTATTTATCTTATAAATTCAAGTGGAACAATATGAAAGGAGCATTGCTAGGTATGGTGACGATATAAAAAAAAGTACTTCAAGCACTTGCAGGGAGAAGACAGGGAACCACCAAATGTGCCTGTTGGTTACTGAGTTAGGAGGAAAGGTCTGAGTTATGATCCAGGAACGCTGAGCAAAACCCTTCCTTACCTGCAGAGGTCAACGTCTCCTAAACAGTACTTTGGTTTTCCAGTCAAATCCAGCTAGACTTCCAGCACACACCATATATCTTAACACTCACTTACTCATAGTCCATACCGCTTTATCCTCTATACATACTGTAGGCCTGGAGTCTATCCGTGGAGACTTTGGGCATGAGGTGGGGTACAGAGTGCCAGCCCATCGCAGAGTGCACACACATACACACACTCATTCACACACTGCGAGCAATTTGGGAACGTCAATCAGCATAACCTGGATGTCTTTGGACTGTGGGAAGAAACTGTAGTACCCAGAGGAAAACTGCCAAGCATGGGGAGAACGTGCAAACTCTATGCACACAGACCGAGGCAGGAATCGAACAAGGTGCAAGAATCCACTGCTCCACCATATTTTAACACATACAGTAAAACTCAATGTTCTTGCAAACTCTTGCCAGCTACCGAGTTTTGATGGTTCGTTGAGTTTTGATGTCTGCCTCGTTGATTATTCTGACTCAAAACTTTACTTAACGTTAACTCCTGGTCATATCATCTCATTTTGACTTGTTTGATTCCATTGACTTTGTAAAACATATCTCCCACACATGCACCCCAAACTCTCCCTTCAAGCCTTGTTCTCTAAAGAATAAGACCTCAGTTTCGCTGGTGGACGTCTGTTGGATTTGTCTGCCTGCCTGTGATATAGAAATGAAAAATATCTTAATGAGCATGGCTTTTAATATGCTGATGATGTTCTGCCAGGTTGTTACTTTAAATGGCAGAACACCTGCACAACAGAAGCTTATGTCACTCAAAAAGAAAAAAAAAAAGATATGCTTGAATGAAGGTAGCTCAGGTCACATCACAAGGGCACTGGGCGCAAAAAAAATAAAATTTAAAAAAAATTTGCAACATCTGGTTCGAGCTGATTAAAATATGAATGTGCACAGGTAGACAGCAGTCACCTTGTTAATTTACTTGTCCTCGATATTTGACAGTCATGAATGTGGGCAAGATTCAGATTTGCTTCTTTTAAGATGGAAAGATAATTAACCACAATTCTGCATCATATGTCAGTGTAACGCACTCATAAGAAAGCACTGGTTACCCATTTTACATACTGTACATGCACTCATAGTTTTAATAGTTTTAATTACGATTGATTGAGAAAAGAGTACGTCATCCCTCCCACATACAGACCGTAGTCATTCACTGTTAACCCAAAAGTTGTTTAGGTGCAAACAGTTTGAGTAATTATAACTTTAAAAAAAATAGTTTTAAGGCATCATTTGAACCGCATAAGAGGCAATCGGTATGTCTGCTGGAGCTTGAAGAGAAAATTGTACCTTTTACTAATTGAAAATTATCTACAGAAACATACAGTTTGGACTAATAGACAGCTGACTGCAGTAAAGACAATGCTACTTCCTCCCTAGGTATATTTTAATTGTCAGAGAAAATGGCACCTGGTAAAAAAGTATGAATATACCATAATAATTCATGGCGAGTTCCGAGGTAGATCATTATTTTCTACAATCTAATTCGAACTGGGCGGCATGGTGGCTTAGTGGTTAGCCCTGTCGCCTTGCACCTCCAGGGTTTAGGTTTGATATTCTGCCCTCGGGTCTGTGTGCATGTTCTCCTCTTGCTTGGTGAGTTTCCTCTGTGTACTCTGGTTTCCACCCTGAGTTCAAAGACTGATCAGGCAGAGTAGGCTAATTCCTCTTGCCAAATTTTCTGTAGTGTGTAAATGACCGTGTGAGCCTTTGTATGTGTGTGTGTGTGCCCTGCAGTGAATTGGCAACCTGTCCAGGGTGTACCATGCCTCGTGCCCTAAGTCTACAGGGATAGGATACAGGCCCCCCTTGATTGTAGGGAATTCTTACTGTTTACAGTTTATTTTTTAAAACTGGTTTTACATTTGGTAGTTGGTAACAATATTTCTTAGTTTTAAAAAAGTATTGCATTGTGTGGTCATTCAAACAAGAAAAGCCAACTGAATTTGCATGCATTTGAAGTTTTCCTACTCTAATAAATTTATTACAAATACGACTTTAAGTGTAATTTGTTTAAATTATTGTGACGATTTTATGTTTATATTGTTGCAACTTTTTTTTTCTCACATATAAGAGTTTGAGCTGGGTTTTCACAGACAGGGTCACAATTAAGGCAATCACTTCCCTCACATGGGTAAAGTACAAACAATTTGTCTGGGTTTAAATAGGTGCTGGTGTATCCTTGGGACTCTAACACACAATGTCCCAGAGATGGAGTGCATGCTTTCATTTTTTTTTTTTCTGTCCCACTCAGAAGCTTCCCGTTTTCCTAAATGAAAGGTTTCTCCAGGTTGCCATCCATGTAAGAAACATTTCATTTGAATTTCTGGAGGCCAGAACTGTATCCAAAACAATGTTAAATGGTTGCCATGGCACTATTACCCTTCTTTATTAAAAGCCAATTGAAACCTTAAAAAAAAAAATACACTGCAGTCAAAATAATTCTAGGCTTACTTGACTCACGGCCAACAAAACTTTAAATGAAGTATCGTGTTTTGGGGCACAATCGCGCTTGATTACATTCCTTTGTTCCTCCTAATAAACTTCCAACCAGGCATCTGATTTTGGAATGATCCAGAGATGTGTCCTATGTCTCTGTGTTTGCAATTAAAAGTTAATAATCTTCATGCCTTGAGACTGTTTATCAAATGACGGAGGAGATCGTAGTGAGGACTTGGAGTGCTCTTCAACTCGAGGAGGCTACATTTCGAACTGTTTATTCCACCCGCAAGGACCCTTGATCTTTTCATAGTCATACATCCTAATGAATAATTTACACAGCAGCAGCAAATGAAAAAAACTGCTGAGGTAGACTTAGCCCTTGTGTTCTGTTAGAAGTTAATTTCTGGAAAAGCAAACGTTTAATGAGCAATTTTCAAGCTTAAATTATCAGAGAATACCTGGGAACGCATTACGGCTAGTGGAAACTGATGGCATGGCTTATATGTAGCCTTTCATCTGGGACTACGTCAAAATCGCTATACTGGGGAAGCTGTTAGTGGGGAAATAATGATTCGGTTCAAGTAAAAAAATTAAAAAAAAAGGAAATTAGTTAAGAGGTTTCACTTGAAAAGGAAGTTTTAAAACTGTACAAACATCAGTTAGTTGAAATCAATTAAGTCTTAATCGTGGTCCTCATGAGACGGAAGTGCAAGAATGTAACCCTGCATGAATAGTACTATGTGTCTGTGTATTTGTTTCTCAAATCTTATGAAGCTTATCTATCCTCAGTTCACCATCTGTCACACTCAGGTAAGGCCAGCAAGACCCTCGAGAGCCAGCTGAGAAAGCTGTCTTGTAGGAAGATGTATAATTAGCCTCAAGGGCACGACAGACACCCCAGATGAAGAACTTACTCCGGCACTTCGTCCCTAATACAGGAGAGAAGAAGCCACTAGAGGTCACACAAAGTCCCAGAATCAAGTTAAAATATGGAGCTAAGTTCACAGATCACCATACAAAGGCTTTTTTAACTTCACATTGCCGTCATGGCCGGAGACGTTGATAAAGTGCTGCACAGGAGGAGGACTGCAGCTTTTAATGCTGTGTATAGCTCAAAAAGAATTCCATGTCAACCTTCCGTCTCAGGTCAAAAAAGTAATATAAAAATCCTCTATTCATCATAATTCTATATGTTTTTTTAGAGGAAAAATAAGACAAATGACTGAAAAAAATGGTTCTTTTTTTACTTTCTTGTCAAACACGAAAAGCTGAATCATCCAAACATTAATCCTATGAAAAAAGGTTCAAACGTATGTGGTGAAAAGTCAGCAAGTATCTTCTACTCTCGTGTCCCAGTTTTTGTTAGACAGACTCACTGTATATCGCACAAGAATAGCATTTTTATATCCCAAACTTAACAACGTGTGATCAGGTATAAAAGCAGTGGCTGGAAGTGTGGCCTGTGCTGTCTGAATTGGCAGATCGCACTCTCCGGTAGGTCCGCAGCCAAGCGTGTGAGCGACAGCACTGTTATGGAGGGGAATTGGGAAGGCTGAGGTGTTTCTCCAGCTGTCAAGTAGGATGCGGCGGAGAGGAGCGGCCGAGTTCTTGCTCCTGTCATCAGTACGCCTCAGACTGGGCCATAACAGACAGCCTGGTGATGGCTGTGATCCCACGCTTGCATATATTACTCCCCAGATTATGAGTGGTCGTTACATACAGCATTGCAGTTCTTCTGGTATTTGTGGTCATATCAGAGAATAAAGGGCATGAGGGAAAATGGCTAAATGTGAAAGAAAACCTTAGAAATGTATACACATTTTAGACAATAGGGTTCCAGGGCATCCGGTGCTTGGACACCTAACACTTAACAATTACAATTACAACTATGACGCCTACTACCAGTACCACTTAAGCACTCATCGTCTATATACCACTTTATTCTGTGTACATGGTGGCAGGGGGGAGCTGGAGTCTATTCCAGGAGACTTGAGGGCATGAGGTGGGGTACACCCTGGATGGAGTGCCAATGCATCTCAGGGCACACTACAGGCAATTAGCCTAATCTGCATGTCTTTGCACTGTGGGAGAAAACCGGAGTACCCCGAGGAAACCCACCAAACACAGGGATAACATGCAAACTCCACACAGCACACAGACCTGAGGTGGGGATTGAACCCGGAACCTGGAAGAGCATGGTGACAATGTTAACCACTTAGCCACTGTGACGTCTACTACTACTACTACTCTTAATAATAATGAAAATAATAACAATACTCTTCTTCCTATTCCTCCTCCTCATTCTACTGCTACTAGTACTTCTGAAAAATCAGTCGGAAGTCTTGGTGTTGCTTTTGACCAGGCACTGACTTTAGATCAGTGTTTGCCTCATTCTTGTTTTTATCACCTGAGAAACGATGCTAAACTTAGACCTGTGGTATATCAGACTGAGTTGAAGATGATTATCCATGCTATTATTCCATCACGGTTAGATTACTGTAATTCACTCTTCACTTGTCTAAAAAAACGTATCATTGGATCGTTGTTCAAATGGTACAATGTTAAGCTTCTCACTGAGCTGACAAAGAGGAAGCATGCACCATGTATTTTTCTCTCTCTAACTCACTCATCTTCTATACCACTTCATCCTGTATTCAGGGTCGCGGACCACGTATTTTAATTTCTTTCAAATTCAAGCTAATATTTTAATAATTAAATATAGGGCTTTTGCGTGGTCGGGCTTCTGTGTACATCAAAAAATTACTTCGGCCGTATGTTACGAGTAGATCTCTAAGATCCTCGGATAAGGGTTTACTGAGTATTCCTCGTTCCAGACTGAAAAAACAGAGGGGACTGTGCTTTTGAAGTTGTTGCGCCCACGCTTTGGAACGCTTTGCCACTGGCCTTAAAATCTGTTGATTCTGTGGACTCTTTTAAAAAAAAAAAAAAAACATCTCAAGATGTAACCAGTGCTCTTCTAGCTCATGAACTGTTTTTACTAACTCGCTCACTCACTCATCATCTATACCATGTTATCCTTCATACAGGGTCATGGGGGCCTGTAGCCTATTCCAGGAAACTTAGAGCACAAGGCGGGGTTCCAATCCATCACATCAAACATACACAACAAGTAATTTGGTAACAATTTGTCTAGAATAATCTGCATATCTTTGTACTGTGGGAGGAAACAATTCAAGTACAGGGAGAACATGCAAACTCCATGCACACACACCCAATGTGGGAATCGAAACCAGAACCTGGCGGTGCAAGGCGACAGCACTACCCACTAAGCCATTGTGCCACTTATGGTGTCATTAAGACTTGTCGATTTGTTCAATTAAAGTACAGTAGTCAAACACTCTTCTTATTTTTGGTGCATTTGTGATTGTGATTTAAAACCCAGTATAGTTTAAATAGGTGCAGTTCAGTCTCTGTTAGTGATGGCCCAATATGAAAGAAAGATAGCCCAAATGTCTGTTTTACAACGTGTTCTCTTACAATAATGCCATGGCATACATTGGCAATAACTCAATTTGTCTCTAAACACTAAATTTCAAGCTCCACACACATAAACATACAGGATCGTACATAAACATCACCCAATTTATTCATAAAACCCTTGGCATATTGTCCATAAGGAAGATTTTCTATCTGATCAAACCTTTTAATTCATTTGCAATAGCGAACTAAAGCACAGTACCTGATTTTTGTTTTATGACCTTTATTATTTATGATTATTTCAATCACAAGCATGTTTGACCTTTTATTCCTGATAATCCAAAAACTATCTTCATGCCTACAGTAAAAATAAGAGTATCGATACGATACCATAATCATAATCCAATTAATCATGACCAATTGAGGCTTGGTGGCTTTCCCCGGGGTTCTCTGATTGTCTCCCAAAAACATGCAGTTTAGGCTTATTGGCTTTTCCAAATTGTCCGCAGTGTGTAAATGCTCGTGTGAATGTTGACCAGAGGTCTTACGACGGTCATAGGAAATGGAAAAAATACAATGGTCACCATTGGCCTCCATGGTGCCTGGTTGGACTACAGAGGTTCCTAGATAGATAGGCAGGTTTGTGGTTTAGAAAAAGAATAGGGGGAAAAAAACTAAGCATGTATATCATTGCTTTTTCAAATTATTACCTCCAGCATGCAGCGCCGAGGGAGACCAGTTGGTCTATAGTCTATGAAGGGTGAGACTGGTCTGCTTTAGACTGTAATAAGGCATCTATAATTACATATTCATACTCATTTACAGAAGAGAGCAGAAGCGAGCCACCATGGAATGTAATTTGTCTTCCCTCCTTCCTTCTCCCCCACGGCCACCTCCTCTGCCTCATAGATCATTAGTTTCACTTTTTATTAAAAGAGATCAATAAGGCGGATCGCATTGTGGTGGCCGAGCCTAAAGCCTTTCTCTCCCTCCCTATCTGTCTCATTCATCTCTTTCTTTCTCTTTCACGTTCCTTTTTTTTTTTTTGTGTGTGTGTGTGTGTTTCTTGCCCACCGATCTACATGCCTCCCCAGGCCTGACCTGGTGGGAAAGATAAGTGTGTGTGAGGTGTTAGGAAGGTGATAAACCCTCCAGGTAGCTGATTTGAGCATGAACATAGATAACTGCAGCAGCTGCCCAATAATGCAGAAACAGCAACATTGTATAATAAGCCAATAAAGTTTAATTAAGATTCGATGACCTCTCTGGTTTAATAATGGAGATGGTAGGATTTGCAGCAGAAAATTAAAACTGAGGACTTATGGCACCAGCAGGGCAACATTGGTCAGAGAAAAATCTATTTTTATTATTATAATTATTATTTTTGTATTGGGTGTTATTATCTTTCTAGTGGTATCACTACTCGGATGAATTTTAGACCTTCTCTGCAAGATAACTTTCTATCCTCACTAATGAATCCTAAGATGTGCTGTAAAATTTAGTAACATGCAATATTATACCATCACTACATGCATGGACATTTTCAGGTAATATTTACAACAGACCTCGTTAGGAGATATACATAACTATTATGACTGAGATGACTGGCATGTGAGTTATCCTTTTAGTTTTAATTTCGAAAAACAACCTGCATATACAGTAACATTTTAATTCTATTCAGTATCCATAGATGCAGGTGACACAGTGATGTAATGGTTAGCCGAGAGTCTTTATGCGTGGAGTTTCTCCCCGTGCTTAGTGGAATTCCACCGGATACCACAATCCAAAGGCAGACATTCCCAAGTTATCCGTAATGTGTGTGTGTGTGTGTGTGTGTGTGTGTGCCCTGGAATGTATTGGCAATCTGTCCAGGGTACGTCGCATCAAACCCAAAGTTTCCAGGGATAGGCTCCAGCCTCACCCCACCCCTACCCCACACCCCATATATGATATGCAAATTTCCGTATATGGTATCACTGATCAGAGCTTCAGATAAACACAAATTATTTAGGAGCCAAATGAAATTTATGGGAGGCATAATGTAACCCTTTTAAAAATATAACCTGTCGAACTCATGCATCCACACATGGGTACAAGAAACGTATTTAGCTGTAACTTACGATATTTGCTAGCATGAACTGATAATGATGACCGACTATTGACTTAGTCCAGCTAGGTGACTTCCAACCATATAGAGGGCATCTGATGTAGAGAAGTAAGGAGCAAGGTTTGGATGGGTAGGGAGTGAAAAAAATGTGTTTAATTTCCTTGTCAGTTGTTGATGTTCCATGACTAATCTTAGCAAATTTTTTCAACATCTGTCAAGATTAAGAAAAGAAAATCCTTATCTACGTTGATAAATCTAAAACTGATCAGAAAATATTACCAAATCAAATGGTAAACAAATTTTTTATGTTGCTTTGCAGGTCAATTCCCCAACCTCTTGGTGCCGTTTGCATCCATTCACTGTGGACAGAGAACGTAGAGTGATACACGTGATAGAACAGAAGGGCTGCACGCGTTCGTAAACGTATGATGGTTGAACTGTTTCATGTTCATGAGTTCTCTCATTATTGAATGTAGCCATGCTGTACTACTGTTGGGCAGGTGGACAAAGAGGCAGCAGAGAAGAGAGTCTATGACAGGATTAAAGATCGATGCATGCTTTTTCGATTTTTCTTTAGCAGGATGGTCACCATTGGCGACTGTCCGGAGAAAAAGTTTGCAGGCGAATTTGCAGAGATTTCAGTTTCTACCTCGAGCCCTGATCACCGATGCAAATTTTGCATCATCGATTACGTGAACAACTCTAAATATCACCCACTCTTTTAAATAGTACTTATTTCCATACTTGTCTTTGCATAAGTCTTTGCATAAGTTTGTGTAAGCTTGTGTTAGAACTCACCCAAAACTGTGAGTCGAGCAGGTCGAGACCTCATGGCAGCCTGGATAGCCTGGCACTCAAACACAGCATCGTCTGCTAGCTCAACCCTTTGGATCCTCAGGTGGTGTTCCCCGGAACTGTGATCACCAATTACAGTATAGCGAGGATAACCTGGGGCGACAAAACAACACATGTTGAAATTGGTGTCGTCTCTAATGATAAGATTTAATGAGATTTTAGTGTCATTAACAGAATCAAAATGTCAATTTGACATCATTTTACACAATTGCTCTCACTCAGGTGAGACTTAGACACCAGAAATAAGTACACTCATGATCAATTTAAGGCTGTGGATATCTTTTTATACATCCTTTGTAGAATGCCAACATTTATATAGAACTGCAAGCACATTACTATGTTCACTGCAAATTCATGTTATGATCATAAAAAGTACAATGTATTATATGAAACTAAATTCTTAAAGTTTATTGGTCATAAAGTGTAGATAAATCTTTCATAACAATATGATAAATCTCTGACTATATGTTCAGCTGTAATGCAAATCACAAGTTCTAAAACATTATTCTTATTAAACGATTCTCGATTATGTCTAAGATATCAACTGTATGAGTATTGTTTCATGCCCTTGTAAAGCACTAAAGTCAGAGTTTACACTGTCTTCTGAGTTGACTATGCCTGAGATGTTCTTATAAAACTTATAAAACCTTCTCTGCATTTATTCTGTCTTGAAATTACAGTCCTAAGTAGAGTCATGCGCTCATCAGTCTTCCTGTAGAGGAAGACGTTTCGCAGTTTAATAATGTATTAAGCGAGAAGAGACTGCATTACAACAGCAAACAATCTTATATAAGAATCAGATACGCTTTTAAAAGACTTTGGCTCACTATCACTTCCCTCACAATTTGCATGGGGAGCGATGAAAGACATTTGCTCATCTATTGAAGGGGGGAAAAAAGTCAGATGAGGACACTTTTCATTGTGGAGTGTTCAAGGCACGATTCACAGCCCTCTCGATATGAGTGACTTCCACAGCTCTCACGAGGATAATTTCTCCCTAATTATTGCAGACGTCTGAATTTAGATGAGATTGGCTTTTCAGGAACGCTTCTATAAAGCTTTCACTGCTTAGCAGCAACCGTCCTTTTCCAAGACCCAGTGCTGACTAATTACTGAATGGAGGCCAGCTTTTAAAATGATCTCACCTTGGTTTTATAGGATTTATTTAATTCTCAAGAGAATCCAGAGGTGTTGTTAGGTTTAGCATAATTTACAACTAATGTGCTAATCTGTCCTTTTGTATTTATCATGTGGATTGTTGCCAGTGGATGCTTGGAGGTAGAATATTGATTTTGCTTGCCCTGTCCACTGGGACACTTCCTGCTGCGTGGGATCCTATAAGCAGGCTGACCCCAAGGGGCAATCTCCATTTCTTAAAAATGAGTTCAACACAAAAGTGCAAAACATCCAGTTCCCCAAATGACCACTGGCTCCAAAAGTGAGTCGATCAACAAAGAGCTTCATGTTATTTAATGTTAACTTTACAACAGAGAAAAACATGTTTGCAGCTTGGTACCAAAAAGGGTTTCGTCTCCGGGCCTGATTTCCCATTCATGACAACCATTGTTAACTCATCAGTTAAAATTATATTCAGCCATAAAATTATGCATAATTTGGCCATGGCCTATTTGAGTGACATTTGTTTTGCATGGGTCGACCCATTTGCTAACTGCTATGCATCACTGTAGCCAACCAGGAATTGTTGTAGTTTGGACCTTATGTAAGGTATGGATGATTGAGTGCAATCAAATAGAAGGTAACGTTGGCATATAAATTAACCTTAGCCACCTTTTAGCCAAAGAGGCATGTTTCAAGCAACTTCCAGTGTCTGTTTGTTCCACACATTTATGGATTAACCAGGGTTCTGGCAAAATCAACTCCTGCGAAGGTGGCAACCAGAGCTTCAATGGTTCAAAAGTGCTTTTTGGAAAAACTAAAGGTGACATCAATTCAATTCAATTCAATTTATTTTGTTTAGAGAGGTTCACAAAAGGTTTGTCCAGCACATATGCAATGTATGCCCAGACCACACCATCTGCGGATCCATTCTATTTAAGATCAGGAACAGGTAGTTTGTAGATTATCGTATCGGGAAAAATAATATGGATGAGCCGGTAATAACACATTGTGCTGCATTTTATCTATCTGTTTTACTTCAGCCCATTTTGATCATGTCTGCATGTCTTTCATGGTTGGTATTGTCATTTACCCATTTCCCACTTTTTTCTGGTCAGAGCTAAGATGAACCTCAGTCGATAGAATGCAGAGGTAGGAATTCAATCCAAGCGATCTTGGCAAAGTACCATATACAGTACACACCCCTGGACTTGCTCTACCCATTACCACTCCAACTGGACGTACTGTATACGTATATGGGGTCAGTTCAACACTCTGGCTCTTTACTGTGTATCCTATTATTGCATTCAAACCAGGCTTTGGATGTAATGACTTTTAACTCCTTGAGCCTGAAAATTGTGGTTGTTATGCCACAAACACCAATTGTTGCCCTTTCACTCATTAAATCCCATTCAATATTAATAGACCATTAAATACCCATTGTTTTCCTCATGGTGGGGGTGAGGAGTAGCCAATTATGTTACCGTGTCTTTTATCTGCCCACATATAGCTTTTAATCTTTCTCGGTGAGTGGGATGATGCCAGAGGAACAGAACGGCCGAAACATTTAATGATCCATCAAAAAAGCTATTGCTCGCATAACCACACTGTTATCAGTGAGGATTTACAACAACATGATTTATACACACTTTTGGGCTTAATGTAACTGATGGCATCTCGTACTAGTCAAGAAGTCTCTAAAAAAATGTTAGACCAGTCACAAAGTATGTATTTCTTAATTTCTTTAATTACAACTGTGTATTTTAAAAACCTAGGTACACCAGGTAGCTGTAGCCGACACTTCAAACATCAAGTAGACGTAGCTGACACTTCAAACCAGTCAAGTTTCCCCAGGTATTCATGGCTAGTCAAAGAAGCTGAAACCCCCTAAATAACATTAATGGCCACTGACTCAGCTCGATACTCTGGTTTATTCTCCTGCCAAGGAATTGATGGATTTCCTGAAGCATCTATTAACACTTAACGCCCAGCTGCAAATCTTAAGGACTTCCTTTATCAGTCAGGGAAAGAGTGTGTAATTTAGTTCTGCAATAACTTCCAATGCATTATGGACTAAAGGTCATTTGCAATACCATCAGCATAGATGGACGTTAAGAAGACTTACTCCATCCATCATGCAAACGTACGGCATGACCTCCAAAAAGCACACGGTTTGACCCCGCCAGCTTTTGGCAGCAATCATGAATACTAAATACTAAATCATAAAAACTAACCTTGACATGACCTTAATCACTTCTTAACATGTAACCAAACTCATCTGCAATTTCTTTATTTCTGGAAATGGACAGAAATGCATAAATGTTTTTATGCATAAATAATTTTTTAAGATATGTGCCTGTTGCACAAGCTGCTCTATAATAGTCTATTCCGAATGTACAGTAAATGCCAGCTATAATTTGAGTATAACAAATATTACAAATGAACAACTGGACCAACTGACAGTTTCGACCTAACCATTTTATCCTTAATAAACAAAATCATTGTATATTATTACTACAGTAGATATGCAACACATAAGCAGGACAGGTTATAAGACTATAAATATGCTGCTTTTATTTC
>JAQMYJ010000038.1:6974011-6996647 GCA_030014305.1 Clarias laeviceps
CAGATCTTCTTTTTAAACGCCTTCACTTTCCAGTAAGCTTTTTTTGTGTGGGTGGGTTTGTGGGTGGTACTGGGGTGGAGGTGGGGGGTGGGGGGGTTGGTGCAGTTTTGAGGTCTTTCAGACCATCACGGCATCATGTGAGCTGTTTTCTCCCTATCTTATGGTGGCATGATATGTTAAGGTAATTTCACCGTGTAAATACACGTATCATATCTGACATGGAGCCGCTCCAATGCAGCAGGATGAATGTCTTTCATTTCACACTGTACCATGCTTTTATTACTATGTCTCACACACTGACACATAAAGAAATAGTGAGCCCTATGTTTTGTCACTCCTATACGGAGCAGAATGAAGAAATGTGTGCTTGTAAAGAAATGTAATGGAGCGGATTGATGGCAGTAGTGCTGAACCGTTCAGCCGTCTCTAATATCAGTCTTTTTTCCCCAATCTGAATAGAAAGCTGGGGTTATTTAAGCTTTAACCGAGACATCTGAGGACAGCACAATTGCTACTTATACACTTTTCAGACTCCAAGCAGAGAAAAGAAGACTTTTGGAAAATGAGACTTCAGTAGATAAGAACAGAGGAGAAAAAAGGAAATGAAACCACCTTTCGTAGTTAAGCTCTAAAATAACATAGCAATGTAATTGATGATAGGAATGGTGGTGTGAAAGTATTGTATTAGCTAAAAAAAAGTCAGTGGGTCTTCTATCCTGCTCCGAGTGTGATGTGATAGATAGGCTTGTTAAGACGTAAACACACGTCTGCGGATTGATTTATACAAATTCTCCCCGGCGGATCCTGCAATCTTCCTTCCTATTATTAAATCATGACAGAAAAAAAATGGACTGGGAATATGGACGTATATATTGCACACTTCATCATTTAAGCCTGGTAGGGTTTGCCCCTAAGTGGCAGTATTTATTTAATTTTAATGCAGTTTTTGTATGCATGCATGTATGCATATTTGCTGTGGACTATTTGCAACACCTGGAGCGAGGCAATACCAAAGGCCTCTTCCGCATTATACTTTCTTATCATCCATAGTAGTAGTAGTATTAAATGAAATAAATATTAAACTGTATAGATACGTATTGCATTACATCTGTGCATGGACAGAATTAATGCAACTAATTTTCATCTTCTCAAATGTGCTGCCTAAAATCTGTTCTACCCCCACATCGCTGTTGCGACGTGTCTAATCAGGACACATTCCTGTGGGTAGCCACCGCCTCACCTCTACGAACACCAGGAATCCTGCTCGTCGCTAATTATTATTGTCCGCCATTGCAGAATTATTTTGATAACTGGTGCCGGCTAATTACAACATTTCCTGAGAGACTCTGAGGTGAATGTTAATTGAGAACAAATTAGTCAGGGTACCACACTCCATTTCAGGGGTGGATTCCAGCACTTATTTACCATAAGTATAAATATATATATTCACATGACACAATGTTAAAACAATTTGGTCACATTTTTGATAGCTAGGCAGGTTTCCCAATACTGTAACCTCCGGTTATGTAATTAAAGTTCTTAAAGATAAAATTTAAAAATCGCTTCTCAGCAGCAACCTCATTTCCCCTCTCGCCTGTTCCAACCACTCAGCATTCAGTATCACCAGTGTACTAATCACCGGCCTGATCATCTGCCATCGTCTGCACGTGTTTCTCACTGGTTCATGCCATCAGTTAGATGTTTTTTATGCTTGAATGTTTCATAGGTCACCTGTGTAGCAAAAACTGGTCACATACTGTACAGCGACTGGATTGAAAAGTCTCAAGTTTGCATTGTTATATCCTTACAAGTGGGTGGTCAAGTCTAACAACATGCATTAGAATTATTCTTTAAATTACAAAGTCTTGTTTTTTAGATTGTTAGATGCAAGATCCTGTTAGATCTGAGTGTACAGTATACTTACTGTAAGTAGCGAAGACTAAAAGTAAGATAAAAGACTAAAGCAGTTCTGCATCACAAGACAAAATGAGAATCCATTAGAAACCCTTTGGGCAGTGGTGGCTCAAACGGTTTAGGCTGTTGGATATTGAGCAGAAAGTTGGCAGTGCGAGCCCAGGCACCACCACGATGCCCCTTGAACGAGGCACTTAACCCCATCTGCTCAGGGGTCGCTGTATCCTGGCTCTGACCCTGTGCGCTGACCCCAGCTTCCAAACTGGGATATGCGAAAAAATCTTTTCAGTGTGCTGTAAGGTACAGGTGACAAATTGAATCTTAATCTCATCAGCAGGTTGTTGAACAGCATTATGGCCAGTGCAAACTAACTAATTAAAGAATGTGAAAAACAATTAACAAAAAAACAAACAAACAACATACATAATTATAAAGGCATATTCCGTATAAACACCTAGTATGGGTATAAACAGAGAAAAAGAGCTGTGCCTTGAGCTCCAGAGGAAAACCTCTCTCATTTTTTTTTTAAGCTGGGTCGCATCTGTGAGCCTTCTGCTTCACTGCCCAGATGGCCATATCTTGAGCCTTCCTCTTCCTCCTCCTCCTCCTCTGTCATGTTGTAAGAGCGCCAGCTGCGATGCCAGTTGAGCGTGTCTCTTAGCGCAATGAGAAGCATGCCCACTTCTAACAGCCGATTGGTAAAAACCATAAGATGAGCACTGCAGGGATGAGCAGCAGCGGAGAAACCAACACGTGCTTATGTTTTTACCACCTTATTAACTTTGGTGAGGCGAAGTTAATAAAACTAATAAAGTTCATGGCTATGAAAATAAATGAGAAAAAAAAAGGTTGTATAAATATACTGTAGATTTCTTCAAGGTTAAAAGCTATAGCCAGCATGTGTACAGCAGGCTTCTGAGTTTGTGTGTGTGTGTGTGTGTGTGTGTGTGTGTGTGTGCATGCATGTTGGTATTAATAGAGTGCCAAGTTCTTGCAATGGTATAGACAATGGGGTCTATAATTCTCTCTGTCTCAACATGTGTCCCTAAATAAACATTACCTAAGTTATTTAAGCTGACAGTTATGAATATTTAAAGATCTGGAACAGGCAAACACTGATGACGTCACGACTAATGTGTTCTTTGTCAGTACACAGAGAGTGTGTGTCCAAGTGGAAGCCTGAACATTTTTGAAGTGGATCGGCTCTCCAGTGTGTTTTGGCATGATGAAGATGCGGACTGACACTTTACCAGTCCCTCAGGCATCTCTCCTGCGCAAAGCAAACGAAGGTTTCCGCAGGGCACAGCGTGCCTTAAACGGCGGCGTTGTTTAAGCAGCGATGAGCATTAAAATGATTCAGAAATTGTGAGAAATCTTAGGAAGCTAGTGCTTATTTTATTGCTTTATATATATACATATTGCCATATCAGAGCTACGATTTGAGCATTTATAAAAGCTTGGACGCTTATCAAAGTGATGCGGCCACAATACACGTCTTTCTTTGGAACATTGATACTTGTCAGTGTGAAAAGCAAGAATTCGACGTGTAAATGTTTGCTTTTTTTTGTTTTTCCGCCTTTCTTGTTTCCTCATAGTTATTTGTTAGAATCATGCTTTACCTTTGTTTCCGTGTAGGGATTGAAAACAGCATGTTGCAGTGAAGTGAAACTCAAAAGAATGACGGAACAACCTGTAAACCTTTTTTTATTTCGTTTTTTGGACTTTGTAGCACTTTTAAGAGATTTGCTTCACCAAGTCTACCATTTGTTATCTAAAGAAGGTTAAGAGGAGGGCAAGTTAGCCTTGGTGTTCTTCTTCTTCTTCTGGTTGCTGCACCTGTTAAGCAGAAGCCAAAGCAAGCCTTCTGATCCACACATTTGTTTAAGGCACAAGTTTCATCCCAGTTGCCCAACTCTTCCATTTTGATCCAGGCTTCGAGCCAGGACTAGGGGTTCCCTGCAACCCTAGGGGCTAGGTTTGGGTTTGAAACATTGGTTGGGATTGTGGACTTCATATGTCAGGTGAGACACCTACCACAGAGCCACCAGTCAGAATGCAGGTTATCCCAGTTCTGGAAATTTTCATTTTCATTCCGTGACAAGTACAGCTTACTCTTGCAGTTACTTATTGTTTTTCGGGTGCTAGATTTTTGACATTGATTTGTTACAATGATTCAGGAAATCAGCTGAAGGAAAAGCCAGTGGAAAGAATGTGAAAAGCACATTTAACTTTTGGTAGTGGATTATTATTATTATTATTTATTTTTTCTTCTAGGTGAATTTTGACCTGTGAATTGGCAAGCATCAGCTTTGTGAGCCAACTAAAAATAAGCAAAAGACAGAAAAAAATATTTCTCACCCACCATGCTTGGTATACAGAGGAAACAACACATGATGCCAGTAGGGCATTACAGTAGTGAAGCACTTAACAACAAGTTAAGAAAATCATGAAAGCAGTTTCCTATCTGTTTTTAAGTATGTATATGTATATGTATGTCTGACCTTGCAATATAATGCACTGCTCAGACTGACTAGTTTTATCTCATATTACGAATACCTATCGCTGATCCATTACCCTGAGCTATCAGAGCCACAGGGACTTCTCGAAGGACATCGACACTCAATGGAGGGAGTAAACCCAGACGCAGGTGGAAATCAGAGGCTGCCACAGTCTAAACGAATTCTCCCAATCGCATTTGTGCTAAACGCTGAATCAATCAGTGCTCTCTGTAGCTTTCAGCACTGTGCTCTTTCACTGATTCTCGAACTACTTTTGCTAAAACCTTAAACACCAACGCATGAGCTCGGAGTCAATATCTATCTGATCAGCTCTTATTGTACACAGGATTGCGTTGGTGTGCATTTACTGGTGGCGTTAAAGTCAAACCGGGACTTTTGATCGTGTGAAATAACAGAGCACATTTATGAGAGGAAAAAACTCCCCTGCTACACTAATGCACTTATGCTGGCATTTCAATAGTGCTTGAATACCATCAAGGTAGAAATTTTTCTCAGTACGCTGAAGCCATGATCGGACTGTTCCATGTCTGAAACACTGGCCTCTCAGGAACTCCTTCAATGACCCTAACATGTGGAAATGGCTTGGAGTGAGGTCGGAAGTGGAGCGGATGTTGCAAAAAACTCCCAGCTGAGTTCCTGTAACGTGCAGGTGGTGATGGTGTGTACAGTTCCCAGAGACAGGAACGTCTCATCCACAACTTGGTGACAAGTTATCCATTAATTTTCAAAAATCAGGCTCTTCTCTCGTTGTTTCTTCACTGGAATGACATCTTTAAGCTCTGAGCGCCATACACGGACATACAGACTTCTGTAAAATATCTGCACCATTCAGATGTTTTACTGCCCCCGAGAGCCTCATCACTGACTGCACTGGAAGTCTTCTGCAAATGTCAATCGCTTTTACACCTTCATACAAGAGGAATTTTTTCACAAGTCCCGGTTTGACTTGAAGGTCTCTTGGAGATTTGTTTGGATGTAAGAAGTGTGGAATGGTTCAAGTACAGTATATGAAAGTTTTGCAAACAAGTTTCCTGTAATTTAGCTCTTTGTTATTTGAGAAGTCAAATAAAAATAATAATAATAATGTGCATAGTCTAATATAGAGAGTAATCAGTAATTATATTTTGTGCTTAAAGGGCAAAGGTGGAATTGTTCATAAATAGTCAGTGCTATAATTGTTTTGTTTGCATTATTATACCACAGCGCTGTTGAATTATCAGTTCTGGTTGCTCAGATTTACTAATTTGCTACAGTCATAGCTGCCAGGTTTGTGTTTGTGCACCAGTTTAACACATTACAATTGAAATTCACAACAAAAGAAAATGACTTTTAAAAATATTATATTATGAATATGATTATGATATGCTTAAGCTTTCTATATCAAGACATTTATTTAACATTTATACCACGCACAATAGGAAGTAGGATGTTGTATAAAATGTAATCTTCAAGTTGCGGCGATATAAAAGCTACAAAAAAAATAAAAATAAAAATCACATTTACCTTGTGTAGTGTTCGGGGCATTACAGATTATGTAAAGCAAAATCAAATAAACGTTCTTAAGCCTTTATTCAAACATGCACAAGAATTCTTTCTTATTAGGAATTCAATACCATTGATTTTAGTAATTTACTAAACGTTTCTAAAACTTTATTAATTACTAAGAATAATTCAGTAATAATAGTCTGCATAGCGCAATCGCTTTCTGCTCCTGAGAACGCCGGCTCGACCTTGCACCAGGCACCCAGGGCCGAGCACTGATTGACGGGATAAATTTATGCCGGCGCCCTTCCCCGCAGGAAACGATGCCATTCTCATGGCCTTGATCACTCCGACTCCACCTAATCCACTGCCAGCGAGAGCTTCAAGGTGCCACGTTGTGATTGACGAGCTTAATTATCTGCAGCGCAATCACTAATTTGACAATCCCGCAGAAAGTGCTATCTATTAATCAGCACAGATAGCTTTGGAACGAGAGGCAATGCTCTTATCATGCCAGGTCACATTATATTTAAATTTGTTTGTTTCATCACTCTTTGTCTGGCACTAGGGGTTGAGGGGTATTAGTATGCAATCCAAGAGCTTGAGATGAATTATGAGCTCTTTGCCTCCAGGTTTGCACATGCTCTAGTCCTAAAAGACATAAACGCATTGATACACCGTTCATTTTATTACATTGGTCCAATTTTGAGAGTGTGTACTCAGTCTTCTTGTTTTTACCTGATGTAGTCTTACGCTGTTGTAGCCAAGCTTCCTCATGGTTTGACGTAATGTGCTTTCTGAGATGCTTTTCTGCTCACCCTGGTTATTTGACTTGACCTTTCTGGCAGGTTGAAGCAGTTTGGCTATTCTCTCTCTTTGGCTAAACTCCTCATTATTTCAACCTGAAGAACTATTACTTTACAGATTGTTATGTGTTAAAAATCAGAGCAGTTTCTGTAATACTCAAACCAGTCCATTTGTCAGAAATGAGCATTCCAGTGATGAAGTCATTGAGTCTTAGTCTTAGTCACTACTTAATATGAAGCTGTTAATATGCTTCTTAATATGAATCATTGACTTTAAGTTTCTGTCTGATCTCAAACCCTGCATTGTGTGACATGATTGGCTGATTGGATAACTGCATGAATGTGTGAAAGCCATATAGGTGTTCCCAATAAAGAGGACAGAGAGTGTACATTTGCTCCCTTAACTAGCTTTAATATTAATTCATTTCAAAATAAGAAATGCTGAATTCAAGGTCAGGAATCAGCAGGGTGACCTTTGGGTGATAATTTCTATTAGAAAGCGGGAGTCACTGCCAAAAGAGCATTTCAGATCTCATTTATCCATCACCGCTCCATCAGATGAAAAGTCATTAATATGTGAGTGGATGAGGTGGTGACATTTCAGGTGCTTAACCCAAGGCAAATGTGTCACACATAAAAGATGACATGCTCCTCTGCATCATTTATTTTATGAAATTATTTGGATGTATTATATATTTGGAGAACACACACCACCAATCATATCTGCTTCTGATATACAATACTTTTTAAAGTCCTTAAGGCACCTGTGAACTTTCCTGAAATGCAAATGGAGAAAAACAACAACAACAAAAAAAACTTTGCTGTACATAATTGCTTCCCTTTCCATCAGATGAAGCTCATTTTTCGACAGAGGAAATATGTTTTGTTTTTTACTTTGCACACTTTAGGATGCCTTAGGAGGCAGATGTAAATGTATGTATATCAATAAAAGAGACATACTATAATGATTACCTTTATTTAAAACAAACAATAAGGTTTAGCTAAAGGGCACAAAAACCCTTGAAGAATCACTGAGTGTAGAATTAAGAAATAAGGAGTCAATTAAGGAAAATGAAAATAAATAAAAAAAACTTTGTCTAAGGCTCTCTACATCAATTGTGCATGCTCTCTGCTCTGTTTTGATGTTGACGTGATGGAGGCAGGAGCATCACAGACATTTTGACAGCAGGTATCTGATTACAAACCGAACTAATTAGGCCATTTCACAACAGCATGTAGCGAAACCAACAATTATCAAAGCGTGACATTTACTGTTTGAGGAAATTACACATAGGCAACACACTTTCAGACATCAGACACCATGGCCAGGGTATACACCGATCAGGCTTAACATTAAAAGCACCCGGGTTTTGGGCAGCTCTGGTCTCAACAAGAACCCTGGTATCTGTGGTGTCGGGCACCTAGACGTTGGCAGCAGGTTTTTTGGTTGCTGTCGGTTGCAAGTTGGGGCATTCCATGGATCGGACTTGTTTGTCCGGTGCATTTCATGGATGCACGGTCGGGATTGCAATTTAGGGAATTTGGAAGTCCGATCAACAACAGTTACCTGCTAAGCTGCATACACAGTGAGATGTGATGGACTGGGTGGTTCTGGTATCTTTCTATAGCGACCAACGTTGACCCTTTTCAGTGATTTGTGCTGCATTGGCTTTTCTGTGGGATCAGAACGGATGGGCTGGCCTTTGGTTCCCACGGCGATGGGTGAGCTTTGGTCACCCATAATTTTGTCACCAGTTTGCTTGGGAATATTTGGTGATCAGTGATGTTCACTTCACCTGTCAGTCGTCGAAATGTTACGGCTGAGTGAGAGTGTGTGGATGCAATACAATCTCTAAATGGACTGAAAACTTCAGCCTGCTTTATACTCAAACACAATTACTGGATTGTTTAAAAAAAAAATCTGGATTCATACCCATGCACATTTTATCTGTACAGACACATCAGTTCCCTAAAGCACAGCTGGCAACAGTGGTCTTATAGTCAAATAAACTCTGTGCCAGCAGCATGGGTCATATAAGATGAGATTTATGTGTGCGTGTTTGTGCATGTGTGTGTGTGTGTGTGTATATGTGTGTGTGTGACTAAAAGGGTATGGTCTCCTTTTTTCCTGATCTGAACATACAAGCTCATTTCCCATACCACATAGTCTACTAAAAAACAAATAAGCCGATACGATCTAGTCCCGGCCGGCCCGATTGCGATATGATGGCTCGGGCCCTAATGAAGATTTGTCTACACCGCTGCAAACACAAGGCAAACAAGTGAAATAAAGATTAGCGAGTGAGCGAGATGCCACATTTATGCCTCCAGTAGCACAGCGCATTACACACAACGGTATCGCTTCTCTGGCAAAATCAAGACGGATCACCCATGATGATGAGCCCTAAAAATGACAAACGGTAGCTGCCTAGGCCTTGGGGTTGATGAGTGGGAAAGAGGGGCATCTTTCAAATAATCCTCCAAGAGCGGGAGAAAATTCAGTATTCATAGAAACATAAATATACCATAAAACCTTATTGAATCTGTTTTGACCTGCATCATTTTTCCAATTCTGATCAAATCAGACCAAAAACTGCTTCCGGGCCTCATAATCATAAAATGGTATGTTGTTTTATTAATTTTTAAAAGTTTTATTGAACAATACTTTGGGCAATGTGATATATTGTTCATTATGGAGTAAAAAAAACAAAAAAACATTTGCTTTATACACACACACACACACACACACAAAACATACATACTTGTCACATTTTTTTATGAATTAGTAAAAAAAAAAAAAAAAGATTGGTTTCCAAGGCAACTCATTTTCAAATATAATTGCATATTATTCTAGTCAGAGAACAAAACTATTTCTCATCTTCACTCCTCATAAGATTCACTATTAAAAAAAAAGGCTGCTTTCAGCAGCTTTTTTTCTTCCTTAACAGATTAGCACTCCTGATTAAAATAGCACAGCTCTGATGAATGTTGGATTCTGATTGATCGGAGGATTAATTTTCTACAACAGCAGTTCTGACAGGAGAACTGCGTGCAAATCAAATCACAGTTTTATTTAAATGTGCTCATTCTGATACATCATCTCTGTAATAACAACTTACACCGGGACTGTTTGCCAGACATTTCACATGTTGATATGGTAAAGTTTTTCACTATTTTCTAGAATTCGGCTACAGTGACGTGGTTTTTCCAGACAACCATGCATACGCAATGTGGGTGAAAGCAATAAAGCCTATAATGAATCTTAAAAGGTAGAGAGAAAAAAAATCATCTTATAGTTTTTATATTTATATATAATTTTTAATAATGTCATTGTTTAGGGGGGTTAAAGTCAGTGTGCCGTTTGGACAAAGTTGGAAATCTGACACTATTATATCTTTGGAGATAATTATGGAGTGTGTGCATGTGCAAATGTGACACATAGACCGTTATAGTGTGACTGCTCTCTTTACTGTTTTGACAACATAACATGGTGCATTCTGGGAAACGTAGTTAAATAACAACATTAACAAAATACATAACATTTCCTCCCCTCTTACTTTTGAAGTCAACATAAATTGCACATTAACTATCATCTGTAGAATGAGAGTATAACATGCTAACATGCTATCCCTCCATGCTACCTCACTCCTGTTTGAAAAGGTCACTGTGTTTTTAAAGAACACCCTCTAAATCCAGTGTTTTAGATGTCATCATGTGTATGGTCTGGCAGTCCACCTTAAAGTTGCTCCAGCCAGGAGCGTCCCATCAGTGAGGGATAATCTCCCAAAATCACATACTATGACAGCTTTTTTCTTTGTTTGTTTAGTTCGACTTACCTGTGTGAGGCTCTTCATGGCCGCTGATTCACCAGTGTGAGTGTTAAGGGTCACATCGGGTGGTTTGAGTGCCAGCTGGCTCAGTATTTCTCTCTATATATACCGTGTCTGAGACCAGCGGCACTGCAGCACCAGTGTCAATCTCCATCTTCACTGGTTGTCCTTCCAGCAGCGCGATGACTTTGTATCCCTTGGTTCCCTCAGTGAACACATGCAAAGGACGTTTGTCCTCAGATGTGTCTATCACACTCTAGTTTTCTCGGCCAACTGTGAATATGTGTTTCTTTTGCTTCCTTCTAAATGCCTTTTTCTGCTGCATTTTCCTCTTTTCTGCTGCATTTCTACATGCGCGCTCTATGTGTCCTTTTTTCTTACAGCTTCAACACTACATATCCTCAAACCAGCATGTGGCAGGTGAGTGGCCAGTCTTACCACAACAGAAACATGGGCCATTTCAGTCTCCATTTTATACACTTTACTATTTGAGTGCATTTGTTGAACTTCCTTAGCAACCAATTCCATAGACACGCTCAATTCAATTGCTCTTTGTAGTGTCAGGTTGCTTTCTGTTAGCGGTCCTTTCTGTATGCCCCTTACAGCGAAGTACGCCCACTAATCTGTCCCCAAGTGTGTCATTCAGTGTATCACCAAATTCACAATGTTCAGCTAACTTTTTTAGCATTGTCACAAAAATTGTCACAGATTCTTCTTCCAGCGGATTTCGTCAATGAAATCAAAATCGCTCTGCAATTACTAAGGGCTTTGGTGAGAAATGTGCTTTAAGAGTGTTCACTATTTGGTCATACTGTACGTTTCTCTCCCGGCATCTCCGGTTCTAGGAGGTTATGCCGTAGAGTGAATGTTTTTGGAACCATTACACTTAAAAAAGTGGGTACAACTTTCTCTTGATCAATAGTATTTGCTGCTACGAAGTACTCAAATCGAACTCCACTGCTCACCACTCAAACGGACCCATATTGCCGCAAACTGATGCCATTTTGTTCCATTTCCCATTAACAAGAATTCACTTATCTAACTCGTTGTCTGTCCTCCAGCCCTTTTAGTCAAGACGTGAATTAGCAGCAGGGTCCGTCAAGCTGCATCACTTCCGCATTCTCTTAACACATGCGGAGTAACTGAATCCTCGTCGTCTCTTTATTAACGAATAACAAAAACAGACACCTAGAGTGTTTTAGCCAAAGGAACAGAGTAGAGCTGAATTTTGTATTCGAAAAGGCATTGATTTGTATTAAATATGTGATTTCATTGGTCTTTCAGCTGCTCCTGTAGAAGGGCTGCCCAATGTTTTATGCCGGATGCCCTTCTGAATGCAACCCTCCCATTTAATCATGGCTTGGGATAGGCACTGCATCCAGAGGCTGGGAATCAAACCCACAGTACCACCGAGCCACCAATGCCCTGACAATATGTAGGAGTATATCAATATGTAACAGGCTTGGAGCATTTCTTATTTGTCCATGCATAAAATCTTTACACCGGATGCTCTTCCTGGTGCAACCCTCCCATTTTATATGAGCTTGGGACTGGCACTTCTCACAGCGGTTGTGATTTGGGCATTGGCTGGGAAGGCCTTTTGCATGGCAGGTGAGAAACCTACCATAAGGTTTGTGGATACCTGACAATCACATGACCTACATGCCCTTGTTGAATTCCAGTCCAGATTTAGTCCCCCATTGCTGTTATAATAACTTCCAATCTTCTGGGGAGTCCTTCCTATATATTATGTAGCATGTCTATGAGGATTTGTATTCATCCAGCTACAAGAGCATTAATGTGGTACAGTTATTCCACTCCAACTTTGGCAAGCCATGAAACCCACTTTCTACACAGGTCCATTGTCATTCTGGAACAGGTTTGGGTCTTGTAGTTCCAGTGGTGATAAATAGTAATGCTACAGCATACAAAGACATTCTAGGCAATTGTGTTCTTCCAACATTGTGGCAACAGTGTGGGGAAAGGACCATAAACGGCAGGAGGTAGCTCAGTGGTTAAGGTGACTACTGATTGGAAGGTCGTTGGTTCAAACCCAAGCACTATTACTGTAAGTTGATACTGTTGTGCCCTTGAGCAATTCCCTTAATCCTCAACTTTTCAGATGTTAAATAAGATAAAAAATGTAAGTTGCTCTGCATGAGCACGTCTGCCAAATGTTAGTAAATGTAGGTGTCTGTATACTTCTGGCCATATTGTATGTATATAGCAATTTATTATCAAAAAGCTGATTTCTTAAAATCCCTTAAATGCATAATTGATATATTTCACGGTAACCTGAAAAACCTAAAAATATCCTTTCACATCACATTAAATTTGATCACATATTTCTGTTCCTTTGAAGAATATTAAATATAAATCCAGATGAAAGACTTTTGAGCTAAAAAGCCATTTGAGAATTATTTTAATAGCAGAAGACACGAGCAAAGCTTTAAATACATGTTCAATATCAAACCTAACAAGATGCCTTGTTTCGAAAATATCTCCTAAGGATCACTGGTGCTGCAACCAGAAGAATTATAAACCAAAAGGATGAAAATGATTATCAAGGAAAATACATGAATATCAGGATGTAAAGAACAGGACAGTTTCAAAGGTGCTCCTCTTGTTAAAGTGATTAAAGGAAGTCCATCAGATTATTATTCCTGCAACTCCTTTGTTGCATCAGTTTCCTTTGTCACTTGTCATCTCTGGCTGATGTGTTATGCTATATGAGCCTGCGTCTTTACTCCATCTATCCTGGCTTATGCTGTGAAGGGAAATTAAGATATAACAAATTAGCCAGGCCTGTTTGGGCTTCTCTAGTCCCTATCCACTTAAAAATGAGAAAGTGCAATGATTTGTTATCTTCATTTAATTGTTACGGGAGACAGGAGATGGGAAAAAGGGATGTGGCAAATGGTTAAGATAAATTGTATCGGCAATTAAAGCAGTGCATTTTTCAGCCTATGGAGAGTTTCTTCTAAACAAATTCCTGGGGCGTTCATTTTTTATTTCAGTAAAGCTTCGAAATAATTACATTTAAAATGCTCAGGGAAGAACAGAACAGAAGCGATGGGGCTGAGGCCTTCAAACTTGTAAGAAAAAGTCTCTAATACTTCCTTAACCTTGCTTTAAGTTCCTGTCATTCGCAGCTCCATGAGTAGAAAAGTGCTCTACCACATTCTTTATAATATAACCTATTTCTCAAAAGTGAAGTATAAGGTGACTCCATCAAGAAATTGCAAAAAAAATAAAAATAAATAAAACAGACCAAATATCCACTGTCACATCCTTTCAGTTATTCAGTGTTGCAGATATATTGGTCACTTCCATCATATCGGATTTGTGTTTTATTCTCTAAGCCATGAACCCATAACGCTCTCACTATCCGTTCAACATCTTCATATCATACTGAGGCCTGTGAGAATTTCAAGAATTGCTTCAAAAAATCAAAGATAAGGTACCGAAGAGGCTCAGTCTATCAGTATAAGTTTAATCGGCTGCGAAGCAAAAACAAAAAAACAGAGATTATGTATGACGAGTGGAGAGAAAGGAGAAAAACTGGCCTTTAAAAGAATCTTAGGAATTCAGCACACATAGGCAGACAAAACTCATGCTGAATTGCCAGATTTATTATTGATGTATGAGGAGCGTTTAAGTCCAACCGGAACTTTCTTGTGAATTAAGATGTAAAACTGATTGACACTTCAGCACAGGACAGTGATGAGACCCCTAGTTGCTGTTAAAGTGACTGAATGACCAGGTACCGGCGGAGGTGGTTCGGAGCCCACTGCAGTCACTCCTGTGAACGTGGAACGCTGATCCATATAAATTTCCACCAACTTGGATGTGGCACAAGCCTGTCTGTGGGAACTGTACACTCAATCGTGTACAAACACCTGGCTCTGGCGTACTGAGAAGAATTTTCCACCTTGCACTAATGAAACGCTGGGATCAGTGCATTAGTGCTTATTGTCTAACTTTAGCATACAGTATGAGTTACATTTATCTGGATTAAAAAAAAAAAAAAAAACTATTTAGTCATTCTTTGCGATGTCTACACTGGGGGTCAAGTTTCTAGATGTTTCTAAACCACTTGAGTTGCCTGCTTTGTCTACTTTCTTTGACTTTCTGTTTGTTTATCCAACTGCCTGACCTTTTGTCTGTGGATTAGTTTGAAAACTCCTTGGCTTTCTTTCTTTTTTTTTTTCTTTTTTTTATAAAACCGTCTGTCTCTACACTGTTTATGACAATTATACAGTACCAGACACCTTGATTCAGTACTACGAGGCATACGTGAATTCTGCCTCTATGATGAATAAAACTACTCTAGAAATATCCCTGCAAAATATTACTTCAGCCAAAAGACTACTGCATGACCAGATCCCCTTCCCTTATCCCCTCCACCCTCCCTGCTGAAATATCCATCCCTGCATCTTCCCTCCAGCTGACAACTCATCTTGGTTGTACCTGCATGTCCACGGTAACATCAGGAGGGACTGCTAATCAAAACATTTGTCCTTCTTTGAGTGCCTCGTGGTTTGGCGGATGACAGCAGACGCTGAAGGTAGATAAGGATTTGTTCCAATCAGTGCTATCCTGCCGAGTCTCTGATGAATCTGACACTTAGCCTTGATTTCTGAGAAGCTGCTGTCCACCAGCCAGCACCAGGTTAAATCATAAGCCAGACAGCACCTTGGCAAATTCGTTTTATTTATTTATTTTTAAACTCCGTCACGTGCATGTACATGCACAAGTGCAGATACATAGCTTGCAGTAAAAGGGTGAGAAAGAATATTAACCTAGGCTTCCTCCACCTCCATTACACAAGATGTAACCAGTGGTGTTGACAGTAATCTGTCAGCGAGTGTGTTATTATGGACCAGGCAGAGACAGGAGAGTCTCCATCTAAAAGGTGTGAGCCCTGAAGAACATGAAAACCGCCGTCCTGGAGGCAGGAGAAACATTAAGGCACATTTACGGGATGGGGTGTCTGTTGGGACGGATATGGGATAAATCCATCTTACTTGAGAGCAAGTTATTATCCTCAAGGTGATGGTTCTTTTCTTTAAAAGCATAAGACAGGGTGGGAGAAGTGGGCCTATAGTGTGTTTGAACATGTCCTTAAACAAGTAAACAAATACCCAATTGCATCACGTGAAATCACTGTGACCAAATAAACAAACAAAACAAAAAATCTGTTTACTTATACAGTACATGTTTTGTTGCCTAAACATATTTTCGGCATTTTTTTTTTTTATTAAACTAACCACTCAATTGATGGATTAGTAGATAGATAGACTGATTGTTTAATTGATTGTTTAATTGATTGATTGATTGATTGATTGATTGATGAGAGTCCTGAAATGTACCTGTACCATAAAGAAAAATAAATAAACTCCATAGATGTTATAACCTGGTCATTCAGTACATTCAGGTCATCAGTTGACTTCATGTTATTGCCACATAACGTTGATGAGCCTAGACCTGAACAACTGAAGCAACCACAGATCATAACACTGCTTGCAGATGCATATGTCAAATGCACTACTATGCATGATGGGTGCTTCACACACTTCCCTGCTTTCCCTGCCGCGCCCATCGCTCTAGAATAAGGTCAATCTGGACTCATCAGACCACATGACCATTGTTCATTGTTCCAAAGTCCAGTCTTTGGCCTTCCTAATAAATTAAGCCATTTTTTTCTTTTGAGTCTCACTAACAAGCAGTTTTCTTATGGACACATAGCTGTTTAATCACAATCATGTTAGTTCTCGTCACATTCCCTGTGTGTAGGAAATGTCTTCACTTTCATCATTAAACTTAAGTGTGAGGATGGAACTTCACCAAGAATTTTAGTCATCTCCATTCATGTTTTTTTTTTTTCTTTCTTTTCTGAGCACATTTCTTCTGTGAATTTGACATTTCAACATCATCCTTTCAGGTTTTTAATAATGTATTGGAAAGTTCTTAACCAAAATCGAGAAATTTAATTATCTTCTTTCCTTAATGCAGGTCAATATTTTGACTCTTCTGAAAAAGCAACATTTCTGTTGGCCAGACAGTGTATACTGTATAGTGTGGCTGTATACAAGACACTTATGATAGAGCATCCTCTTTGAGTTCTTAGAATTCTTTGAGTGCTTGAAACAAGAAATTTCCAAGACAAGAAGGAGAATCCCTTTAGAAAAGTTTTTGTAAGGACTTTGCAGTGTTTAAAAAATTGTAAATTTCAACTTTTTAGAGAAACACCTCATATCTCTCATGAGTGGAAATAACATAAAACAAACAAAAAAAAAGGAAATATGTTAAATTAAGTAAAACAAAAGGGGAAACAATGAATCTTAATTACAGGTTGTTGAGTATTTATACATTTGGTTAAAGGCAAGGACATGAAAGCTCTTTAGCTACCCAGGTGTGAAAATAAAATTTTAATGTCATTGCTGAAACCAACTCAGTAAAAATATGTTGGGTTCCAAATATTCGGATTTCACATTTAAAAAATATTACCCAGTCTACAAGGTGTGCACAATTGTGGAGTTTCCCCACAGCCTACCATTACGGGCATCCAGCAAATGCCACTTGATCAAATCCAAATTTGCATTTCAAAGTGTTACATTTCGGGAGCTTCGCAGAGGCTGTAAAATAGCATCGGCTTTCAAATCATTGAAAAACAGGTTTTAAACACATAAGAAAAAAATTATTGAAAAAAGAGGGAAAGAACTGAAAAAAAAAATAATGTTGGCGTGTATATTTTTCATCCTTTACAGTGCATTAGCAAGCTTTACAAAAGAACATAGCTGCGTGGGACACCGTAGTCACAGCGCTTAACAGCCTGAAGCATCGATTGCAAATGAGAGAGTGATGATATGAAAGCCTTGTGCCACATACTAGTGAAGTGCACCGCAGGACTCCAAATCCTGCAGTGTCTCACTGATGCTGATAGGAGTCCTGCTAACATTGCAAGCATGGCACTGAGAGCTGGACGCGTTAGTTTGTTTTATTTTAAATCCTTTGGATTTATGCATCCTGCCGTGTCGGTCCCGTCTCACAATGTTCCGTGACAAAGGTTTCTGACTAAAGCTCTTAATCAATTTTTTTTTTTTTGTAAGAAGGGAAGAAAATGAAATATGAATATAAAGCAGCAGGGAAATTGTGAATGCAAGATCATGGATGAAGATGTAATTATTCAGTCAAAATATTCATGTTTATGAATAAATAGTGCTAAAAGCTGTAGAAAGTGGCATTGCAATGCACAGCATGCATTATTCTGCATCGCCTTTTCTGTTGGTTCAGACCGGACAGGCTGGCCTTTGTTCCCCGCAGGGATAAATGAACCCTGGGTGCCCATAATCCTATTACCAGTTTACTGGTGTTTAGTTGATAATCAATGCCAATTTGTTAATGTTATGTGGTGTTAATGTTATGGCTGTTATGGTCCTTAATATTATATAAATTAAACTGAATATATAAAATCTTTCTACTCTGATAGAAAACAACCAGTAATTATTTATCCCATCATGAACATTACCCTTCTACACATACTCTATGTCTGCATACAAACCATACTGTAAATGTGTCTTTCTCTTTTACCCTCCTTTGATACAATTGTTACTCCATTGTTTCTCCTCTGATTTTCTTTTGGTGTCTTGACCTTTTTTTGAGACCAAGCCAATGCCTAGAGCAAACGTTCCATCTTTGGCAGAGGCAAGGGTTGAAACAAGAGTCTTTCGCTTTGGCCTCTCTCTAAAAGGTTGTCTGAGTTAGTTTTGCCAACGCACATCTCTTTTTGCTGGATTAGCCATTCAGTTTACTTTTATTCAGAGTCCATCTAGGCATATCAACATGACTGGAGGCATTAAGAGCCGTATTCAGAGTTGGCAGCTTAAGTTTAAAAGTTATGTCAATATTTATGCCGGGAAAGTTACACGGCTTTAGAGGCAGGTTATGTATGTGCTAAAGCTGATTTGATAATGCATGTACTGATGCTGATTTTGGGTCTTCATTCGAATTACTAAAATCACCCATGTGTTATTCATCCCACCGTCGCTGACAGATTCTTCCTGAAGCAGAAGCACCTGATTTTCTTTTTTCCAATGATGTCTAGACTACTTTAAAATAAAGAAGGAATACAAAATGCAGACCAAAAAAGCAGATCTACTATACATGATATTTCCAATATATTTGTGCATGCATAGATAATTGCGCTGCGCATTGCTTACAGCTTAACAATATAGCTTCATTATCTACCAGCTTATAAAATTGCAGTTCATCCAGTAAATCCTAATTGTATGCACTTAACATAACCACAACATATTAAGTTAAGCTCAGGATTACTATTGAATAGTGAATTATGAAATCTGAATACTGATGTGCATAGTTTTACTATAAAGCTGCACATAAATCAGTGCTGAGTTTTTACTCCTTAACTACCAAAACTAAAACACTTGTTAGGAATATAAATTTGGCAGTGATGGCCTCATGATACCCCATAGCATTTCAGATGGGCCATGCTGCTTTACTCAACGGCCCACTGAGGTTCACCAGCTGTCTATCTCAGCCAGAGATGGTGCTAATTAAAGCCCCCTCCTCTGGAACAAAATAATAAAAATAATAAAAAGGAATAAGTAGTAGTGGAACCCATATGACCAAGGGAGGCCCTGTTGTTCCAATCTCATTAACACATCACAGCACCTTCGAGTTTGAGGCACTCGTATCTGAGTTGATTAGGAATGAGAGAGCGAGAGCGAGAGAGAGGAGAGATGGAGGGAGAAGCAGCCACCAGAACGAGTGCCCGTGTTTGCAGAATGGCACTCGGCTTTAATGAGAGCGCTCTGGGAATGCTGCCTGGCTACGGCGCGCCAAACAGCCGCGTTTGGGCCATTGCTCTGCTGAGGAGAGGAGAGGAGAGGAAAGGAAAGGAAAGGAAACCATGCCATCAACCCATCTCTCTAGACGCTTGCCATTCCTCATTACCAGAGCATGCAGTCCACCCTTGGCCCCCCTGATAGAAGCTCCCAAAACGCACCTTCTCTTGTTTTGGCTGTGCCTCTTTTTGGCAGGTCCATACATTTCAGATCCAGCCCTTAATTCGCAGCCCGAGCCATGTATACTCTAGAGAAGGGTAGTTTGGGCCATCTGTACTGACATTTTGTGGGTTCTGCTTTCCAGGACTTCGAAGAACCATGAAAAGAATGTTTCTTTTGCAGTCTTTATCCTGCTGGATTATTTCACTTTTATGATACAGTACCTGAGATTCTAAGACACTGGTAGGTATTGCTGTCAGAAAAGCAAGGGCATTTGTGGAGAGAGTTGCCCTTCTCTCTGTTCAGCTGTTGGGCTAGATAACAGAACAAAAACTCATGGCTAAAGTTCTGACAAAAGTCTTAAGAGAACATGCATCCTACTCCGGTAGAATGACCTTTACCCAGGCTGCCGGACTCTCTCTTTCTTCACAGGACCCTTTGAAGAAAGATTTCCCTCTTTACAGGTCCCACTGGCAGCGTGCCATAGTGACTGATGCCCTCCTGAGAGTTTATATCTATATCCACCAAGAAGGTACACAAAAATATAGTTTTGTGGCATTCAGTAAGACAGCTAAGGTCACAGAAATATGAATCTTCATCACAGGGCTTATTGAATAGATTTATCATTCTATATTTGAGATGATTAAAAAAGAGAGTGCTTGTCTTTCTTAAGCACACTGAGCACACCGAGCTATGTACCGTGTATGCCAACCTTACTGTCTATAACCACTGGCCATTTTATCAGAGCCACCTACCACTTAAAGTAGATGCACTTTGTATATACAGTATACTGTACAGTGACACTGACAATGGTGCATGACTCTTATGCAGCAATAAGAAAAAAGCCAGTACATGACTAATTCACCTGACCTGGATAAAAGACAATTTTCTAAATGTTCATCTATAACGTACGCCAACAGTGTGTTAAGGAAATATCAGCCCGTCTTCAGTTGCCATTCTGATCCTTGAGGATTTTCTCAAGTGATTTTGAAGTACTCGGTGAAGTAAAACTCACACAGTGCCATCCTGAACTTAATAGAACCTTACAACCCTATGTACACTCGCTGGCCACTTTATTAGGTACACCTGCTCAACTTCTTGTTAGTGCAAGTATCTAAACTACCAATCACATGGAAGCAATTCAAGGAATTTAGACACGTACACATGGTTACGACACTTTGCTGAAGTAATAAACCGAGCATCAGGATGGCGAAGAAAGTTGATTTATGTGACTTCAAACAGAGCACGGTTGTTAGTGCCAGACAGGCTGGTCTGAGTGTTTCCGAAACCGGTGACATACAGGACTGGGATTTTCACACACAATCATCTCAACAAGGTTTACAGAGAATGGTTTGGACAATAGAAAGTATCCATTGAGCTGCAGTTCTCTAGGTGCAAATAGATGTTCAAAAACCAGTTTGAGTTTTTTGATGTCACAAATCTAAAAGCATCTTAAACTGGTTTCTTAAACATGACAAATGAGGTCAATGTACTCAAATAGCCTCCACAGTCATCAGATCTCAATCCAATGGAGCACCCTTGGAATGTGGTGATACGTACATGAGATTCATGTCATAGACGTAGTGTGTGATGCTATCATGTCAATATGGATGAAAACCTCTAAGGAATGTTTCTAGCATATCGTTGAATATATGCAACAAAGAGTTAGGACAGTTCTAAAGGCAAAAAGAGGTCCAACCCAGTACTGGCAAGGTGAAGTGGTCAGTCATGGTCTATCATGTTGATCACTCGTCCCCAACAATCCAACAATCAATTGGATTCCTTTGGTAGATAATGAAGTATTAGACTTGCATTTCATAATTATGATAAAGTGGTGTATATAAAATTATGCAACTCTTTAATTACAGGTTATATCTAGAACAAAAAATCCCTTCAAGTCAATCCTCTCTTATCATTAAGTTGTCTGCAGTCTGTGTTCACTGATCATATTGAACTATTCTGAGATCTGTGTTAAATCATATGAAAGAAGAATGAGAATTGCATGAAGAGACTGAATACATTAAGCATGCATGAAACATGATGTATAACACGAAGCAAGAATCTATAGGTGAAATGTCAAGACTATGAAAAGACCTTGAACACTTTCTCTGTCTCTTTTTATCTTTATCTCATACACATACCTGACTTTCACCCCCCCCCCCCTTTTTTTCTCAGTAATTAAAATGTCACAACTTGCACAAACCTGTCCGCACCTGAGTTAGTGACCTAGGCAGTCCCGATGCGGCTGACAGCAGGTGTCATAACCTGCCGCTCAGCCTCCAATTAACACAGCTTAGGCTGGACCGTGCACAGCTTGGCACACTACGAAAAAAGTGCAAAATTAAGCTGTCGCCAAGCTGTAACTCATGTGATAAGACACCCTGGCCCTGTAGAAAAGCATTTGCAAAGTGGATGTGTTCTGTGTAGGAAAGGCAGAGAGAGAGAGAAGGGAAGTGAGTGAGAGTCTTTATCACACTAGAGTAAGTGGTTGAGGCTTGTTCTACTGACTGGGCTTTTCATTCAGACTCCCTACTGAGACTGAAGAGGGAATACATTTAAATGGATAAGCAGGTATAACTCTCCTAGAGAAACTAGGCCAATGTCCAGCCCAATTACCAAATGCAACCTGGAGACAGACGTTAGCTGGCCCATGACTTCTCGATTAGAATATGATATGTATCGTACCGTTACGATTTTCTTTCAACCAACGGTGGTCTCTCCAAACAAAGTTTTTATTTTATTTTATTTTTATTTATTTTTATTGCACCTGCAAACTAATTTGCAGAATGATAATTAGTCTCGGCTAAAGAACAAAAAGTACAAAGTGAACGGTAAAAAGAAGTGATTTCAAAAGAGCTGCATAAGTGTGAAAATCCTTTCGTGAATTCTTGAAAGAATCCTTAACTACAATGGATTTGCAACCAAGTTGGAAAAAATAAAAATAAAAAACATTATTTAGCCCAACAATGTGCAATTCTATTCGATTCTACAGGGTGGGCCATTTATATGGATACACCTTAATAAAATGGGAATGGTTGGTGATATTAACTTCCTGTTTG
>JAQMYJ010000038.1:6996659-7022882 GCA_030014305.1 Clarias laeviceps
TATTGAAAAAACAAAAGTTGGATCCAAAATCCTGTGAATCAGAGAAGAATGACATAATAACACTTTGGAAACTGCTACTGTAGGAAGATAATAAACGTCGACACCCAGCAGTCATTAATATCCTGTAACAGCATACCCGGTTGTGTTTTATTCCATACTGATTACACGCGAATGTGATTCAAATGAAAGTTAATTCAGCACCAGTCTGATCGATTCTAACAATCCACTTTCACAAACTCATTCCTCACTACTGCTATCGTTGCCCTGATTCCTTCCATATGCCACACTTTAGCCTTTCAAGTTGTACCCACCCAGAGACTCATTAGCACACACATTTCTTTAAAAACACCATCAGAAGTGTTAGACAGATGGCACGCTACATGCATAGTGCACATATCCGGCACCTCAGTACGTCAGCAGCTGTATTTTTCTGCCACTTAATCACGGCTGCCTGCCTGCTTTCTCTTCCGCAGATTTGAGAAGGTCACGTTGGGGGTGTAAAAGCACAGCAGTTTGGGACGAACGGGAAGAGTGACACATTCTACAGGATGCCATTTCTTTCTGGAAATGGTTAAGTGAAGGTAAAGTCATGAGCAAGGTTTGGGTAAGACACATTTTTGTTCATTGTTTTGTAACAGACTAAACAAGAAGTATGTGGCATAAATTGTTTAGTTAGAACTGGCTTTGTCTGGAATAGTTATTGTTTAGGGTAAAATAAGAAAAGTTCTTCTAAGATGATTCTGAGTCATGTACCGGACATACAGTACAGCATAAAAAAAAAAAAGGCCCACATTCTAAGATTGCATTCAGTCATCTTAAGCTCTGATAACAGCGCACAATGTGAGGCCCAGTTCATGTGTGAAAATGATTCCTTTTTGCTCCCAGAACCATTCTTTGACAATTTGAGTTCTGGAACATACTCGTGCCATCAGGTAAGAAAAACTGCATAGATGTGATACTCCGGTCATTCAGTGTATTCAGGTCATCAGCTGACTTCATTTTATTTCCACATAACATTGCTGAATCTAGACCTGAGCGGCAGAAGCAACCCCAGATCATAGCACTGCCTCCAGTGGGCACTATGCATGATGGGTGCATCACTTCATGCTCTTCTCTTCTTACAATGCACACAGAGGCGGGAATCTAACTCGGACCCTGGAGGTGCAAGGTGACAGTGCTAACTACATACTAAGCCACCTTAGAACCTTAGTACATTAAAAAAAAAACATGATAATGAATATTTTAAAAAAATGCCTTAAAATTGCAAATGTTAGAATATGACTTTTATAAATTATTAGAATATCAATTAGCACTGTCGCCTTGCACATCCAGGGTCCGGGTTTGATTTCCATCTCTGTGTGTATGAAGTTTGCATGTTCTCCCTGTGCTTGGTGGGTTTTCTCCAGGTACTCTCGTCTCCTTACACAGTCCAAAGATTAGGCTAATTGGCATTCCCAAATTGTCCATAGTGTGTGAATGAGTGTGTGCCAGCAATTGATTGGCACCCTGTCCAGGGTGGACCCTGCCTCGTGCCCTAAGCCTCCTGGTCTAAGCTCCAGGCCCCCGCGATCCTGAATACAGGGTAAAGTTGTATAGACGATGAGTGAGCATAACCTCGATTGTGATATTGCTTAATTATACCAAGTAGGTCTCTTGCATGACTATATAACATCCTTGCATAACATAATTAAAGACTAAATATGAAGCATACATTCTATAACAAAAAAAGAAAAAAATCTGATAAAATCTCTTTTAAAATACTGAAATTAAATATATAGTTTAAACTTGAATCTGACTTATCTTATTTAATTTAAAATTCATAGACATGAATGAAGACTTGGAAAAAGACTGCACAATGCAGGACTTGTGACATGTGCAACAAAAGTGAAAATAATGAATAAAATTAAATTATGTAAATGTATGCAATGCGTGTCAAACTGATATAATCGTCATTTTTTAAATGGCTATCTATGTGAACTCTACTTTGATGTTCGGTGTCACTTTTTTGTCTCTTCTTTGCAAGATTTCAATGCTGATTGTTTGCATCTCTTTCTCTTCTCAGCCTTGTCTCCACCCTGTCTCAGATATTCTTCCTCAGATATTATGTGATGTCATGTGATTTGGTATGCCTTTCATAAAGACTTGGAAATGAAAATCATGCATATTAAATAGACTAAAAAACTTACCTACAGCGTTGAAGAAACAGGCCATCCATGGGCATGAAAGAAAAAGAAAAAGAGAGAGCCGAAATGAGTTCCAGTACATTCAAATCATAAATGGCATTAAATTAATGCTGCTTTCAAGAGACTATTGTACAGCATGTACATTACATATGCAAACGTCATGTACATTTAAGCATATGAGTAAGCATGACATTTCCTAGGGTTGAAGTTATAAAGTCCTTAAGTGTGTTTTAAAAAAAAAAAAAATCAATTTGCCCACTAAGAAATGTAATGTTGAAGAACAATCCATTTCTCTCCTTCTTGCCACACCGGCTTTCCAGCGCACTTTTAAATCTCCCCCACTCGGCCTATTGACTGTGAAAGCACATTAAACTAGTTTTCTGAGTGTTTTTCCCCAGGATGGAAAAGATCACCAAAAGCCCTCACCATACATTAACCCTTGTTTGTTTATTTAGAAATACAGTTCTCAGCCTCCTCACAAAGGAGAAATAGCAAGTAAGGAGAAAAAAAACGATGGAGAGAAAGAAAACAGTTGGAAGGAGACTTCCTGAGAGGAAGTGGACAGCTGCAGACAGCCAGCATCTCTGTGGAATCGCATTAAAAAGATCGCAGCAAGATGGCTTCGGAGAAACACCCCCACGGTCATTAAGCACGGCGGTAAGATGCCGAAATGAAAATTTAATCACAAACCGAGACACAAAAATGCATCAAGTGTGCGGTGTTAACTTCTGGTAGTACAACTGCCTGTGGGAGTGAGTGTCAGTTTGTGCCATTTTGTGTCAGCATGCAGAAATGTAGCCTTGGAAAAATCATGCTGGGATGGAGTGTGTGTGCCGGGTGGAGATGGAGGAAGGTTAATGGAGTGACACACACTTCGAGCTGATGGTTATTTGACACAATAGTACTTGGGGCATCAAAACTTTGCATGTCTGTCCAAGAGAGTGAAAGAGAGACAGAGAGAGAGAGAGAAAGAGAGAAAGAGAGAGGGAGAAAAAAAATACTTGTATACACTAGGACGAGGATATAAATCTTGTCTTTGACAGATCGATAGGCCTGACGTGTCAAATATAGCGCTGTGCATGATGGGAGCGTTTATCATGGGCTAGGGACACACACTGAATGCTATGCCTTATTTGCTCTTACATTTTCCCTGCACACCTCGCAGTCACCTCTTATAATTTAACACACTTCAGTTGTGCTGCTTTTCCATCAAAAGTTCCACAGCCAATACATCAAAACGTTATTAAACGCCAAAGCGCACATGTATTTATCACGACATGAGTTCGTTTTTGAGAACTCCGAGTAAAGGAGTCATCTTATTCCAGTGAGGGTTTCTTTGTCAGGTTTGACATGGTTTCGCGTCTGACTTCATGATCACGAATTTAAATCTTCACCCGGATTTGTGTCTTTTCTTAAATCCGCTCTACAAATAAAGTTGTACTGAACTGTCTTGACAAGGTATCACATCAGACAAGAGCTTTGTCTAATGCCTCCATGGTGACACCAGAGAGAAAACTCAAGTTGTCTGTTCTTACCATGCATGTGCTATTTCCTCCTTGGCCTTTAGAAGAAAACGACTGCATCGAGCTGCAGATTGAAATAAAATGAAGAGAATGGAACAAGGGCGGAAAAAAAACACTATCTACCGAACAGCCAATTCAAATGAAATGCTCCCACCTAGTACCTCGGAGCAAGGCAAAGGTTCCTGAAATGCCAATTTCAATTTCCACAACGGAAACAAATATTTTTATCCCACAATCCTGGATGCTGGAGGTATACATAAATCTAACACTCACATTAAATGTTTCCTTGCAGAACAAAATACGGCATGCTAGCATTTAGAATGGCAGATACTTTATTGAACCGACAGCTTAAATAAGAACTGGGAGTTAGTTATGTCCTAGTGAAGGTACTCGACCAAATACATTGACTTGCATATACAGTATATTTACCTGGTATGAGATTTTAGACATTTTGTAATAGTTAAACCTAGAATTAACACCTAGACTAATATGGTGGGGATAACTTTATTATTAACTTTATTTTTTATATAGAATAATGGAAGCAAAAAGAGCGTGGCCTTAAGGGTGCTGCAATGTGGTGGCCTGTTCACAATTTGAGTCCTGGAATATGTCGAGCAAGGGAAAAAAAAAAAAATCCATACAGTAGATGTGATAACCTGGTCATCCAGTTCATTCAGGTCATCAGCTGGCTTATTGCCACAGAACATTGCTGAGCCTAGACCTGACCAACTTAAGCAACCCCAGATTATAACACTGCCTCCAGAAGCTTGTACAGTGGGTATTATGCATGATTGATTCATGCGCTTCCCTTCTCACCCTGACCCGACCATCGTTCTGGAATACCGTCAGTCTGGACTCATCAGACCACATGAACAATTTCTATTGCTCTAACTCCAATCTAAGTCCAATCTTTATACTTTCTAGCTCACGTAAGTCTTTTTTCCTGATTAGTCTCACTAAAAAGTGGACAAACAGCTGTTCAGTCACAATCCTGTGAGTTGTCATCACATTGTATGTGTGGAAATGCTCTTAAGTTCAGTATTAAACATACTGTAGCTCTAATTTCTAGTTGTCTTTTATGATGCAGCTTCACAAAGTAATAATGTGCCGGACAGTTCTTATTTCCAGTCATTTTAACTTCTGCAGGTTAATAATTTGACCCTATCGAAACATGATTTTTAATTTTCTTTTTTGGTCACGCAGTGTATATGAGTGGCGACAGAGATTTAAAATGGAGACCGTTGTTTGAATAGGAGAACCGATGTTGAACTTTAGCTGATCAAAGCTCTGTTCTGTGAAGATGTACTAGCACAGAGGGAAATATGAAAAGGTAAAAACTTTAGTCATTAGTTTGATGTATGGCACTGTGTGTGTGTGTGTGTGTGTGTGTGTGTGAGAGAGAGAGAGAGAGAGAGAGAGAGACCTCTAAGGCCATTGTTGGTCACAGAGATGTAGCTTTACTTAGTGGCTGAATGTTTCATTATGGCACCCATTAATGTCAGAGCTAGTTAACATTTGCCCAGTGCCCTGACAGAACATCTTCAACACTTTTTAACATCCCCACACTGACACACACACAGACACGTACACACACATCCTCAGCTATACTCCAGAGACTCTGTATCTTGTCATAATTAAAGGAACCTTCATGACTTGCTTTGTAATGTGTGTGTGTGTGTGTGTGTGAGAGAGAGAGAGCGAGGTTCGTTAACACAAGTGGCATATGAGAACAAGAACACTGGACAGTGTTTTAAATTGCACATGACACTCTGCTTGCTATTAGGAGAGATATGGGCTGCATGGTTCAACCCACTTGTGTACAGTATGTGCACATGAATCACTTAATCACACACACCCACACACACACAGCAAGCATGCTATTAATACAATCTCCTAATTACTCAGTCTACTGTGGATTGGAATTTTTGTCCACCCTTAAAGCCCTGGAATGTGTGTCATTCCTGTCTATATGGGAACAGTCAATAAGAAGAAGTTCATCGCTCACATCCTCAATTGATTGTTTCAGCTCATTATTTAATTCTTATTCCACTATTTTCAGGTTTTTTTTTTCTTTCCTATTCTGGTTCACTTTTAACTCCCTGTCTCTAGATTGTGGTCGTTAGACTCTTGCCTGTCGGCTCAGATAACATTATTTACAAGCAAACAGTCCTTATTAAAAGTATTGGCAAAGGCCAGCCAAGTGTGTGAGTGTCAAGGCATAGGAACAGGAGCTTGACACTAACACACACACACCCCCATGTCTATAAGACGTCTGTAGTGACAATCTGTGTTGGGATCAGGCCAGAAAAAGCAAGTGAGCAATGAGAAGCTGTTCTAAATAAAAGCATGGAGGTGAAAGTGATAAAGGAGAGAAAATAAGAAAAATATCAAGTGCAGGTAAAACCAAAGAGGAAAAAAAAAAAACTATTAATACAGTTTAGAATAGAGTAGCGGTTACAGAAGACACACATTACTCTGTCTGGATCAGGGGCTATTAAACTCAGTGTGCAAATAAAGCAATTAGATGCACAAATGAAGAAATGTCAGCCATTATCCACAGCACACAAGACAAGCAGGAAAACATGAACACACACACACACACACACAGAAACTTGCCCGCACATGCACAAGCACACACACGCACACACATATATATCATTTTGTATGTCAGGCAAATGTCAGGCAGTTATGTCTGATAGATCATTAAGTTAATTAGAGGTTGCAGGGACATGGACTTGGTTGACCAGCGTTGCAGTAAACGCTTTTATGCGTGTCCAAGGGTAAGTTCTTAATAACATTGCATAGAGAGGAAAGGGCGAGAAAGCTATTTCGATCACGGAATGCAGAAGAAAGAAAAGGACCAGAGTGTCCTTGGCTGCAAAAATAGTAACAATAAGAGGGGTCGACAAATCAGAAGTTCAATACATTGTCCTCGAGGTTTATGTTAAAGCCCCAGAGTGCCGTCCAGGTCCAGAGACTTGACAAGCCTATAAAGTGGCAGCTAGCATAGTGTAAGCTAGTTAGCTTTCGAATGTTGAACTATATCCTCAAAAAAGGGGAAAAAAAGTAAGTTAGGACTGGCCAGTGGTTTGAAGTCAATCTGATGTTCTGTATGTAAGAATATGACTCCCTCCTGTCAGATTAGCTTATGTTAACTAAAGGGATATTATTAGCTAGTTTATATTCGTTATTCGTTTATAATGATGAACATTGTGTTTGTATTGAAAAATAAGAAAGAAAAAAGAAAGAAAGAAAGAAAGAATGAAAAAATTCAGCAAGGTTTGATGAAGTCAATGTTATGTTCTTTATGTACAGTATGACTATGGCTTAAAATCCTCTCAGGAATCCTGTCAGATTAGCTTATGTTAACTCAAGTGATAATATTAGCTGTGGAGATTAGGAACATTTATCAAACAGGCTACCTCTCAGAAATCCTGTGTTAGATAGATGGATAATATTAGCACTGGAGCTTATAAACATTCATCAAAGAGAATAAAAAAAAAAAAAAAACTTGTCATTCCTGTAAGGTTATCTTATGCTAGCTAGTTGGCTAGAGTTATGAAGAGAAATCCTATCAGGTCATCTTGTGTATGCTTGCCGGCTTGCATTAGCAGTAATTTATCCTTCATTGTTTACACTCTGGATGGAATACCAGTCCATTATAGATAAACAGTAATAAAGATCCTGTCCGAAATTCTGTGGTCAACTTACAGTAGCTAGCTTGATAGCAGCATTAGCAGTAAAATGGTAATAAAGTGGCGCATCGGCATACGAATGCCGTGCCTCATGAATTTTCCCCTTAAGAACTACAATAAAAAAAAAAAGGATTAAAGGAAAATAAGTCAGAAATAAATTCGCCTAAACATACAAAGCATTTTCAACATACAAGTGAACGAACCGAACCGAATGCTGGCTAAGTTGCGCATGCGTCCAGTCCATTAAAAAATTTTTGCGTAAGAGGAAATCCAAGTAAAACAAGTTTTCATATTTTTTGTGTTTTTTTTTTTTTTTTTTGCATTTTCTGCTAGATTTGGTGAAGACATACTGTAGCGCCATAGGGCCCAAGAATGTTAGCAAGGATGGTAACAAGAGGTAAAAGGAAGGAAAGTGAGGTTTATTGTCTATTTATTTCATATTTTAGTTAATTTAAATGTCTTTTCTGATTGTTTTTATGTGTAGAAAATATGATTATAGTGATGGAAATTGAAAATATTGGTAATATTTTAGGTGGCTAGAACAGATCATCTGCATTTAAATTATTTTCAATGGGAAAATGTGTTTCCAAATATGAATTTTCACCTTAAGAACTCGCCTCTGAAACGGATTCAATTTGTATGCCGAGGTACAGTACCACTGCTATATGGCTTTATGTCAGGAGTAAAGAAAATATATGCACATACTGTACACAGTTTGTATAGGAATAACGTCCTTGTTTTCTACCTAAAAAAAGCTAAAAAAAAAAAAAAAAAAAGCCTAATTGGTCTTAAAAGCATAAGAGCTGCTGTCATTCAAATATATAAATGTATTAATATGTGTATGCTTCCAAATATGAACTGTAGGATTGCTTGGAGAGTAGGTGTAAATAAGAGAAACGTTACTGAAATAGAGACAGCGTGAGTAATTTTATGTTAAACGAAATTGCACAGCCTGTACGTTGTTGCATGCAACCAGTGGGGAAAACAAAATACAAATTCTTTATTTTTGCTGTCAGTATTTTGCTCTGTTGCATCATAGTATCTCTATTAAAAAGGTGTAGAGAGGATAAGAAACAAAAAGATCCTTGTACAAGAAAGAAAAATGGTTAAGATTTGATCCTGGCATTTTTTTTTCTGTTGTTTTAATTTCATCGTCTCTGAGCCGATTATATTAATAATTTTAAAAAAAAAGAGAGAGAGAGGTAAAAATGAATAAGAGACAGCACAGCAGGAATAATGTGAGTAAATATTGGTCTGTTTTGTCTCCAACATGTTTATTTAGGACAGGTGGCAGGTACTAAAGAAAGCTCAGAGGACAAGAATCCCACCAAGCCATAATACACTGTTTAATGTAAGCTGTTAAGCCGGTGGGAGGCACCATAACCCACTGCCTGATTCCAGAGAATTGCTTTCTGCCTCATTATTCAGGAAGAGCACTACGTAATGTGCCACCTGCTCCACGGGTGCACAAGCTGCCCGCTAACCTGGCACTGCCCTGGCCAATTTAAAGTACATGCGATTTGAGGCCGGTGTTTTCAGCCTCGGGCAAAAGGACACAGGTGCAGAGGACTGAGCGTGAGGAAAGGAGTTAGATAGAGAAAGTGTTTATGCATTACTGAACAAAACAGTAGCACTTTGTAACGCTGCTTTAGTGACTGACGTTAAGGGTGCTTCGGAGTCATGAAGAAGTAAAAAAAAAACTAATTACTGTACTTTTTGTTCAGTAATGCATAGATACTTTGTCTAAAGTTTTTCTTTGTAAAGTCCGTCTAGGAGGAATGCCCCATGTGTGACTATTAATAATGGGACATACATTTCATAGAGTTATTTTAATGGGGCAACAAGGCCAGAAAAAGAATAGGAGAAGAAAGATGGAGTGATACAGATTTAGATGGATGTAGTATTATAATCATGTAGTCCATTTCTACCAGTTTTGAGGTCGCATCCTATTTTATCCTGTCCTGTTTCCTTTCCTTTATTCTAATATAAAAAACTCTATTCTATTCTTTCCTATCCTGTCCCATACTATCCTATCCTATCTGACTCCCATCTCTTCTCAGCCCTTTCTCCTATCCTACTCGTTTCTATTTTTTTACAATTACATACCTTCCACAGTTAATTTATCTTACTGTTTTTGACTGTCTTCTGTATAAGCAAACACCATGACCGTGACATAGAGCATCATGATCCATCAAACACTCCAACGCCTAATCAGCAACACCTACAGTATAGCTAATAATAATCGAACATTCTAAGTCAACCCGTTGTACTCACCTAAACATACAGGCACACACACACACACACACACACACACACCCTCTCTGAGACACTCACTTTGCAGAAAAGGCCTTCGGCATGCTAATGAAACAGCCCAGGCGAGCTGCAAGCGTGAGTGTTAAATCAAGCTCTCTGCAGCATTAGAGGATAATAAAAATGGCTTAATATCATGTGCTGTGTTTGCAGTGGAGGCTATAGCTGGCAGGGTGGGGTGTGCCGGGAGTATGGGGTGCAGGAACAGCACATCTCTGCTTATTGATGTCTGCTTTATGATAAAGCTCTTCAGGAGAGCAGTGATGCTAATGTCTGCCCTCTGGTACCACAGCAGGAAGTGAAATCCAGCAAAAAGTCATTCTTCTGCAAAAATGAACAGAAGCCCAGAGCCACCTATTCTTTAGGGACAAAATAAATAAATAAATTACAAAAAAAAATAAAAAATCCAATTTAGCCCTTATGAGGAGGTTTAAGCATATATCAACAATAACAGCGGATAAACGTGCTGATTTTGATCATTATCCTGAGGTTATATGTGTACGTGTCTACTCTATTCTTTCCTGCTTTTTTATGGGTTCTCTGAAAATGAAAGTGTTTTGGGGAAGTGGGTTGTTGAAGTGCCTAAAGCATGATATAGTCAAGTACCTGACTATCTATTATTTTTCCATCTATCTCTCTTCCTCGACTTTCTCTGAACTCTGTTCATCTTTCTTCCTTTACCCCTTTCCCAATCTGTCTCTCTACTCAGACCTCTTTATATTCTTCTTACTTCCATCCATCCATCCAACCCCCCTACTCAGTCTCTGCTGCAATAACCTGATTGGTGTCTTGGGTAGGAGATGCCAAAGGCCCTGTTTCATGGCAGAGAGAGATTTCGATTGGGTCTATTTGGATGGGCCGACCATGTGCTGTCCCGCTGGCTCTACTTTAGCTCCATATGCTGGGCACTGCACAGTGGCCTGAGGGCCTGAATGCTCAGAGCATGGAAGATGGACACACTGAGCAGCCATGCACAATCGTGCACTATTATTTACTTAGGCATCATATTTCATTTTGAGATTGCAGCAGACAGGCCAAGATTTAGTTACCTACAGCTTGAGGGACATATGGGTCTCAGTGGTCAGACTGACTGTGTTTATGTACCTGTGTTATACCACACAGTGGCCAGGGATTTCCTGACACTAAAACTAGAAATACATGGCGCTGAGTACATACATAGAGTACATAAAGTGGCACAATGGTTTAAGTTGAGCCTGTAGAAAAAAACAAGGTTGGTGCATTCGATTCTTCATGGTGTCTAACTAAGTAAAAGTAGTCCTGCTTTCTGAAAGGATGGCCCCTGTTAGTTAAGTAAACACTAATCAACCACAGTCATGTATTAGTTCACACGTGTTTTCAAACAGATATAACCCTACTGTTTGAATTCTTTCATTCGTTTTCACTAACTGCTTTATACTGCGCCAATGTCTTCATGAATACAGAACAAGAACAGCAATATGTTTCCATGACATGTGATGAAACCAGAAACCTAAAGAATGACGTTCACTGTCAGGACAATGATCTTGTTTTGAAAGTTCAAATGACTTTCAGATAATGTTGAATGAATGACCCAAACACAACATTTTGCAATGTTACAACCTCAAAACAGCTAAATATATTACCTTTAATTTGAGCATTTATACTGATTCACATCCATTCACACAAGGTCTGACAACATCCACGGTACCTTATTTTTCTAACAGGGATTAGAATTCTGATCAGGGATTGGGAAGGACACAACCGTTTTCTGCACACAGCGCTTTTATCTCATATTAAACATCTCTTAGTGCTGTAATGTTATATCTGTTTCATTCTCTTTTGGAAATATTACCGTGAGCTGCAGCTTCGCCCCCAAATTACTCTACTGTAAAATGGTATTTGCACAGCATCCAAACTGAATCAAATCCAGTTTCACAAAACAGATCTCCGATTTTAAGCATTTTTTTTTTCACTCTTTCAGCTGCATTCCAATTGAATAGTTTGGTAAATTGCTTTTGTTTGGTATTTTACTAGCTTCAATCACATGTGAGAACATGCAACGCTCTCACAACAGCAACTGGAGTTTGAATCCTGCTCAGGATGTCGGTTTGGTGTTACCATACTGTAGCTTTGAAGTCATATTGTGTCATGTCAACGTTGTTCTGACATCATTTTATTAAAGTAATTCTAATGTGGCAATTCTGCAAAGTGGTTAGCACTGTGGCCTCACATCTCCAGGGTGCGTGGAGTTTGCATGTGGGTTCTCCGGTTTCCTCCCACAATCAAAAGACATGCAGAGTAGGCTAACCTGCTTTCCCAAATTGCCTGTCATCTGTGAACGAGTGAGTGAGTGTGTATGCATGTGTGTCATGTGATGGATTGGCATTGGGGATTGGGAATTGGTCCAGGATGTCCGAAGTCTCCACGGATAGGCTCCAGACCCTGTGCAGGTATACAGAACAAATGAATGAATGAATGATTCTAATCTTCAAAACCAACATTGTCCCAATGTCTTTAATGTTGCCAAAGTAACATGACCACAATGATTTGACATCCAAAAATTCCTGCTGGGTAAATTGGTGGCCATCATGTGCTTATAAATAAAGTCACTCTTTCTCGCTGCCTCTCTCTCTCACACACGTACTCTTGGGCTAAAATGTAGCTATAACTAACCCTTTAACTTACACCATCTCTCGGAACATGTTGTATCATGGGGTCTTGTTCAGTGTGTCACTGTTCCTCCCTCTGTATGTCTGCCTTAGGCATGAACATGAACCACAGCCACCTCTGCCTCCTCTGCAAATTACTGCCTCACCCGTTCCAGCTATCCTCTGCCATGTCTGTCCCTCCCACTATCCCTCACACTATCCCTCACGAGCGCTGCATTTTAAACCACACACAAACACAAACCATTTTAGGATTCAGAGAAAGAGTTTGTTTCAGACAGAGATAAATATCACTTTATTTAAACCAAGCTCAGAGTATTTGCAGGGTATATGAGGCAAGAACTTTAAAAAAAAAAGGGGCCTTTACATCCCTGGCCCTTGGCCTGATATGTCAGAAATCAATGTTTCCAAAGCAATTTAGCCTTTAGCCTGCAATTTGTGTACCGCTGTATACTGTACGTTTTCTTTTTTTACCATCTTTTTCATGCTATTATTCTGTGGTCACTGTTGTTGCGAAGTACTGCATCTGTGACAGGCTGTTAAACCAGCAGGTTAAAAACACCCTAATTGGTTTTAGCAAGTGGCGCGGGAGCTATAATGCATCTGATCGGCACTTTATTAACAGCAGCTGTTAATGGGGTTCAGAGGTTACTGTACTGTTCTGCTGAAATAACAGCGAATATGTGTAATGGCTCACGCTAGGGGTGTCTGATGGACCTTTAATATTCATCACGGGGAAGTGGTGGAAGAGGAGAAAAGGTTATTCCTCAGTGTTATGTCATGGAGAAGAGAGTAGACATGTCTTCTATATAATAAAGGACAATCAGGACAGTGGTTAGTAAGTCAAAACTTTGGAAAAGGAAATGTTTTCGGTAATTAAGTGAGCACAAGAACGGTAATTACATTTTGAGACAAAGGTCATTCATGTACTGTACTGTACAGACTTTCCAGGGACTGACAGGAATTTATATAAGGAAGGGACCTTAATCGGTCATAGAGAACATCTTAGAATTTGGGGCGGCCGAGAGAGAATGTTTCTTGAAGGCTGAATAACTTGGGATATCTTTGAATCAAGGCATTCTACTGTAGACGTCATCCTTGTTTATGTCATTTCATGTCTGAGCTGCTAAAAGATCTGCTTCGCAATTTAATCTAAAATGTCAACCAAAGAATCAAGATATAAATGCTAATGACATTTTTGGAAACATCATTACTGTATATTATCTTCCCTTTTCCAAGTTCCTAATATGGACAGACTTGATTATTTGCAAGTATGGCTAATTTGACATCTGCCTCATGGTTTACAAATAGGCATTATGAGGTATAAATGGCCATCTGCCCGGGCCATCTTGTGAACCTGGACACAGACCACATCCGTCGTCCAGCTGTTCCGAGTTGCTATAAAAGGACACTAAGGGGTGTTCAAAGATCTGTGACTTGTCTGGAAGGCTTGGGATTAATCCAGTCCCAGGCAGGAAACGTCACCCTGATATCAAAGCACTGATTTAAGAAAAAAAAAAAAAAAGCTTTTTATGGAAGTGGCATGAGACACTCATTCACCCCTTCCTTCAAGGGAAATTTCCATGGCATTGTTCTGTAATCACTGGGCAAATAGGTTCATTCCAGCAAATTCTGCATTGCAAGGCAGACAAAGGGAATAGCTGTCAGAGTGATTGTGCTTTTGACAAAAGGCAAGGACTGACTGGGGGTTCGTTTCGACGGATTTAGAAAGACAACGGATGGATGGATGTTCCGAACAGTGAACAATAACACCATTTGAGCCTTCTCCACCTCCTCCCTAATTCATCCCGCGACAGGTAATTGCACTCTTCATCCTGCCAACCACCCCTTCATCCCTCATCATCTCCAAAGGAAGGTTTTTTCGCTTGGCCTTGAGTTGAGGGCTCGCGCTGCACCCTGAGTGGCAGGAGATGAGACAATCTGGGACGCCCTGGTCTCGTCCTCTATTTATAACTTGAATAAGTGTCGGAGCGAGAATGCGGGCAGCTGAGATATGAGACAGAGATAAGACAGAGCGGCTTTTGGAGCCAAAAAAAGGGACCGGATGTGATTCATGCGTCTATCGAACCTCTCTGTTTCTTCAATCAATAAGCGCTGGCAGGGGTAACCAAACCCGACGACGAGATCCACTCTTGTGTACTTTTCTTTGAGAGTTTGCTTTTGGCAAAGAGCATGCAATGCTAGGTTAGGGCTTCCCGCGAGCTCCGCCAACACACATACACACTCCCAAGACCTCATGTTTATTTCAGAAACTAAATATGCCTACGCCTGGGGCTTGGCCAAGATGGAGCATACTGTCTGCTTTTGATAAAGCCACTGTATTGGTGCTGCCCCTGTGTATTGTAAATGGGTTCATGTTTGTTAAGCCAAACTGTCTAAACCCTGGGATGCCCCATTCAGACGTTCTGATTTTTTTCCTTCTTTTTTTTTTTGAGTGTTCCTTATTTCTGCAGTTTCTCCATTCCCTGAGATTCTTTTTCCTGTAGCTTAACGAGGACAAATTGTTCACGTACAATGGTGTTTCATTTTTTTAATTAAAATAGTTTTAGTGTTAGTTTTTAGTGTCTGTAAGAATTCTTGAGCAAAACATGACATTTATTGCTCATGTTTTAGTGAGTAAGTTATGTGCTTTTATTTTCACCATTCCCTTCTCTCCAATATTTGCAATGTGATGTATTGCTTCCCCGGCTAACTGCCTATGTAGTTTTAGAAAGTGGGAAAGAGAGGGAGAGAAAGAGCTGGTCCCTCAGCCAGCTGTGTGTGTTTACCCCCTGGTGGGAACATAAATGCGATGAAAAGTGGCTCTGATTTCTTCCGTAAACAATGTCTACCAGTTAAGCAGAAGTGGAGAGGTTTTTTTTTTTTTCCCTTCCCTCTCCAAGGATAGCTATAATTTTGCAGTTGAAGAACTTGAAATATTTATGTTAAAAATGTTCTCCCCTTCATACGTGCGTCACTGTAAGAAACGTTCCTTACACAGAATTTCAAACTTGCAATGTTTTATGCAGGCAAATTAAAGGAAATAATATCAGTCGAAGTACGACATAAGCAACACTTATGTCAGAAATCAGAAAGTCCTTTTTTCTTTAACATACTGGAGAACAAGAAGAGATTATATGGATTGCGAGTCCTTTTTCATCCTAATTATTGTTTTTGAGAACTCAAAAACAGCACTCTAATTCTATGTTTTTCCATATTTTTTTTCTTCCACCATATTTCTAAAGAGAACACTTGGAATGTCAATCTTTTATACCCAGCCACATAATCCAGCTCCTCCTGGAGTATGTCCAGATGTTCCCCAGCCAACTGTGAGATATAAAGTTTCCTATGAGTCTGTCCCCAGTTGTGAGTCCTGTGGAGCATCCCTGATACAGTTCTAGTGGCAGCCACGGGTGCTGTAAAGTGAGGCGAGGTGGAGGAGGAAGTAAGGATGGATTTAATGCTTCTCAGTGACAGGGGGACCCTTAAAATAATATGCCCATTAAAAAGAGTTGGTTTTGTCAAGTATATTATATGATAAGTTTTCAAGGTCCCCAGAATCTCTTCTCTGGTGACATCCCTCATCAACCACATCAACTGGTTGATTTCAATTCGGCGGTACAGCGGCTCTAATCTGAGTAACTCCTGAATTGTCAGGATATCCTCACCCTATCACCGAGAGCAAACCCAGGATCCACATGGAGGAACCCCATTTTTCAGCATCTGTGCTCACTACTGTATTTCTTCAGTCACTAGGTACAGTTTGTGACCATGATAGGTATGGCTAGGTACTGTATGGCTCTAGGAATTTCAATGACTAATTTAAACAGGAAAGATTCACTTACTCACTCACTCATCGTCTATATCGCTTTATCCTGTGTACAGGGTCACAGGGGGCCTGGAGACTTTCCCAGGAGACTTACAGTAGGTACACCCTGGACAGGGTGCCAATCCATTGCAGGGCACACATACACACATACAGTACAGCACACTCACATACTCATTCAAACTCCACTGGCAATTTGGGAATGCCAGTTAGCCTAATTTGTAAGTTTTCAGGACTGTGGGAGGAAACTGAAGTAAACCAGCAAGCACGGGGAGAACATGCGAACTCCATACACGCAGACCAAAGCCGCTAACGCAACAGTGCTAACCACTAAACCACCGCCTATAGGAATGTTTCAAAACGTCAAATTTAACAGTTTTAAAATAAATATGGAGGAAAGAAGCAATATACAGTATACTGTGTATATATATATATATATATTTTCCCTTAAAATAAAGCAATCTAGAAATGAATGAACTATTGATGTCCAGCTATTGATAAACATCAAGGCATCACACCCTCTTGATCAGTGTTAAATATTTAGCTCAAAGACTGCAAGAATGCTCAACGGTTATTTTGTTTGTCTTTACTGTTTGCGCCCCGGGTCGTTCTCAAATGATTTCTCAGGAATGTAGCAGATGGGAATTATGAAACAGGCTGTGTGTGAGTCTGTGTATGAATATGATAAAAGCCCACTTCAGTCTTGGTTAAGCACCAACCACTTTAGGGCAAAACACCTTCCAGCCACACAGAACTTTGTAGCCTCGGCCAAGTGTTTTTTTACAGAGTTTTGCGCGGTCCCGGAGAAGAGACTATTGAGAATATGATGATCAAGGTAAACAAACATTCATATCATGCAACGCTGTGCGGTTCTGGCAGTGTTGGATCTTACCCTCAGCTTCTGTGTCTGTTTTTTATTTTATTTATTTATTTATTTATTTTTACAGCAAAGCTTCTAACCATTCAAATGTTTAGTGGTTTCAGCGGCATTAACTATATTTGAAGTGCAAATACAGGTGTTTAGACTGTTTATATGCCTTGGTTGGTGTGTATGTGTGTGTGGGTGTGCATGTGTACGTGTTATAGTACTAAAGGAGACAAACATGTTCAGGGATAGTGTCAGAATGACATGCTGTGATGGATGTGTTTGGACACCATAGTGCCGGCTCTGCCATCCTACATTACCGTCATCATCCTCCCAGGCTTCGCAAACACACAACATCTATACTCTCTATACACACATGAGCACCGAAAAAACAACAACAACAAAAAGAAAAAACGACCAATCAGATATCAGACATCTTCTTCCTCGTCGTTTTTCTCTGTAGGGTGTAAATAATGCACAGAAGCTGAACAGAATTCACATTATGTAGGTCAAACAGTGCTGATTTATACAGCATACACCAACATTTTTTTTATTTAATATGTACAATGAAATATCATCATGCAGAACCCAGTTGTCCATCAAACATATTTTATTTGACTGTAACTCTTTTACTCCTTTAAGGAACTTGTTTTACTCTGTTGATAGTTTTAAAAAAAAGTTTTTGAACAAGTAAATCCAAATATGGTTTTAAAATTCGTAGAAAAAATAAATCTTAAAAATCTTATCTAGTTTTTAAATAACAAAAATGCTTCTCGCCATGAATATAGCCATAGAAGCTGGCATGGCGGTAAAAAAAGAAATATGGGCAATGCAGTCCCTATAGCATAGTGACACCTCCAAGGCTGTAAGCACGTACAGTAGAATCAGTACATTCTCTCCTACTTATATTTTAAAAATTCCATTATGCAAATAGAATGTTGATCTCTCTCGTCTGCATTCACTTTATCTACCACTTTATCACATTATCTATCTATGTCATGGCTAACCTGGCTGACTATTATGACTATTATAATAATGCAAGTTTCAACAATCCATACTTCATCCATCCTCATCTTTATCCTCCTCCGCTTGCCAGAGAACACTCTTCAAAGAATACGCCACACATCTTATTAAGAGAGAAAAATGTAAGTCTTTTTTACTGTAAGCCCAAGGCCAAAGACGAAATGCTAATCATCGAGACAGACGATAAAAATGACAATAAAAACATACTTATGCCCACTTCATGAGGCAGACAGATATGCCTGTATACAGTATATTAGACCTATAACATGTGTAGCTAAATAATAAATAACACATCATTAGCAGCATGAGCCAAGGTAAAGCAGCCAGAAGATAATGTCCCATAAAAAGACATCAGAAAATGTCAGTGTCTCCTACAGAATGGGTTTGCAAGGGGGAATTTGCAGGGACAATGAAGCAGGACACACCCTGGATAAGTGGCCAACCAGTTGCATGGCACAAGCGCACACACACACAATCATATACTATGGCTGATTTGGAAACACCAAGCATCCTATAGTACACTGCATGTCTTTGGACTATAGGAGGAAACTGGAGTACAAGGAGGAAACCCACAGAAGGAACATGCAAACTCCACACACACACAGGGCAGAGGCAAGATTTGAACCCTCAACCCCAGAGGTGTGTACGTAAATACTGTAGATAGATAGATTGATAGATAGATAGATCCATCCATCCGTCTAGGAACATCTGTAGTCCAACCAGAGACTGTGAAGACCAATGGTGACCATTGTATATATTCCATTTTTACAACCGTGGTAGGACCTCTGGGCAACATTCACACACTACGGGCAATTTAGGAACGGCAGTTAACCTAATCTGCATGTCTTTGGACTGTGGTAGGATACCGGTGTACCTGGAGAAAACCCACCAAGCACGGGGAGAACATTCAAACTCCATGCATGCAGACTCCCTGGTGGGAATCGAACCTGGAGGTGTAAGTCGAGAGTGCCACCCTGCCGGCTGATTGATAGATAGATAGATAAATTCTTTGTTCCTTCCTTCTCTTGAAAATACTTTATTATGTCATGGTTTATTCTTTTTTCACTGACACTGACTGATGCAGAAAAAAAGGTATTCCTTAGACTTTTTCCCAGCACTGCACATAGACTTAGCCTCTCTGTCTCAGTCTCCCATTTGATCATTTGTCTACCTGTGGACACGCTCCTCCAGGTTTCTCCTGAGACACACTGCACACTGCGAACTGGTCCTGAGCTGACTTTAGAAATAAGAACATGAAATGAGTAGAGAAAGAGAATAGAGTAAGAGTTAAAGTAACGGAATAGCCAGTATATGGATTTAACCTTTGAAAACCGGGTTCCACATTATCATAAAATTAATTGCCACCTATATTGCAGAATAAATATGCACAGAGACGTTTATCGGACCTGAGGGGAGCTCACGCTTCTGTGCTGAGAGGATGCTGATTATGTTCGCCTCCATTATCGTATACAGCGTAATCCTGCTGTACAAGACTTTTTTTACCCTCCAATTACATATTTTAACGGCTCACCAATATGGCGAGCCTCCACACTGGATGTGGAGGCCGGGGGGGTGGGGGTGGTGGGGTGGTGGATGGGGTGCTGTTCATGGAGTCGTTTCTTCCAATTAGCCAAAGTGGAGCTGAAGAAGTTAGGAGGGCATTTATGCGGCACTGGAGAACGTAAATATGCAAAAAGGGACAAACTCAGATGAAACATCATTATCTGTAATCTCCGAAACCATCCATCTGACTATCCACCCATGCATCTGTCTTTGTCTGTCTGTTTTTATTGTTGTATCTCTTGTGACAGCCGATCTTTGGCGGCCCAGTGACATATAAGATCAGCAGAGAGCTTGACTCGAGTTTGTCTGAGCACCGGAGTGAGCACTCTGACCCCGGTGTCTGATCACGTTTCCTTCTAGTGTCTGTGAGAAGACAAAAAGAGATAAGACCCCAGGTCTCCTCAAGCTCTGTTCCTCCATCTGTCATCTCTCTACCACTACCTTTCTCTTTACTGTGTGTGTGTGTGTGTGTGTGTGTGTGTGTGTGTGTGTGTGTGTGTGTTTTTTCCTGTATGCCTTTTCCTCTTAAAAAAAAAACAAAAAAAACACACAGAGCCACTCTCTCAGCCATACTTAATAAATCATGTTTAATAACTCAGACAAAAATTGCTCCTTAGGCTCAACAAAAGAAAGGCTTTGTACTTGAGCTGTTACAACCACTAGCCTCAAAACTATGACCTGACCCATGCTTTAGCTGCAGGCTGTTAATATCAAACGAGTTAGCAAGGCTAATGTAATAGATCTCCTGACTGTATGAGATACATTATAAGTGAGGAGGGTTTTCTAGGGAACACTCTGAAACCAAAGGCAGATACAAAACCACAGGAAATGTTCACCTTATCCAGGACTAAGGTCATAAGTATAAATGTCTCAAGCCATTAATGCGGGTCAGAAAACTCAATATCTCGGATTCATGTTACAGCATTGAGGTTTTGTTTTAGCCATTATGCCGACTGCCATAATCTTAAACACGGACGCTAGGGATGGTAAAAATCAAAGCTATAAAACTAGTTTTATAGTTATTAGGTTCAACTATGATCATAATTGGCCAAGTCTAATGTCTAACAGTGATTATGTACCAGTAAACTGGTGACTGCATCATGTGCACCCATCCCAAGGCTTATTTATGCCTGTGTGGACCAAAGGCTAGCCTGTCCTCCTGGAGCTCAATTCGGCAAAAAAGTCAATGTTGGCCATAATAGAAAGGCACTGGAACACCCAGTCTATCGCAGCCCACTGTGCACAGCAGGCACCATCAGGCAGAGAGGCCAGGGCTGCTGACCCAGCCACCGAATTTCCCAGATTCCAATCCAATCAAGCATCAAAGGGATGAACTGGACAAACAAGTCCAGCCCACTGCCAACATCCTGGTGCCAAATACCACAACATACCCCAGAGATCTATTTGAGTCATGCCGCAAGGACCCAAGGGAAACCTACATTACCTACAATACTGAACATAATGTTTGGCGTTGTAATGCCATGGCAGATCGGTGTAAGAAAACAATGTCAAACATTCATTTTCCACTGTAGTGTGGTTGCCAGGTTATACTCAGTTACTTAATTTCCTGCATCATACTTTAAAAGTATGATTTGTTTGCTCACTTTGTTCTTCTTTTTATAAAAAATGGAGTTTCAGCAAAACTATAATACATAACATATGCTGTAGAAATCAGTAGGGAAGATGGAGGTTGCATCACTTCACCTGAAGGCGAAAGAAGGACATGTGTGGGACAATGCACGCTCACACACACACACACAGACACACACAAAGACACACACTCGTGTGCTTGTGGCTTTTGTCTCATAAGCTGATGGAAGCCTTCAATGTACACTGTGCATAAGAATTCTGTATAATGATCTTCATAAATAAAACTCCCTCCTTCTACTTCAACATTATCACTACCTAATGATAAGCCTGTATTCTCTAATCCATCTTCTCTCTCTCTCTCTCTCTCTCTCTCTCTTTCCCTCTCTTCTCTGCCATGTCACCTCGCTTATTTTTCCGGAGTGTTTGACGAAAACGAGATCCGTGTTTGCTTGTCAAATAAAGCTCTGTGCCTCTCCAGCTCTGAAAGCTCATTGTTGGTTTTATTATAACATGACAACCACCACCAATTAACCCTAACGAGAGTCTTAGCAAGCTCTTGCTATTCATGGAGCCGGCCTATTAAGACTCTGGGCCATCCATACAAAGTTACATCTTGCTGTACATTCAAATTACTAAATAAAAAATAAATAAATAAATAGATGTATAAATATAGCAAAAGCAATAAGATGTCAGTTGGGGATGTGTGTGTGGCATATTGTATAAGACTTTGTTTAAGGATAGCATTGTAGTGTGTATTTTGAGTAAGTAGAAAATAATATATTATTTGGAGACGAATTACGTTAACATCGAGGGTGATAATGAAAGGAGGAAAAAAAGGATTTGTAAAATAGAAATGCGTGAACGTGCTACAGACGCCAGCAGAAATTGGTCAGTTATGACATACGAGGAAGTGCGAATTAACACTAGTTATGGGGAGAGACCATGCGACACGCAGAAACAGCTTTAATAGTATGTTCATGTTTGTCTGAATTATGCTAATAACAAACTTTGGATATGCAAACTGCCTTTTGTTTCTGAAAGCTCTGAATTAATGATGTAGTAAGTTACGAAAGCAAATGAAAAAAATGTCAGATTAAGGGAATTTAATGGAGCTTAATATCGGGATTTCACTTCATGTGTCTATCAGATATTTTCGAACATTTTCCAGTAATAATAAGGTGCAGACGGGTGAGGGGTTACTTTATTCCCTAACATTTTCTAGAAATAAAATAACATTCGATACTATTATGGTTAAAGGTTTGAGGTGACCTGAACTTCACATTCATGGACTGTGTGGTTCTTAACCCAAAACAGGTGCCAAGAACGTATAGGATGTCATCGCACACGCGTTAGAAATTCTCTTTAATAGAGCTAAGTCATCCAGGTCAAACCCAGACCGTATAGCACAGCCGTGCCGCTGTGAACAAAGAGAAGGTTCATACAGAAAAGCCTTTCAAGGTAGGCGTAGAAGAACTTGAGTATTTTGCACTTCAACCCTCTATTAACACCTTTGAGATGAACTGGAACGCTGACTGAAGCTCAGACCTCCTCTTCTGACATCAGTGCCTGACCTCACTAATGCTCTTGTGGAAAGCCTTGCTGGCAAAAGTGAAGGTCAATAAAAGAGCAAAGACGGGATTTTTTTTAGAAAGCACATATGGTTGTGGTCAGGTTTGAGAATTTGGGAGTACAGTGTCCTTTATCTTTGAAAAAAATATATAAAATAACTTGTTTTTTGTGCGTGTGTGAGTGGATTTGCATAGAACTGCCTCATTTCTGATTTTCTTATCAGAATTTCCACTACAGAGACACTGCATGAAAGCACTGTACACTCCTTACGAGAGGGTTCTTCAAGAGGTTCTTTGTGCATCCAGTATAAGGTCTCTTAGCTTCCATGGAATATAGTGTTAGTTTGGAATTTTCTAACAGAGAACCATCCAGTTGGTTTCTACATTGTGGTGTTTAAGGGCTCCCTACAGGGTATCCTGGTCAGGGTCATTGTAAATCTGGAGGTGGGGGGTTGGGTGTTGGATCAATTCAGTTATGTATCATGATTCTTTGGTTTGGCAATTCATGAATCGACACGCTGACTTCTAAACTGCTGTGTTTCTCTATGATCCTACAGGTGGCGCTATAAACTATTCGCACATCGGCAGGGATGTGTGTTACTGTAGGAGCAAAATACTTGCTAAGTTTGTTTAGAATTGTAACAAAACCTAAAAAGAAAGATATTAGTAGGAATACAATAGGAATACAACAGGATGGAATAATATTTATAAGAGCCCGCACACTGGGCTTCTGAGGGGGTCAACGATATACAGTAGGAGTTTGCGAGAGTGCTTATGAGACACACGGGAGGTCAATCCCATTTGGAGATAATTGGGAACTGGAAAGAAACTAAAGAAATCTCAGAACACAAAACAGAGGTCCTCCATGTCCTCGAAACCAAACTGGGCTCTGAAAACTAAAAATAAACCCTTCACTGTCGTCTCGGGGAGAGTCCGCCTTGACGATGATTTAAATGTGCTTATTTACACAAACTGAGAGTGCACACTTAAGGGGTGGGTCTCTCTCTTTCTCGTCTGTGACTTAAAAGGACTGAGGCTGGGGTTTTTGCTTTTGTCTTGAACTTGATGCGCTTTGGTTTTGGCCCTGATACGTTTACCGGTGCTACCTAATGACCACATGAAGTGTGTAGGTATCAGGGCTTTTAAATAAACACGCCACCAGGTGTAGTGCGTTCGCACTAATCGTGCTGTCACCTGGCAACCGTGCGTCTAGAAGACTGCCTGGATATTTTCTCGTGGCGCTGCCCCTTGCGAGGGCGGCGTCATTAGACGAGATTTTTATAAAATAAAAATCTATATTTATTTATATACTTATAGAAATGCAATACCAAATCGTATCGCCACCCATATGTATTGTGATAATATTGTATCAGCTGGTCCATGCTGATTCCTATCCATACTGGGCATGAAAACATGCGAAACATGGTGCACACATCATGCACACCATTTAAAGTACACATAGAGTTTTAATTCCATAATTGTTTTTGTGCCTTTAAAAGGCAACACGATCAGGCTTTTTTCTTATGTGTTTGTTGTTTTCTGCAAAATCCTCATCTGTGTCATTTGAACCAGCAAGCCAGATGGAGGTGTAACAAGGTTCGGTTCCACTCTGCTGGATGAGAGACTAGCTCCAAGCTGCAGTATTGTGAGCAGCCCTGTTTATTTGGCGTGCTAGGCATCGGGTGCTGCTGCAGGTCCTGCTTCAGGCTTTCAGCCACTAATTGAAAACCTAGAGAATCTACTATTTAGAAGACGATGAAAAAAAAACATGCATGAGAAAGACATAATGTGAGATCGCGTGTTCCTACCAGTGAAGTGTCATTGCTGGGTTTAGCAAATAAAGAAGTGTTTCCTAAAACAAAAGAAATCTGGAAATCTGTTGCTGCTGGTCATTTCGTCTCATCATGTCCGTGATCAAAATTCAAAACTCCTGTTTTTGTTTGGGTTGATTTCTCAATGGCCGTGCCTTGAGAACATACCCCTCCATCAGCACATGGCTGAAACCCAATTTATATGGGCACTGCACGCTGACTCCGTTGAGTAGACATTGTTCATATATTTTTCATCTGCTGAAGTAACCCTGGGCATTAAACATTTATGAAAGCATAAACACCCCTGTTGGTACACAAAGCAGAATATTTTTTTCTATTATTTTAGTTTATAAACTCCCTCTTTCCCACACACACACACACACACACACACATACACACATACATACACATACTTTAAAATAGTCAGAAAAGTGCTACAGGCATTCCGTACAAGGGTGGCCCACTTCCCACTGATTTGGGGCATGTCTGATTAGCTCTGTGCAAAAGTTTGTGTTCCCAGTGGCACAGCCAAGTGGACTAATGCTCCCGAGATCAAGATGAGAGATCAACCTTGGAAGGCTTTATGACTCACTCACCTTAGGGTATATGTTCACTCTTGCTTTGTTAAAAGAATGAAAAGTATTAAGAAGTATGTCGTCTCATTCATGAATCAATCAGACTTTATTCATAAACCCATTTAAACTGATTTATGTAAATAAAAAAGTGCTAATTATTAATTATTAAGACTTACCCACCTTCTGTAACACTTTTTCAAGGTTGATTGAACTGCATTGTCATCAGTGACTATTACTTGTCTTCTACCATTTTTTTTTCTTTTTCATGGCGAGTTTATTTTCCTATCACCTGGAGTAGGGTATGGATCTTTTACCTTTCTTTGTCTAAGACAAATCCACTCTTATGAGTGTTTTTCACCTAACAGTATTATACTGTACCAACCTTCTCGAACATTTACAGTGCTGTGCAGAGGTCTCGATCCCCCCCTCACTTCTTCATATTTTGCTTCCAAAGAGACAGACTTTCTTGTATTTTTAATGTTGTCTTGAGAAATAATTCTCCAGGCTTCCTGAAGGACTTCTTCAGCTCGAATTTTTCATAGGTTTTTGGCACTCATTTTCAGTCCAGTCCCTGTACAGTACCTGAGCAGTTTCAGAGGAATTTTTGTTGTTTAAGCTACACAGTGATGTACTGTATGAATCATTCAAGCATAAAAATATGTATTTTAAGGCATGACCCAGTGAAAAACAGGTGTAGATGATGACAGATGATCAGGCCGGTGATTAGTATACTGGTGATGCTGAATGCTAAGTGGTTGGAACAGATGAGAGGGGAAATGAAGTTGCTGCTGAGGCTGTTACATAAACAATCAATCTTTAAATTGTATCTTTAGGCACTTTCCATAGGTAGTTCCTATTTCTTTCATTTAATCAACATCATTTAATGAATCTAAAAAATTAGGGCTGGCTCAATAATCTTGCACAGTATTGTACATCTCCAGCCTGATGCACTAGTAGAAAGTTTTATAGTACAGTGAAACCTCGGATTACGAGTAACGCGGTTTACGAGTGTTCCGCAAGACGAGCAAAGATTTTTAATAAATTTT
>JAQMYJ010000038.1:7023939-7046305 GCA_030014305.1 Clarias laeviceps
GTGTGTGTGTAAAACATATTTTATTTTGTGTTTGTATGTGTGTGTGTACAGCACGCGTGTGAAGCAAAAGCAAGTCTCATTAGAGAGGTTAAAGATCCATTTTCTCTCTCTGTATCAGACTTTTTTTTGCGATCGTTTTTGCGATGATTTCCGCATGCGCACCCAGTAGAAAATGAACGAATTACTCTCCGAGACGACTCGTTCTTCTGAGTCACGTTAAAGATTCGTTCAAAAAGAACAAATCGTTCATGAATGACCCATCACACACACACTCTTTCTTTCTGCTCTACACAGAAACACTGCTCTGTCACGATTCTTTTCAAAAGTCAAGTGCAGGTAAATTTGTTTTATTTTTAATCGAGTGTCATTAGAGAGATTTCGTTTACTTTTCCGATAAAACAGTGTTTCCGTTGTCGGGCGAGGGTGTGTGAAAAGAGTGTGTGGAATGAATAATTTGAGTTTTCATTATTTCTTATGGGAAAATTTGATTTGGTCTACGAGTGTTAGATACGAGCCCGTTTCCGGAACAACTTATTCTCGTAATCCAAGGTTCCACTTTATACGCAACCTACTTTCATGTTACACTTACAAAATACAATGCACTAAGAAACTTTTATGAGGTCTAAAGTTATAACTTAAAACTTGCACTTTCCCATAATAGTTCAAAGTGCTTGTTTATCCACTGCGAATGGTTTTATTTTTCTTACTTTACTTTACAGAGGTGTGCAGTTATTGCTTCATGAATTCACATAATCGAATTGAGATTCTATGTTAGATCACAAAATATTGTACCACTAAAGGGGACTTTTTAAGCAAGAAACACTTTGTATTCACTTTTACATCTGAAAAGAAAATAACATGAAAATAACATGAGGAAAAACAAATTATTCTGTTTTCTGTTAGCTAGGGTCTAAACTAGCCAATTAGATTCCCCCCTAATGTGACCTCATATGAGAAGATATCCTTGTTATCTGAGGGGTTGCTGGGGCATTAGGACACACTTCGTGGGAGCTCTGTGACCTATGATAACTTGTTAAAAAAATAGTAAAATATGGTACCTTTAATTGAATGTTGTTGTTTTTTTTCCCTTTATTCTGTGAGTTTTTCCAATGGTCTGACATTCCAGTCTGACTTATGATCAAGCAAAAAAAAAAAAAAAAAAAGAATCTAACATACATACAGCTCTTTAGGGGGTTACTTCAAGTCAACCCGCTTGTGCTCGATCAAAGCAATGTTGACTCACTAGCTCTGTGTGATGAATACCTATTTTTTTTGGTTCTGTGATGCCCAAACCAGCTACAGCTAATGGCCCTCATCAGAAATACATACATGCATACACAGAAAACACCAAAACACAAATCCTGTTAGCAGGGGTGAGCGCGGCTCCATCCAAGAGTTCCCTCGGCTCTGATTTGTCATTACCGTGGCTGTGTAATAAGCGAGTGTTAAGAGAGAAGGTGTGATTTTGACATGGCAATTGCAGGCCGCTGGATTGGCCTTTAAAAGCACTCTTTGTGTCCTCGCATGGATCACAAATTGTGCTGTGATTGTTGTAATCAGACAGAGAGACTTCCTGGAGAACGAGCACTGACGGATGCCTATTACCTGCTCCGGTGTTGTGTTGTTTACACTTACACACTCTCCTGAAGTGCAACAATCCTCACAACCCACACAGACGTACAATTAACCCCTGGGTCTGTGAAAGCACGAGTGATACAGGGGACGCCGGGAAGCGAGTGAGGGCATTGGCGTGATGTTAGAGGGGGGTCTTAATCAGGGAAGGAACGGGCATGGAAATGAGTCAGCAATGTGAGAAAACAAAACACTCAGCAACAAGTCATAAATTCATGATCGTAAAAAAAAGAACAAACCCTGTAGGTAGGCATACCTCGTCGTGTGTCATTATATTTAGTTAATGTACCAGGATCGAATCACTGACGATAATATATAACGTCACACAAAGCCTTAGCTTCAGCAGAGCCGATACAAAGAAAAAATCATTATAAATTAGCCGTTGCCATAGAAACAATACTGTATTCGAACAAGATACTGGAATTTCCAGTATGCCAAAAAAGTATAATAAATAATAATGATAATAATAAAACCCGCTGTTGTTTGCTTCTGCTTATCTTTCCTTTGAGCTTATTCGATTCATTCAGTGTTTAATAGTGATGATATTTACTTTCTTTCATTCTTTCTTTCTTTTTTTTCCCCCTCCAAACAAACCTAATTAAACCTATATTGGCTCACATTCTACCATTCTCTTCTATTCTCTGGGTGTGTGTATGTTACAAAAAGCAATTTTCTGCTTGGAGATGAACTTTGAAAAAAAAAAAAAATCTAAATAAATGGCATTAGGAAAATGTTATGAGTAGAAGATTACAGAGCAAATTAGTTGAAACTTCTATAAACCGCACTAAATGAATTAGAGGAGGCAGATCATATATACTTACTTTACGGAAAAGAAAAAGAAAACAATAGACATGAGTTTATATTGCAATAGTCAGGAAACATATATAATGATTTAATAACATATTGAACGGTGGATCATCTGTGTAAGCGGTGATTAGTGGCTGGTTATCTTCAACATAGGCCTCGTCTAATGAGCAGCTGCCGAGTGCAGAATCCAATGCGGTCTCAGAGATAAATGAGCATGGTCTCAAATGTAAAAGTCACAACCTCCTACAACACACACACACACACACACACAAAAAAAAGAGATAGCTAGCCTGACCGGGACATCGACAACTACAAATCTAAATCAATGAATAAACATCCACTTGCTGCAGGAAGCCAAATGTGCTCTCTGATGCCTAGCAATCATATACGCACACACTTGGCCTTCTTGTCTGCACATCAATCAAAATGAAAGGCTGCCAGGTTTCATTCATGAGCGAGGCCCTCTTGACTAACGAGGCACCCCGGGGGTGGAAGAGGCGAGCACAGCACTCCGCTGCTAAGGAATCAAAAACCTACAGGAGGTGCTGCTCAGAGAAACGGACACAAAAAGCTTCCCGCGGTGCCTCGGATACACTCTCCATCCCCTTTCACCTCACTCATTGCTTCCCTAACCACTTACATTCCACTCAGATTAAAAATGACAATTATTCTTGCAATGTATTTACATTTTCCAATGAAAAAATAACATTTGGTCAATTTTATCTTCCTCTTGTTTGTAAATTGCATTTCTATCGCATGTGTAGAGGCTTTCATTTTTTTTATTACGGTAAATGAAAATGGAGATAGGTCTCCTGGGCATATTATACCAGTACAACAAGCCCATTTCTCTATTTAAATTTTTTTTAAATAATAAAGTAAGAACTCGATGACCATCGCTGAGTAAATCACAATCCACTAGCTTCTATTATGAAATTACATGTGCAATCTCATGCGTCTGATAGCGGGTCTGACATAAAGTATGCTATAATTCAGATTTCTGCTGTCTATATTACAATATTTATTTTGCCTCATTGTAATAAAAGGGAAGAGATGGAATGATCTTAGTATCTGGATTTTTTGCTTCTCTCATCAATGTCCGAACAAATTTTCTCAGAGTTTGCATAGCAAGAGCCATGTGATCGAATTGATTACGCAATCTAATCAATCTTTTGTCAGTCGATTCAATTAGTTGGGTCAATGCGTCGATTTTGATTCAGAATCGATTAACTTTTTTAATTGTTTAGGTGAACTCACAAACGTATATTCAATGTTCTAAAATGAATACTTCCACAAGATTAAAAAAGAAAAAAAAAAAGGAAAAAGATTCCATCTTATGCTAATACTTGCATATTGCAAGAGTATCTTCTTGTTTTGAGTTTATGGATAGTTGGTGCAATCTATGGATTGTTGCTGCACCTACTATACGGGACTGAAACGTGGTGTAGAATGTTAGAACACAACATTTAAGTGCTTAGTAGAAACTTTAAGCATTTTTTTTTTCAATCTAATCAAATTGACAGTCTACATATGAATCAAAGGTTCCCTTGAATACTCGATATTAATTTAAACTTATATAGCGAGAGTGAACTAGATATCATCTATCATAGACCACTATGCTCACAGCATCTCTTCACCACTGGCCTGGGAAAAATACATTGATCAGCCATAACATTACAATGCAAAAAGAAAAACAAAATACCCTTTGGGGCACGAGTCCACAAGACCTCTGGGGGTGTAATATGGTGTCTGGCACCAGCAGCAGATCCTTTGGCTGGATTTGTTTGTCTGGCACATCCTATGGGTGCTCGATCGGATTTTGATCTGGAGAATTTGGAGGTTGGATTAACGACCTTGAACTAAGCCAAAAACAGAGCAAGTTGTGATGCATTGAGTGTTCTCAGTAGATACCTACTTTTTATCAGTAGTTTGTGGAACATCAATCATTCTGTTAGATCTAACAGGACGGGCTAGACTTTAGTCCTGACAGGCATACATGGGCCTTGGGTGCCCATGATCATGCCACCTGTTTACTGGTATATCATTGATATTCAATGTTATTTAATTCATCTGGAAGTGGTGTTAGTGTTGCGGCTGATTGATGTCCTACAGTATTTCGCCAAATCTCAGATACAGAATGTCTATGAAAAAGGTGACAATCTAATACAACTCTAGCCTAATCATGACAGTAATATTCGGGAAGTAATCAACAGGGTGGTGTAATGCTCCTTAATGCAAAGTAGAGATACGGTCAATTACCCCAAAGTTGATTATTTGCTCATATTAATAGATTTTTTTTTTTTTAATCAGTATATTTCAGGCGGCACAGTGGTGTAGTGATTAGCACGGTCGCCTTGCACCCCTGTGCTTGGTGGGTTTCCTCCGGGTACTCCGGTTTCCTCCCACAGTCCAAAGACATGTAGATTAGGCTAATTCGCGTTCCCAAATTGCCCGTAGTGTGTGTGTGAGTGTGTGTATGTATGTGTCCTGAGATGGACTGGCACCCTGTCCAGGGTATACCCCGCCTCGTGCACTAAGACACCTGGGATAGGCTCCAGGCTCCAGGCTCCCGCAACTCTGAATACAGAATAAAGCGGCATAGACGATGAGTGAGGTTTATTCCTGTTAATACTTGCTTTATTACCACTTTATTAACCACTTTGCCCCATCAACATCCTCTCATGAAGTTAATTAGACAAAAACATGCGGCTTGTCACGTTAGAGGGAAACCACAAAGCCGCAAGATCTTCCAGTGTCAGGAAACTTTTCAACTTTACCTCTGACTGTTCTGGCTGGTCTGACTACTTTTGAAAATGTTAAACTTCAGCTACTTTGTTCATACAGTTATACAGTTATACATACTGTAAGATATCAAAGTGAATACATTTATATAAACGTGAAGCTGGAACAACTGTCAAAGCATCTGTTATAGGAAATAAGAACAGCACCATCTAACCAGTCAGAATTGAGAATTCAGCACGCTGGGAAAACTACTTTTGACACAGGTATTGCTGCGGTAAACAATTTTAACAGAGTTTATCCGAGTCAGTGGGGCATTCCTTATCCAGGAGTAAATATAACAACAAACAGGGTTAAAGCACAGGACATGCAGGCCAAACAAAGCAGAGCCTTCCTGTTATAGCTGTTTTCTTTCCTGTTTTGTTCTTCTTTATTTTTATTCATTTCATGCATGCTCTCTTCCACCCTCCCCTTTCCCTCGTTCCCTCACCCTTTGCTCTCCGTCTCTATCTGTGTGTCTGATAACATCTTCCTCGCCTCTGCTCTTGAAAAAGCTGCACCACTTACATGAATTCGCCTCTCGGTATGAAGAGTTTTCTGTGTGTGTGTGTGTGTGTGTGTGTGTGAATCGGTGTATTTACAGAGAGGTGTGTGCATGTGGTGAGGTCAGGAGAGAGCTTAATGACCGTTCTGCTGGCGTGTATGTGGGGTCTCCTTGTTATCCCAGTCTGTCCACTCAATCAAATGCTGAGAGAAATGGAAATATATAGAGTGAGAAGGAAAGTGAGAGGTGGAAAAAGAGAGACAGCTGCTGCTTCTGTCTGTGCTTGCTGAGGCTGACAGTTAAAGTTCTTGTTTGCTGTATCTAGTAGAACTCTCTCTCTCTCTCTCTCTCTCTCTCACTTCATCTCTCATGCTTTTTTTTCTTCCCTGGTTTTTGACTGAGCTATGCATTGACACCTTTCTCCTCCCACTAGCAGTCCAGCAAAGCAACAGGTGACGGTTCATTTCCTTATGCGGTGATTCCAGCGACACTTTCACGAGGCAACGCTTCAAATAAACTGAAATGTTTCTTTTTTATTATTATTATTTATTTCATTTTAATTTTATGCAAATTAGTCATTATGCGGTAAATTCATGAATTCACAAATGACTGGTTCTAATAAGTCCCTCAGCAGAGCGTGTCCAATGTCCCCACAACTCCCTAATTACACAACTTCAGCTCCTTAGATATTTCGATGCCAGTTTAGTTCAGATGTCATTAGGTTTTGGGAAGAAAAAAAACCAAAAAAAAAAAAACATGTAAAACAAATGTAACACCATATGCATACATTTAACAGGGGGCTGATTTCTTCTGGTTTATTAACAGCACCACATGCCTTTCTATGACAGTAATTTGTTGGAAGATATTATTATTATTATTATTATTATTACAACAGCAGCTCTGACAGCAGTGTTAGTGAATTCAAATTACAGGTTCATATAAATGCATTAATTCTAATATGGTATAAAGAACAACTTAAACAGGGATTTGTAAGCTGGATGTTCAGCCTACTGTAGGAGTATTGAATAATAATAATAATAAGAAGAAGAAGAAGAATAATAAGTGTGTGCAGTTAAAAACTGATTTTTATACGTCTGAGCCTTGCTTAAGAGCCAACAGGGGAAATTTGTCCATGATGGGGTTTGAACCTTGGGCCGTCTAGACAGTGGTTATCACACAACATTAAATGCCGCTATTGCTGGATACAAAGTATGATGCATATTTCAATAATCAGTTTATCTGATTTGATCTTTTATCTTATATTTGAATTTATCTTTATTTGTAAACTTCCAAGTTTTACCATTAAGTGTCACAGATTTGTTTCGGATCACATTTCTCCACCGCATTACTGATTGGTTTTCTTAAACAGGCCACCCTAAATGTTTTTTATGATGTGCTCAAATGAAATGGGAAGAAATGGGAAGACAAAATGATGTCAGTTTTTGAACGTCATGCATTCAAGCTACAAAGAGTGAAAGTAAACATGGCGTCTCCTTTGATTAGCAAGCAAACTGTGAGCACCGATGTTCATCAGCCGTACATCAGCAATGGCTGCTATTCGCCTTTTTGAATGAATAAGACTTCATTCAGTGATGCCAGTGATCGATGTCGGATCGTTGCAGTCTGACATGGCAGCCAGTCGTCTACCCAACGAGCCAATATAGTGATGCTATAATACGTCCCATAAAAGAGTTGTCTTTTGCAAGATCTCGGATTTTAAAGATCAGCGACGTGCAGACTGCAAGACAAGCGTTAATGAAAAGGAAGTACAAGTAGGAATTTTATACTTTTGTTAATTACGTTTATGTTTCGTTCCTTAAAATCGTTTTAAGGAACGATTTTTGTTGGGATATTTACTGTAAGTACTGAAAATTCTGTAGCTGAATACACAGTAGGACTGCTTTTCAAACAGATAGTTTTTGCAAAACAATCTGTCTTGTGAGAGAAAGGTTATGCTAAAGGTTATATTATATTTTTTCGCTTCCACAAAGCAGTAAACTTTAAAGGTATAGTTATAGTCTTGAGAAGCAAATATGCCTTTATATTTATTGATGAAGAGCAAATACTTGTGTATACAGTACAATCCATTTAATAGTAAAGGTTTAGTTTGCCGCTGATGGTTTGACCCACAATTTGATATAATCTCCTCAGCACTAGTTTGAGTTTCCTAGTTACAATGACTTTTTTTTTCCTGGACGAAGGTCAGAAATTCTGAGCTTTAGTCATATTCTGCATTATTTCTGCGTTCACAGTGCAGTTACAGTATAGGAATCTACAGAGACTTCTAATACATCCTTTTGTTGTGTATCCTTCACTATATAGTCTTAAGCTTAGATAGAGCCAGGAATCTAACAGGCACCTGGCTGTAAGAAGAAGGAATGAAATCAACAGCATCAACACCAAGGGAAAAACAACAACAAGAAGTACTGTGTACACAAGGTGTGACGAACTCTCCGAAGTGCAATGACTAACTGGCAAAGGTGTAGAGAACACCAAGTCTGTTTTATATATATAAAGTGCTGAGAAGTTTAGGGAGAGGAAGAGATTATTGAACTAATCTGTAGCTCCAGTACTCGCTGTATGAAAGCTGAAAATAAAATAAGATAAATAAATAAATAAATAAAAGAAGAAGAAGAAAAGATTCTAGACAAGCGATACTCCCACACTGATCTTTAAAACAACAGTCCACGTCTTTTATTTTCATCTGGACGCTGTGAGCAGGCGTGTGTGAAAGAATTTACACTGCGCAACACACACACACACACACACACACAAACACACGTGATGCAAGTGACTAATTTGCACATCTGTGTGAAAATGTGAGATGGAAAAGCACTCAAATGAAAAACAATGAAAAGAACTGTTTGGTGTTACACACTTTCAGTTGTGACCCGCTCAATCGTTTCTCTCTCCCGTCACCTCTGTCATTCTCTCTCCCTTTGGAAAGGCCCGCTAACGGCTAACTAATCAGCTACATCTGACGTATTTATCACAGGACGCGCTCCCTCTCCTGTCACAGCTTTGATCGGCAGCGCAGATGAACATGATTAGAGCTTCCTCGTGCACACAGGCTTCCAACAGCAAGTACACAGCAGCCTGGGGTAAACGCGCCCTCAATAGAACTGCCCTGTCCTCTTCTTTTTCCCCAACTGATTACCACGTTCGATAGATGAGTAACACGTAATTACTTATTGACTCGCACCGGGAGCATTATTTATAATGTCGATGGCTAATTCCCCTGTGGCTGCTTCAAAAGCCCCCGTGTTTACGCAATGCACGTCAGGAGGACAGGCAATAAATTCATATATATAGCACAATTACATGATCGCTTCTGTGAAAACGGACAAACAAACAAGCATTAGAGTTAAACGGGGCACAAAAACTCGATTTCACTGTAAAAAATATAATAATTGAATGAATAAATACATAAATAGACTAACAATTAAACATCTAGAACAAAAACAATCATTCGGATAAATCAAAAGGCTTTAATTTCACAGACAGACAGACAGACAGACAGACAGACAGAAACAAATCAAGAAATCAATCAAAAAAAATCAAAGCTCTGATTTTGTAGCAATGGCAATAAGAGATAACAGGACAAACAAACAAACAAACAAACAAACAAATACTATGGAACATTAAAGAGAATCACATGACACAAGAACTTCAAATGTGACCTAATGTCATTATAAAAACTAGAAACAACTAGAAAAAAAAGAAAGAAAGATCAAAGATTATTATTTTTTATTTATTTAAACAAGCATTCATTAAAAAATATCTGATTTTGTGGAAATGGCAATAAAAATAGCAGGACAAACAAACAAACAAACAAACAAACAATCATAAAACCATTATGAAACATTAAGGAGAATCACATGACACAAGAACTTCAAATGTGACCTAATGTCATTATAAAAACTAACTAGAAACAACTAGTTAACTAAGCAAATACAATAATAAACCTATAACTATTAACTAATGCTAAAATGGCATAATATTGCTTTAAATTTACTATAAAATATCATGTAATTAAAATATTTATGTAGTCTTATTTACATATTTTGTTCCTTTTTTTAGTTTGCATATTACAGTACCTGAAGGACTACTGTAAATCGTTATACACCAATCTGCCATAATATTATGACCACTGGTGAACTGAACCACACTGTACACAGTATACTGGTGACATAAACTTGGGCGCTCAAGGCTCACCCATTCCTGTGGGTACCAAAGGCAGGTCCAATCCCACAGAAAAGTGCAAATTGCCAAAAAAGTCTATTTTGGCCATGACAGAAAGGCCAGAGCACCATAGCTCGCCATGCACAGGCAAAGAGTTTAAAACCGCCACCCCAGCCTCTGTAATACCCAGATCCCAATCCGACTGAGCGCCTCTGGGGTGCACCAGACAAACAAGTCTGATCCACGTCCTGACGTTCCATGCCAGACAAAAAAACATCCATGCCAGACACAACAGTGGCCCTGTGAAGACACATCCTGGTGGGAACCCTCAGTGTATGTTTTGAATGAATGAATGAATAAACGAAATAAATGAACAAATAAATAAAAGACCTTGACAGGACTGAATGATTAATAAAATTCTTTGATTCCATTGCAGTGTCATTGGGAAGCGGAAAAAATAAATAAAGCCCTTCATCTCCCCCACACGCAAATGTCTTCAATGATTCTTCAAGCTGCTTACTCTGTGTATCGTGCTGTAACAAAAGCAGACTAGCGAAGCTTGTTAGCTAAGACACAACGGCAATGGCCTTGCTTATTACTGTCACTCAGTTTTAAATCATGTTTAACATTTTACGCAAGGAACACGACCGCCTCATTATTTTCCACATTGTTCCGCATGCGGCTTATTAGCCGGGTTTATTACAGTTCGGAACAGCTTTTCTAATAACCACCACTCCCTTACAGCAAGTCATTTCATTTCAGAACGGTAAATCAGCTCTCGGCTAGTGGCTTCTTTTATCAAATTATAGAAATCAGAGGGCATGAATATCTTACCATGTCTGCACTAGGGCAAGATCACACACATACACACATACATCTCCCAGAGTGACCATATTCTCTGTAGATCAATTCATTATGACTGATCTGTCCGCAACCGGAATATATAACGCAATATAAATATAGGAAGATGTAAATAAATGCTCTACAAGCCAAAACACGTGCCATTTCCACTTTATTACTGAATATGAACGTTACATTGCATACAGTCCCGAAATACTGGATTTTTATCGCATTGGATTTGTCATGCATTTTTAATGATGCAATCCACTGACACAAGTTTATGCATGCTGTGAATGCTCATGGTATCGACTCAGGGGGTGGGGGGGAAAAAAATCATACATTTACTAGCAATCTCAGTGGACACATTAAAACATGCTTGCCCTGTCTCATTTTATTTGCTTGTCTAGAAATGCAATTAATTATTGATTAATGTATTTTAACTAAACCAGGCAAAGACAATCTGAGCGAGTTGGAAGTCTTGGCTTCCAATCGAACTCTAGCTACGTTTGGTTCTAATGAGAAATTGATTCGACCCTGGACTGACTCAGTGAATAGTCATAGTTTTTTTTATTTTGAGCTTCTAGACTAAACCATAAGGTGCAACCTAAGAACAGAGCTACAGTATAGAGCTACAGAAGTACTAGAGAGGTGAAGTAATGGATGATAAAAGAAAATATATTGTACTGTGGATGTATAGACAAAATGCATGCATTTTTTTGTTTTACTGTTATAAGTTATTTTTGACAGCAGCATCTTGGGTAGCTCATATCCTGAAAAAAAATAATAATAATAAGATTGGTGGCTTCATAAAAAAAGAGAAAAAAATTTCAATAAAACCTCTTTCAAAAGATCGGTTTTGGAGGCTCAGGTGCTTAAGAAATAATGTTTATTGTAAGACACTCATAAAGAAAGAGACATCAGCCACAGTATCGCTCAAGGTTTTATGTCTTTTATAGGAGAATGACAGACTGAAAGGTTTAGCTCTTTTTTAGTGTAACCCTCAAGATAAGACAAGGTCTTCAGAAAAACACTCCACCAGCAGCAAGGTCACTATGTCGCCAAACACTTTACAAGTCCTCTATACACTTATGTAGTCTTCTTCTAATCACATCATAAAACATTTTTGACAAATGAGCTCTGATGGTTCTTTTTTTTCTGTTTGTACTTCCTTTCAACTTTCCATGAAGAGGTCCAGCTGAATGGTGGAGAAGAAGTAATTCTCTTCATTGATACTTAAGATGTACCACATGAATTCACAGGTCTAAGAAAATGTATTAAGTTTTAATGTAAAAAGTTTTATTACTGGATTTATTCTACTCCAGGTCTTGAGCCACCAATCCTTTCTTCACATTAAATTCAATTAAATGATGTACCTTAAATTAAAAAAGTATGTCAAGCTGCAAAGTGCTCAAAGATACAGTTTAAAAATATGTTGCTTATGTAACATCCTCAGCAGCAACCTCATTTCCCCTCTCATCCGATCCAACATCAGCATCAGCACTATACTAATCACTGGACTGGTCATCTGTCATCATCTGTACTTGTTTCTCACTGGTTCATGCCTTAAGGTACATATTTTTTTTATGTTTGAATAATTCATAGATCACTGTGTAGATTCACAAACCAAAAAGGCATTATTCTGAATCTGGTCAGGTTCAGGAACTGGACTGAAACTGAAAGTGAAAAACCTGCCAAAAATGAGAGCCGAAAAAGTCCTTCAGGAAGCGTGGAGAACTATTCCTCAAGACTACAGTAAAAGTCTGGCTCTTTGGAAGCAAAATATGAAGAAATGATGGACACCCCAGGACTTTTGCTACTGTACTGTAGTCCTGCAGAAAATAATTATACTGGCAGGAAAATTCCACTTCTGGTATGATGCACTATGAGCTGTTGTTCTCAAAAAGGGGTGCAGAATTTTCTCTTTTTTTTAATTTTTTTTTAGTAAATCTGTGCATCTAGGCAGACGTGATTAAATTCAATTCATGTTTTGAATTGCAGTTTTCAGTTTGATTTGATTCAATAGCACTACAATTCATTCCAAAGTGTGTAATGAGAATTAAAACACTATGTAATTTATGTTGCTGTTTTTTTTTTTTTTTTTTCAAAAGCGACAACCTTTCAAAGCGACCCCTTAACCTTTTGCTCTGCACTCCAGTGTGGTACAGTTGGTAGTGGTACCACGTATCAATTAATTTAAAAGAAGAAAAGCACTAATCTCACAAAATGTTCATTTTTCATGTTTTTCATCCCATCAAGCAATAAAATAATAATTCAATTAATTTAATTTCACATTAATTCATTTATTCGCACTGCTCTAGGTTTATTAAATAAATAAATAAATCTGAACTGTTTATGGTTTATTTTTTATGAATTAGTTTTATTATTATTATTATTATTATTATTATTATTATTATTATTATTATCATTTTAAATGGGAAAGTTTAGAGAAAAAAAATCTTGCTTAAAAAAAGTCCAAAAATAGTTTAAACACAAAATAGTTTTTTAAATAAATAAATCTGAAAAAAGCTTAAAAAGCTTTCTAGCTAACAGAATTTTTAAATATTTTAAAACCAACATATACTACATGTTGCACTCTTTTTATTAACAGCTGCTGTCCTCACAGATGCAGCTGTTTGGGCTTAATGGGCCTATATAATGAAAAATAACGGTCAGTGCTTTCTAGATGTAAAATACTGTAAATAATGAGCGTCTGCTGCAATACTTAATTCACAATAATTAGTTTCCGCTATGTATGATAATAATACATTCAACTTAAGCTGAAGCATGACTCAGCCCCTAGTGGTGGACCGCTAAATTTCCACAGTCACTGCCAACAGCTCAGTACTAACAGTGCTAACAGAGTCAGGATGCTCACATACAGCTGAGCCACTGAGAGGGAGCAGCTGCTGAATGCCTGAAGCTAAGGTCACATGAATACACTAACTACCTCCTCCATCCCCCAATTCCTTCTCTTTTCCACTTCATTGGTGAGCCTATCGCAGCTCACTCACTCCAGACACACACTCACACACAGGTGGCTAAGGCAACTCTGGTGCCAGCATGAACTCTGGCAGCAGTGGTGAAGCCTGCATTTACCCCAGCAGCTGGGTTCACCCACCACTCCGATTACTGAAATTAGCAGAAGTAATTAACAGATCCACTAGCATACCGCACCAACAAAGGAGACCCATTTTTAGCCAGCCACCCAGCCCCATGAATATAAAGCAAGGTGCGCAGTCAGTCAGTTAGTCAGTCACACAATTTGTCGTAGCTATGTGTTGGCAAAGTGCAGAACATACAGTATGGACATCCAGAGCAAGGAATCTGTTCAGTACAGACTCTGTTCAAATCTTCTATTCTATCCATGGTTAGGCTTTTGCATCTTGCTTGTGATCTTGAGTGAATGGACTTTGCATCTTCTCCCTGTGCTTGGTGGGTTTCCTCTGGGTACTCCGGTTTCCTCCCACAGTACAAAGCCATGCACTCTAGATTGATTGGCTTTTACAAATTACCCATAGTGTGAGATAAGTGACATAAGTAAGATAGGGTAGACGCCGAAAGGGGTGCCAACACATCTCATAGGATAAGTGCACACTTTCGGGGGGCCAACCCTACCTTGTACCCTACGTTCCCTGGGATAGGCTCCAGGAGCTCTGTGCCCCTGCAAAGGACTGGTGGTATACATAATGTATAGATGGATGGATCTATACAACCACAAGCACACTGTACATATAACCGTAAAAAACATTACATTACTGTAGCTCCCTGTGGTATTTCACAGAGTTCATGACTACAGGTAGCCTAACAATGTTTCTAGAGCCACTGAGGGAAAAACAGTCCCATGACATCACAGATCCTTCATCATAGTTACCAGATAAAGACTGAGCACTTGGATGTGGGCATTGTTTTCATTGCTCGCAGTGTTAGGAAAGGTTTCACCAGTTAGCCACCAAAAAATAAAGGTCCACCAAATATATACAGTAAAACGTGATCCAAACATTTTTTTTTTCAGTTCACAAAGTGGCTTCACAGCAATGCAGAGGTAGACCCTGAGCAAGCTAAAGGCCGTAGTGTTAAAAGAACTCTATAAGAACATTTGATAAAAAAAAAAAAAAGGGGGCCAAAAGAACTCTATAAGGACATTTGAAAAAATAAAGCAGGATAGGAACAAAGACGCAGAAGATGAGCCCTAGACACTAGATAGGGGAGCTGCAGGAGAAAGAGTACAAGCAAGATTAGGAGAGGGATTCAGCTCAAACACAGTATAGATCCTGAGTTATGATCTTAGAACCGTTCGTAGATATGAAAAAAAGAGAAAAAATACGAAACCTTTTTTTCACATCAATAGGATGATGAATGAATATGAGATGAAGGAATGTATAACTCAAGAGGTATGAGGGTTCAAATATTGTGCAGGGATCGACCATCACGTTAATGTGTAGGTAATTACGAATCATAACGCAGCAGGAGTTTACAAGATGATAATCATTCACTTATCCGAAAAAAAAAAAAAACTTTTCAAGGGTGCTTTGGATTAACAAGGTCCTAAATAGAGTTGGAAGAGGATTGTATTTCTGAAAAGAAATTCTGCAATTGCGTGGTTATTCATGGAGGACAAACTGAAGAACCCTTGATGAAACTTTTTCACCGGATGTTTTTTAACTTGTTCTTTCACTATAAACTGTATATGACCTTGGCAAACCTAAGTGATGTCACCAGTAGGTTTTCTTAAAAGTGCTTTTTGAAGCTCAACTTCAAAGATCTGGTCATCATCAACTTTGCAGGAGCTGATTTCGCCTAAATCTTGGCTAATCCCTAAACGGGCAAATGTGCAGAAAGTAAGGCCTGACTGTTGGTTGGAACATGGGTGCTTACCTTGGTTATACCACAAGCTGGCTAGCTTAGCTTTAGCTAAAGCAAAAATGCTAAGGGACTAAGCAAAAACCCTAGGGAATTGACTCACTTTTGGAGCCTAGTGGTCATTCGAGGAACTTCAACTGAAAGTTTTAAAGACTTTCCCATGACTGACTGTTTAAAAATGCTGGAAATCGAGACTCAATCCACATTTCTGCTGTTATCCACATCAATCTAATCACTCTATGTGAGTGTCCTTTACACCAGTTTCTGTGAATTAGCCATAGAAATAATTGGATTATAATAACAATATTAATAAATGTGTCAATGTGTAAATAATCAACCGACACATTCTGACCAAACACAATCAAGAAGAGCACTATTGTGAAAGGACATTTATGATTTATGTCCCTGCCTCCTATAATGGATCAACTTGTTTTCTTTCTTTTTTTCTTGATCATGGCAGCTCTCTGGGCATCATATGGAGATATACAGTAATAATGAAATGTTGAGGTCTGGTACAGTCACTGCCCCCATGTGCCCCTCTGCTCTCACCTTTGTTTCTTTATTAAATGATTTCCCGCAGATAAACACTCCCGTTTCGGTTTTCCCTCATCGTGCCTCTCCGGACCCCATCTCTCATTAGACCCTGGGCAAATGACTTTTTAATGAACTCCAAATAATCTGCTCATGCGAAAGCCATTATATGTGATGGAGATAATTTTAATTACCGAAAGCTCTGTCAGCAGGACGTAAGGTTTTCTATCAACTTCCAATGTATCTGTCCTGGATATTTTTTCTTTTCTTCTTTTTCTACCTACAGTATAAAGCACTTTTAGATCCACTGCACTGCTACACTAATGCTTTCTCCACCATCTTATTAGATCATCCGAGCTTGTGCGGTTATGGCGAATAACTGGGTTGAACAAACAGACCCAGGACGTTAGAGAAGACAGAAAAGCACTTTGCTTTCCTGATGAAAATTCAGTTTTGTGTCATTGGCGTTACTAGAGTTAAATGGAGAGGAAAAAATATTTCCAAGTGCAGTTAGCTTCGTAGATACAATATCTAGTGATGCAAAGAAGGGTGAGGAAATAAACGTAGTTAGATTCAATAAAAAAAATGGTGTGTGTGAGAGTGTGTGTATGCATGCAGTGTAGTGTGTTTTTCTGCATGGCCAAACACTTGGAAAGCAGATGCGCTGTGTTATATAGCACTCATCTCATTAAGATGTCATGTGAACAAGCTAAGTGCAAAATGTTTCTCTGTTTCCGTCTCCCTTTATCGCCCCCCTCCCTGCCTGTCGCTCTTTAGCTGTCAATGGTCCTTTACTGCCTGTCAGGAGCTTTTTGTCAAGCTATTACCAAACATATTGTGTTTTTTCGTGTAATTAGGCAGGAGGGATTTCATTAAAGCCGCAGGAGAGCAGGTTCCTGCACTTCTCCACTTGCACCAGCTGCACGAGATCTCCCACTAGGTCTCGGATTCTTCGCCTCCTCTCTTTTATTTCACTTTTTGTTTTGTAATTTAGTTTTAACGCTCTGATCATAAAACGCACCAAGACAATGCAATCCTCAGCGGTCACTGTTCTCACGTTGACCTCCAAAATGCTAGACGGAACTGCCGGTTAAGATTTCCTACAGTTTTAGACGTACATACTGTATATTCTTTCATGAATGAAGACATACTTACCTTGGTTAAGCTTTTAACAAACCCCGTGAAGTTTTGGTGTTGCCTGGGTTCTAAGGATTAACTACCGTTTAATGTCACGAAGGTATTGAAGACATCTGGGATTACTTGTTTAATGAAGGAGGCTGATCATTATCTAGAGATGACACAAATGAGGAAGCACATCAAACACACAGACACCCCCCCCCAAAAATAAAAAATAAATAAAAAAAAACACTCACAATCTCGTGGTCCCAGGCCAAGCGACAGCTGGGTTTGCTACAAGTGGATAAGCAGCTAATGAGCCAAACACAGTGCTTGACAATTCACATCTGCTGTCAGTCTCCAGCCTGGGCCAGATCACACTACACACACTACTCCCTGTGAACACGGTTCTACCAATGACCAGTGCATACCTGTAAGCTCAATCGTTATGGTCCACTATTCTCCTTAGATCAAAATATTCCATTAAAGGTACAAGAGGCATTCTTTTGATTGTGCGGAATAACAGAAGACAGTTATGAGAGTAAAAACTTGCTTTATGTCTCTATATAGTAATCCCCTGCTACACTAATGCCCTTATCCCAGTCTTTCATCAGTGCTTGGATGGCATCATGGTGGAAAGTTTTCTCAGTATGCCAGAGACATGACCAGACTGCCTGCTTTATATCAGAGATGCTGGCCTCCCAGGAACTCCTTTAATGCCCCAAACATGTGGAAATGGCTTGGAGGAAGGTCAGGACTGTATGGGGGATGTGGCTAAATTCCTGTAATGGGCAAGTAGTGTTCATAAATGATTTTGTGTATAGTGATGCATGTAGAGATGCATCTCTTACACAATCTGCCAACATGTTATCTGTCAATTCTCAAGGATCAGGCATACCACTCGCTGAACTTCCTAGGAACGTCTGCATTGCGCTTCAAGCCACTTCAGCCAGGAAGTTTAATATATCTGTACCATGCAAAGGTTTTACCGTGGCTAAGAGTCTCATCCTTGTAATATACTAGTCTTCTGTAAATGTCAAACGGTACGAAATGTTATCACAAGTCCCAGTTTGACTTGAACACCTATAATAATAATAATAATAATAAGTATTGTCTGAGACACTGTATGTGTTACACTGCAGAACTGTAATCCAGATATGTCGATGAGGACTCCATAGAATGCACCAATCGAGCGCACAATAAATAAGGGACTTGTGTACCTGCTCGCTATGTCATCATTTTTTTCGAGGAAGTCTTTAGAACATTGGCACTGGCAACTCCCCATCAGCCCGAGTGTAATACTTTTCCACAACACGTGGGCGTTTCAAAAAATCCCTAGCACTTCCATCCAGGTTTCCTCACGGGTGAATTCAAAACTTTGCATAAAAAGAAAGTAGACAGCGCACTACTTACCGGAGAAGAGCCCAGACTCCGGATATATATTCGTATATATACTCGTATCGCTAAAGCTGTTGGAAAAGTTTGTAAAGTTTATAGTTACACCTGTAACTATAGCGATGAAAATCGCCACTAGTGTGAAAATGCGACACATTAAACTGCCTTAACTAACCTCACACATCAAAGCTGGCATGGAGACGTTATCAGTATTTTCAAACGTTTCAGTCAGGTTGAAGCAAGTAGCTACTGTAGATTACAAGCTGTGTGTGCTGTTACATAAGAATAATCAATGATGAGGTCATGTTAGAGAAGAGGAGAGATGCAAGGACAAGGCTGTGCTCAAATTCTCCCAGCAACAGCTCCCTGCGAAGTGGAGTGCACTGTATATGCAGTCATGTTCAATAAGATTCCAAAGAGTAGCCAATGAGACTGCTCAGTGTAAAGGGAACTATGGACAGTATAGAGAAAACAAACAGACAATAGTTCATCACCAGTTTAATTATGACACATTTTAGTTAGCAATGCTAGCACTATGCAGGGACATAACCATGTTCCCAGGGACCTAGATTTATATAGCACATAATGGGACAATGATAAAGGGTCCTATGTTCCCAGAGACCCTGTGTTCCACAGTTCTATGCTCCTATGTTCCCAGGGCTCACGTTATCAAGGTCATATGTTCTCAGCGTCCTATGTCCCTATATATCTGTTCATTTGATGATATTTCTTCTAGAGACCTCCAAAAATTACATAAATGATAACCATTAGTTGTGCAATGTTCACAAAGTTTTTGAAGACTTGCCTCAATAAAATAAAGTGGATATTGTTGAGGTGAATAGCTTGCAGCGGGTCATGTGTGCCTGGGACAGAATAAGAGGGTTAGTGTTTGTTAACAGAAAGATGAACCGGAGAACTTATGACCCTGGGAACATAGGGCGCTGTAAACATAGGATATTGGAAACATACTGTAGGGCCCTGTAAACATAGGGCGCTGGGAACATTAGGTTGAACCTTGGGAACATAGGGCCCTGGGAACGTAGGACCTTGGGAACAGGATCCTGGTAATATAGTGTATGGCCCTGGGAACATATAGGGTGTTGGAAACATAGGGCACTGAGAACATCAGGTGGAACCTTGGGAACATAGGGCCCTGGGAACATAGTGCACTAGGAACATAAGGCGCTGGGAATGTAGGACCTTGGGAACATACATGTAGGATCCTGGCAATATCTGGCCCTGGGAACATAGGGTGATGGAAACGTAGGGCACTGGGAATATAGGCCCCAGGGGACAAACAGTAGAACCTTGGGAACGTACAGTAGGGCGCTGGGAATATAGTGCCCTGGAAACATATGGTGCTTAGAATATAGGGCCCTAGGTACATATAGTGCTGGGAATATTGGACCCTGGGAACATAGGGTATTGGGAACGTAGGGCGCTAGAAACATACAGGTACGTATGATCCCACACCTAGCTTCTGGAAATGTGGATAGTAAAACCAGGTTAGCAAGCTTTATCAGTGACCAGTAACAATATTACCCCAACATATATAAGCAAATTGTTTTTTTTTTTTGTTTTTTTTTTTCAGAGACATAGAGAGAGAGAGATAGCACGTCTGGCTAAGCACCACACCTATCTTCCTACACAGCCATCTGCTGATGCAATGATTCCTCATGCTGTGTGACGTCTTTACCCGTATCAATGTTCGGCCTTTAACACATAACTGAAGCATAAAAAAACCATAAATCTTACTTTCATAACTCACACAAAACACACTCATTACACTTCTCCACAGGGGAACAAACACACAGTTTTCACATGGATTAACACACGCACACACAGACACACACGCGCACACACTCAGGCACTCTCAGCTAGCCTGGGGTTTTAGCCTCTCTAAAGTCCTGTCTGTCTGCCTCTAATTGCATTTGATAACAATTTTTGTCGAGCCTCCTCTGGCAGCGTCCACACCCTGCTCCCATCAGCAGCTGCCGCTAATTAGCTGCTATCGCTAGCTCTTTTGGCACACTCGTCCGCTTCTCCCGGCTCTGCAAACTGTACAGCACAAATTACTGGATCGTGGAGGTAAATAAGCAGGAGGCAAAAAGATTGAGGGAACAACAACAACAAAAAAAAAAATAATAATAATACATGCAAGAAGAAACAAAGAAATGAAAAAAAAAAAAAAACTGGGAGGGGATAAAGAGGGAGAATGTGGGCGTAGAGCAGAGGAAGTCAAGGGAGTCAAGTAAAAGAAGGAGGATTCAGTGATGCCGGGATGTGGTAACCTTTGCGTAGCCTTGGAATATATAGCATAATATAGGAAGTGTGTGAACTTCAGCAGTGTGTTCGAATTGTCAGGTTAAGCTACGTTTGACCTCGACAGAAAAGCAGCGCAGACAATGCCGACTCTCTGGATGAAAGCAGGAGTTTAACGCTACAAATTTATAGGCAGTGGCGCATAATAGGACCCGGAGGTGTGTGTTATGTGTTAAGGGAAAGGTGCGTGGGCGGATGTGTATGAAAGGTCCTGGAGATGTTAATTTAGTTGATGTAAACTCGCTTATATTACATACCAACAGATGAGAAGGAGAGAGGGGAGGGGAGCGGGGGGGGGGGTTGTTGGTGGGGAGTCAGAGTTCTACTTTTAATTCACACACACACACACATCCTACATCCAGCAGAATGAGAAAATAGGAGCACCCCTTCCTGCTCATAATACATCAGAATTAATAATATAATTTCAGCAGTGTTTTATGAGGCACGCAGAACAAACTCCACTCGAGTTGCGTTACCCTCTGGCGGGAAAAGCTCAGCCCTGTACGCCCCATGTTTAAGAAGTTAGAAGATACCTCTCATAACGGTTTAACGGCGCATACAGCTAGCGGACACAGGCCGCCTGTTCCCGGACTAATGGCTCCTCCGGGGGTTTGGAGCACAGCCTCGGGGGAACGCTCCAAATGCGGGGAAGCACTCGGCTGTGTCACATTAATAAAGTAGCTGCCTATGAGTAAATAGCAATGCGGCGAAGGGGAAATGAGGGTGTGCAAGAGGAGGAGGAGGAAGAGAAGGAGGAGAAGGGGGGTGGGGGGGGCATCAAACGAAATTCCTCTTTTATTTTCCAAACGGCAGCGCTTTCCGTAAATGTGTTTTTCATCTCGGGTAAAACTTCAAGCCCTGATGAAAAATGGAGCAATTAGTTTCTGGAGTTTCTAGAAGTCTGTGAATTCATCCCGGTGACTTTACATGCAAACTATAATGCATGAAGTATTCCTAATGCAGAGATTTCCCCAGGCTTCTTTGAAAATAAAATCAATGAAAAGCCAAGAGGTTCACGTTTTTTCTTCATGCCACCTTTGTTTAATGTCCTGCCGTGTGGTTCTTGCCTGGCTCTGTGTGACAGAGTTTCTCAGCAGGCCTTCTAGTGGACACTTCAGGAACTGCAGTTGCTCATGTTCTAGTTTACATGCATATGATTTTGTAAGCTTTAATGGGTTAATATGTTTAAAATGTGTAGGCAGTGTGTCATTCAACTTTATGGTCTGTTATAATTAAAGGTCATAGAGCCATTATTGATGAGGGAATACAATACATAAATAAATAAATATAGCCTGTATTACAACACTCCCTCCACACACCCCAAAAAAAAAAAAAATAAATAAAATAAAATATATATATATATATATATATATATATATATATATTTTTTTTTTTTTTTTT
>JAQMYJ010000038.1:7046405-7072989 GCA_030014305.1 Clarias laeviceps
TATATATTTTTTTTTTTTTTTTTTTAATTATTATTATTATTATTATTATTCATTTATTTATTCATCTTCTATACTGCTCGTCCTGTACAGGGTTGGCTAAGGTCTGGAGCATATCACAGGGGTTTTGAGGTGGGGTATACCATGGTCAGAGTGCCAATCCATTACAGGGCACACTCGAACACACACACACACACACACACACACACACTCATTCACACACTACAGGCAATTTTGAAAATGCCAATGACCCTAATCTTCATGTCTTTGGACTGTGGGAGGAAAACAGAGCACACAGAGGAAACCCACCAAGCACGGAGAGAACATGCAAACTCATGCACACAGACCCCGAGACGGGAAATGAACCCTTAACCTGGTGGTGCAAGGCGACAGTGCTAACTATTCCACTGTGGGACATTTATTTATTTATTTATTTAAATTTTGGATTTTATATATCTTGGATTTTATTTTTCTTTATTATTATTAATATTAATAATCCTCATGTCATACACTTTGACTCGCTGAAGCTCCTCTCCTCACGGATAAAACATGAAACCAAGAGTCTGAAGCACTTTTCATGAAACGTCTCAATCTACAAAGCTAATCAGCTTGAGATTTACACAACGTGAAGCGCTAACCCAGGCTAACTGTCCTTAGGAAGAGATGAACTTGATTGCCTGTATGACAGATCCCGGCAGCTGACGACGGCTGCTGACGGAGCGTTAGCGAGGGAGATATTGTGTTTGAGCAGAGATTGTCGAGTCTTGTGAGCAGCTTAAGTTGTGCTAACGCACTCGGCGAGCAGGATGAGGGGAGCAGTGCGGCAAGAGAGGATTAGACGCTATAGAAATACAGTTCTGCTGTTCTACACTCCACTAGACTTGCACGCACACACACAAACACACACGTTTTTCTCCCAGGAATATTTTTAACCTAATATGTAAATGTGTTTTCCTAGTTATGCCTCATACATTTCCTCCTATAGGCAGGTTCAGGAACAGCCTCAGGCATGTTACTCAGAGAGCTATGGTATTGCTGATCCGTGTCTTATTCTGAAACAAGGAGAGCAACAAAACAGTTACGGCTGGGATTACCTAAAGTTTAGGGTATGTGTTGGGTATCACAATTTACTTTAATAAAATGTATTATTATTATTATTATTATTATTACTCCGTTATCTAACTTCCGAATCCTCGTTCCTGCGACAGAACAGAATCTCTGTATGGGGAAGTTTAAGCACTTTTAAGCTTTTTCTTAGCAAATAATTTATCAAATAATTAGCGAATTAAACGAAGCCGGATTTACCGCGAGACTCCTCATGCATGCTGTGTGCAACTAATCAGACACGCTATACTCGATTTAATTAATTTACACCATCACCGCCCATAGCTTAGGGCATCGTAGAGCACCAGTTAAATCTTACAAAATACCAAATACAGACCTGCTCCTCAGCTTCATCCCTATAAAAGATCATCTGCGATGACATCATTGGAATGTGTTTGCCAAGCTTTTACAGTATGAGATTGTATAAGTTTTGCATGTTTGCATCTCTCCGTGTCTATGTGGGTTTTTCTTGGAGCTCTCCAGTTTCTTCCCACCTTCTGGTAGGTGGATTGGCTACACTAAACTGTCCCTAGGTGTAAAAGAGTGTTTGAACGAGGGCTGGGTGTATCCCTGCCTAATATCCAGATCCACCACAAGGCTTGCCAGACCTGTTTTACCCATACATGCCTTTTTTAACCATACACTGAATTCATAATAACCCTTGTGACCATTTCAGTCTCTTCCAATATTTTTTTTATCTCCCATTTATTCTTCAACCATCCTATTCTATTTATTATTTGAAAAGTTGCTTATCCTTATTTTTATTTTTGTAAAGCCCCCTTGGGTCAGAGAAAAAGCTTGTTTATGCTTCTAAGCATTTCCTTTTTGTAAAGGTTGCGTCTTTTGTTCCATCTCTGACATGGTAAAGACTTTATTTAGGCAGGGTGGTGATGGATCTGGACCACTGGGAATGATGTGGGAATACGTGTGGAATACACAATAATTGGGACACACAAATATTCATATCTTGGGGTAAGTTAGCTTTGCCAATCCACCCACCAGCATCTTTTTGGCAGCTGGGAGAAAAGTGGAAAACCCCAGAAGGAAGGAAGCCATGGGGAAACCTTCCAAAACTTCACATAGACACTATCTAGCATGAAGGATGGAACCTAGAACTCTGAGGTGGCGATGCTTCCCACTATGCCCCATTACACCCTACCACCCTTCATCCAAAACAACAAGCCGGAAACCAAAGCCAGTTTATACTTGCTCTACCTTTCGCTATGCATTAACGCTGTGCATCATGACAAGGAGCAGGTGTAGGTTGTGTTCTACTTCATGAAGCAGGAAAGCCATTAGTACTGACAGTTTCAGCCCAACAAGTGGGTTACGACATCGCTGAACAGATTCCAGCGAATCCCTGGAACGGCTGCCAATAGATCATGAAGGGTTGGCCATAACTGAACTTCAGCAATAAAAAAAGCTGAGATGGATGGGTTAGAATGCGCTACGGTGTTACATCCGGTAGCACCTTCTCCACACACCCACGCTTACGCTCTGTTGTTCTGCCAACTTTAGAGTGTATGTGTAGAGATTAATAGAGGGAAGGGAAGAGGAATGAAAAGTAAAAAAAAAAAAAAAAAAGATTGTAAAGAGATTTGCATGTTCCGACACTAAACTGAAGATCTTCACATCCAAGAAAATATCCGAGACCGATTTGAGGATACTGGTTTGGGTCATGTCCATATTAATTAATATTTATTTATTATATTGTTTTTTACTCTGATGTATTGAATCCGGTTCTCTTTAACTACAAAAAAACTAACACGCGAATACATTAGTAAATAAAAGAAAGTCCGAACAAAGAGTCCTGGCTTTTGTTTCTGTTTTTAAGCAATACTTTAAAGTTCCTTTTAAATGTAGGACCTTTAAAAAATACTAAAAGCAAATGGAAACATGACCCCATTTAGAAACATTACCTCTGGCCATTACACATCCCCTCCTTCACAGATCACTTGCGTCCCATTGATTTCTTTTGCCCTTTAACTATTCCCTTTCTATCTTCATCTCACTTGTTCAATTTCCCCCATATCCTTCGTGCTCGCTCCTTCACATTGGAATAATCCAAAAAATGCGTATGAGTGACAAACCAGGTCCTTGTGCAGCGCCCTATTAATCACCCGAACAATAATGCGCTGGAGATGGATTGGAGTTGCAGCAGGAGGACAGTAAATGACGCACCCCATTAGCTCGGGGGTAGGCTTATTCAAATCAATAAATCACTTGCGTTAAAAAAAAAAGAAGAAAAAAAAAAAAGAGAGGGCTCCTCTTCTCTCATTCTGTTTTCTTTTCCCGCCCGGTGTCTCTGGAAGCTGTCCAGTTTTGAAAACAAGTGACATCCATTGCATCTGAACAGATGGGTGCTGCTAGGACTCGGATAGAGACGTAGCAGCCATAAATCGCAAGCGGCGTTGCTCGATTTGGGACGCGGCCCACCAACAACAACAACAAAAAAAAAAAACATTTTCATCAGTCAGGTTTTCTTGGAATAAAAGAAGTAGCAAACTTTCTAGAAAAGAACCAAGTGGCCTCAATGTTATGTAACTAGATTAGGTTAAGGTTATCTGGGGTCATCCCTGGTCAATTTATGCATCTATACATTGTTTGGACTCAAAGAAATGCCAGTGCACCAATTCATTACTGAGTGTCTGAAAAAGGACTGACAGACTGGCACTTTTTTTTTTTCTCTAAACCTCTAAGAGATCAATAGTATCTGATTAGACCAAAATAAAATGAGACAAAAACTAGAGCAGTCAAATGCAAGAAGGAATATTTCTCAGATTTCTTGTCAGAAGTTTTAGCTTTTTTAAATCCAGATTAAACTTACATGATTTCATTTGAATAGCATGAATTAAGCAGCTGATCTGGATACTCAGCTTAGTGAATAGCAGGTGATCTGTTCCTCGTATAATAACACGAAGAAGGGTTTGGAAAGTCTGTGATCCATCCAATTCGGCTGGAGCTCATTAAAGCAGTATGAGGTTCTGCTAAATGATGCATGTCTCTGGATATCAGATTTGCCTTTTGGAGTGGATCATGGCTGTGTAGTTATGAAAAAAAATTAGAACATGAATTCTGGCAAGTTTAACCCCTACAGTAAGGCATTGAACTATATTCAAGAGGCATCACATTAGATAGACAGATCCATCTATCATCCATCTGGGAACCTCAGTAGTCCAACTAGGGACCGTAGAGGACAATGGTGATCATTGTATTTATTCCCATTTAGTATAAGTAACACTCACACACACTTTTTCACACACATACACACACTACTGGGAATTTGAGAACATCAATTAGCTTAATCTGTGTGTCTTTGGACTGGAAACTGGAGAACCCGGAGGAAACCCACCAAGCACAGGGAGAACATGCACACAGACTCGCTGCGGGAAACCAGGACCTGGAAGTGCGAGGCAACAGTGTTAACCACTAGGCCACTGTGCTGCCTTGAGAAAAACATGCTGTAATGACTAAGAGAAAACAGAATCAAATCTCAGTAAAAAAAAATATAAATATATGTAAAGAATGAGATGTATATGTGCAAATACAGGAGAATGAGGATGAATATTCAGTGGACAGAAAAGTGAAAATTGGGATGTGCAACAGAGAATTGAGTTGTGCAATGAGATGTGAGTTGTAGCCATTAAAAGTGACAGCAGTACAAAAATGGAGTGCTGCAAGACATAGGTAATGAAAGTCAATGCAGATTAGGCTACATGATGAGTAAATAAATATGACTGTGAACAGTGAGACTTTTATAAAGGAGAGCCACATGTATAACCAGGGATAGTGGTTGAGCATTCATCATGACCAAGAATCCCAATTACGTCCCCGGGAACCGTGAAGAGGGGTTAAAAAAGTACAGCTCTGGGAACAAAGGATTTCTTAAGTCTGTGATTAAAGTCTGCCACTGAACATGCTCTTCTGCTTGGCAAAAGCTCCATAAAGTATGTGACTTGTGTTGGGTATGTTGGACAGCACCAGCACCAGAAAGTAAAGCTTAAAGCCAAGCACAGACGCTGCCCTGTTTCAGTTATGTGGCATCTTTACATTTAAGGTATCCTCAGAAAGGAACACTGGCCACCACTGATTGGTAGAACGTCTGCAACATCAGCACATACCCAAACAGGCTGAGCTCTTCCTGTCAATTAGTTGATGTTTGTATTCCCTGAAGCTGATTAATTATTCCTGAGGTTTATCAAACTCCAATAACAACCTCAAATTTCTTGTTATGCAACCCACCAGGGCCAAACGATTGAAAAGGGTATACATCACTGTAAGGGGAAGTGTATAACATTGATCGCCAATTATTCACTAGCAAACTGGTGACAGTATCATGTGTCTCCAAATTCCCCAGATCTCAATATCAAGCATCCATGAAATGTCCTGGGCAAACAAGTCCAATCAACGCAAGATCTAACATCTAACATCCCGGTGCCGGACACCACAGCTGGGACAGTGGATCATGTGCGAGGGGTCGGACCCACACAATATTGGGCATAATGTTCTGCATTGTGATGTTATGGCTGATCGATGTACATAACAAGAAATCAATAAAAATTACTCACACTGATTGATTGTTGTGTAGGCAAAGCGGCAGGACAAATTATGAACAGCACTGTATGTTGATGTAATTAAGCTTACTAGTTAGCCAGACATCTTAAACGCGAAGACTTGAGAGGCAGCAATCACAGGGCAACGCAAAAAACTTCAGACAAGGGCATCAATCTTATTGATTGGGAACAAAACCACAAGTTAGTATTCTGCTGTGGCATTTTTCCAGACTGTTATTATTTTTAGATACGGGATGTCTGGGTGATGCGCTGAGATTTGAAGGTGAGCTGCTGCTGTTGTGAGCACCACCAGACTCATTTCATCTGGTGGTCTAGGACAAAGTGTCTGAAGTTTAAGAAAATACAAATGAAAGCACAAAGAAACAATGTACAGTACAAGATATGATTTTGGTAGTTCACTATTAATGCTTTATAGTAGGTTGATAAGGAACCAGAATAACAATCGGGAAGAAACAAGTTACAGGCTACACAGTTTAATTGTTTAATTGCAATTCCCATTTTTCGTTTTTCACTTCAGGAAGTAACCAGATTTTAAAATACTAGAACTTTTCTCCTGAGTCGCATTAAAAAAAAAAAAAAAACAGATTTGAGTTCAAAACTGAAGATCTATACATAGTAGAAAATGGATTTCCCATGCTGCCACACATACACAGTTTCAAACATGTTCAGGTCTTTCACCTATCTCACACTCACTGGTGCTGGAACTGTTGGATGGCTCATGGAAGCGAGATTTGCCAAAAGCTTTTGGCAAGATAGTGTAGCAAATGGTGTAGTCCAGTTACTAAAATAGCGAGCGATAAGAAAGTCAGTGTGTTGATAATCTGCCACTCCAGCTGACCATGTTGCTGAAGGCGCACTTGGTTGAATGAGTCATTTGAAGGTATATGTGTTGATGAGAGGAGCTCGAGGGAAAGCCATGAGCTTAATCATGTGGCTGAATGAGAAGAATAAGCCCCTCAATTTGTCGATAAATTAAACCATTTCAGATCAAGAGGACTAAGAAAAGCAAAGCGCCACAACTGTGCTGCTCCAGCCTCGCTGGCACAGGAAGAGGGGTTGTGTCTCATGGGAGTGGAAGAGACAGATGCTTCTTATTGGCTTCAGTGAGCATCCTGGGACAGCTATCTTTAGCTGTCACATGACATAGCAAGTCGAATCGACAGGTTTGAGACTGAGAGCGACAAAGACCGAGGGGAGTCTTGGAACCTTTTGTCAAGCTTTTCATCCTGTCCAAGATGGAAAAGGAGAATCATAGTGCGAGGGAAAGTGTTGATTTAATTAACAGCGTGAGCAGAGATAGAGAGAGAGAGCAAGTCGGGACTGTCGTTCTCATGGAAAGAAAGGCAATCACGGTGCAGTCAGCTGTTCGTTCTTTCCCTTATGGTGCTTCTGCCAAGTTAGTGACAGAAGGACCACATCATAAATCAAATCTGACAAGCTTCCCTTAGCACCCATCTTAGAGACTGCTCTCTTGCTCTATTTTTCCTCTCTTTGCATCCCTTCATTCACATCTCTGTCCTCTAGTTCTATTCTTTTTTTTTTTCTTTAGTGGTATATTCAGCATTTTTTTTTTTTTTTTTTTTTGTAAAAGTTACCTGAAGTGACCCTGTTTTGAAACTCAAAAACCCAAACAAATGCAGGCCACCTCCTGTGTTCTCGCCAAAGCCACACCTGTGCAACATGCATGCCGTTGCCTAGGCTAGCAAGCCTGAATGTTATGCTGATGCAACTTGACTAATCCTGGTTCAAGTCTTTTTCTTTGCCATTTCCTGAGAGATGTGAGGCTTTCTATATTTGAGGTGAAATTTGTTACAAGAAAATGTATCAGAAGGTCCCATGTTCAAACCCCAGCCCTCAAGCAAGACCCTTACTCAGATATATAATAAGATAAAATGTAACGTGTCGCTCTGTATAAAGGCATTTTCCAAATGCTGTAGATATAAAAGTCCTACACCTTCTTCTTTTTCTAATTTGCCTCCTAATTTTCCCTCCTCCCGCTTACGTCCGATGCATTTATCTCTACACCTTGTTTTATTGCAACACCCTTTATCTAAGCACCTGTCAGTCATATTGCTTCACCTCCAAGCATCCTGAGCAGGAGCATCAGCCCTAACATACAGTAGGCCAAATGTGGACATGAAAAAAAAAAAAATCTGAACGCAATGAACAATAAAAAAAAAAAAATCTATGGTTTGGAAGAGAAGAAAAAAAAAATAATAGCCCAAACTTACTAGAACTAAAGGTGACCTTGAAACTGAATCAGTAAAATACAAAAAAAAAACAAGCATTCAAAACTTTTTACTTCAAGGTGTGACGACTTTTTTACTTCATACATGGAATGCAATTTTCCTCAGATTATTTATTATAGGTTATGAACACATTCACCGAGTAAAATATTTGGTATATGAATGAGAAGAATACATGAAGAAGAAAATCTCTTTAGTTCTTTAAATTTTTTTAACGTTTATTTTCTAAAATTTAATTGAATCATTTTGTGATTGACTGAAGATGTCGCTTTGAGTGCATAACCTTGTTATCCAAATTGTTCCTGTAGATTAAAAGCAAATGATTAAAAAACTAAATAGTAAATAATTAGAATGCCCTTAATGCCTTCAAGCTATTTTGCGAATTTGTTAAATGTACGCTTTAAAGCTCAACCCTGTTACTTTCAAACCCTAACCCTTTAAGAGCAAATTGCAGCCATTATCAGGAAAGAGACCCATTAACATATTATTTCCTAAATGGTTAAATGCAGGTTTTCTTGCAATCAATGCAGAAAAAAACATGCTCTAAAATGCCTCCACGATAATAGAATTATGCTAAAAACCTATTTGTTCCAGATGTTTAAGCTCTCTTAATGTAACATCCAGAGGTTCTTTTTTCATATTTTGTGGCTTGATTTGATCTCTCTCTCTTTCTCGCTCTCTGTCTCGCTCTCTCTCAAGCACGAAATGCCCCCGGTCTGCCCCACCCTCTGCTCTGTGTTTCCTTTTCTCCACTCACTGAACTGTTGTTGTTGAACATCATCTGCCACGTTTTTTTTTTTTTTTTTTTTTTTCCGAAGGCAGCGAGGCGCTTTGATAAAGGAGTTTACACGCAACGCTAACACCATTAATCAGCATTTTGCAATCTGCAGCCCAATTACTCGCTACCCTTGACTTAATGGGAGTAGATTTCTTCGATACTTTCTTTTTAATTAAAAGATGGTCTGCGCATCCGACGGTGAAGAATTTTTCATTAAGGGAGGGAAAAAAAAATCTTTTACCATGTGAACAATTTACACAAGGTGGAACGGCATTAAAAAAAGACAGAGAGAAAGAGAGAAAGAGAAAAGAACACTGTGAAAATGTAATTGCGGAGAAAAATAAGTGGCTTTTCACTTAGTGTAACAAAACACGTTCGGTCACAAAGTGTGCTGTAATGATTCGACCAATTAAGAAGGACGGTTTTTTTTTCTTTTTTTTCTTTTTTGGCCCTCCTTTTTCCAAATTTTTTTCTTATCTTTCATCTACAGGTAATCACGAAGTAAAAGCGATGGGTGTAAATAAGCACAATCAAAGAGACAATTCTCTGCACAGACACTTGGAAACGGTTGAATCTATGCTAATCAAGAGCTCAAAGGTCAAATCACCTGTGACATTCAAATGATGCAGACGCAGCTTATCTCTTGATTGGCTGCCGGCTGCTTCGCCGCACATCGCCATGCCGCTGAAAATCGATGTATAACTGAACAAAACAACAGCATCGACAACAAAAAGCACCCTGAATGTCAGACCTTCGGAGAGACGCTCCATGGAGAGTATTTGGGTCTACACATCTTTGGAGCGAATGTGAATCTGTGCACATGTGTGTACTGTATATGTGTGTGTGTGAGAGAGAGAGATCTGTATGACTCATTCCCACTCAATGAGGTGGAGGAGGACTCCAAATGGCACCCCTGTCACAGACCATTTACTGTCTAAAGACATGGAAAACATGATGTTCAATATTTGATTGCATTCAAATCAGCTACGGCAACCGATCTGCACAGAGAGAGAGAGAGGGAGAGAAAAAAAAAAAAGAACAACACCGACTCGGCTGCAACACAAAGTCACTCTAATTACGCCTTCGAGGTTCTGCAGGGTAGCAGAGGGTTTCGCAGTTTTCCTTCACATCTGCCGGCACCGTCTTTCCAGCTTGCAGAGAAAGTTGAATCTGACAGAAGGAGCGAAACAGGGGTTTCCACGGGGACGAAGAAACCACCAGCTGCATCCAATGGCTCGAAGTTCTCTAAAGCATTCTTATAATATAGAGAAGATATAAAATAATGTGTGTATGTGGGGGTGGGTGACTGAGTGAAAAAAAGGGCAGCGCATACTCAGTACCGACAGACAAAATCATCCGGCGATGTGATCGGGGTTCTAATAAGGACGACTCTTTTGATGTCCTTATTAAAAATTGATGTCCAGGAAAAGGAACAAAATGCACCCAGAAGTCTTTGAACTTCAGGAAAAGGTTGCGCGATTGCTGATCTCATTTCTGAGCATCTAAGAAAGAAGAGGCCTGTTGGAACCGATTTGATTTCCTGCACCCTACTTCTAAATAAAAAAAAATGATGCCGCCTGGACACACACACACACACACACACACACACACACAAATACACACATGCACGCCAAGGCACAAAATCCTGTTATTCAACGACGGGGCTCCGAAACCCCACCAGGCTTTCGTCTAATCATAAAATATCCCCTAAGGAAGGCGCATCTACCACTAAACCGTAGTTTATCTCATCTGCTAATGCTATTTGAAGAAGCGCATGCGTGAGGTAGAGTGAACATCAAGCTTATCTCCCACCGCCATTCAACGCTACCCACTGCGCCATCCACACAACCGCCACCTTAACAGATAAAACGGAATAAAAAGAACAAATAAATAAATATATTCCATCCGTCCCAATCTGCACATCACCACATCATCCCTACATATCCTGTACTGTACATGGGAGTCTCTTATTTATTTGTTTATTTATTTATTTATGCTTGGGTATGCTTGGGTAATTGGGTGGCAGTCCCTGCATCTGAGGAGAGGTGGATTGTGGGAATGTGGCGGTAATGACCCAATGGGAACAGGTAGGCTTTTGGGTAGCTGTGGTTTGATGAGGTCCCATGAGCACACAGCATCTGTTTATAGTGATAAGCCAACCTGAGGCTCAAGCTAGAAGAAGAAGAAGAAAAAAAAAAACTCCCCCCATGCTGACTGTCACTGAGAGGGAGAGAGAACGTGAGAGGGAGAGAAACTTCTCCCAGACTAATGCATGGAAATCTTTTCCAGTCCCCACTGCCGGAGCTGCACAGGCAAAGACACTAAGGGCTAAGACGAGAATGAAGGACCCTTAATCCCACAATCCCAAGCTCTCTTTCCTCTTCGCAGACTTCACCCATTCCTTTTTCCTTCTACAAAGACATTTCAAGAAACCAAAATAAGATGGCACCAAAAGAAAAAAAGAAAAAAAAGAAAAAAAGCCTTTACTTTTCAAAGTAGGACAAAAGACGTTCCGTGTCTGCGCTCGGATATCAAACCCGGAGCGTGTTCACGTTTCAGGCAGGATGTCGTGAAACGGAAAAGAAACACCATCGGAAGAATCGCAATTCTATTCTGGCGTTCTGCTTAACAGAAACTTTTGAAGTGTGAGCCGCGTTACTAAGGATTCCTCATTCGATGTGCCGTTTAATATTTAACAGCCTCAGACAGATGTTTGTACTTAATTGGCTGATGTGGTGTTCGGCACTACTATTTTAAGGCACTTGGATGTGTAAATTGCAACAGGCTACATTTAGATGCACGTAGGAAGGCAGTACAGCGCGGAGATCTGCGTCTAATTTGAAAATAACTAATTCTCACTTTTAATTTGAGTTTCAGTTGCGAAAAATGGTATCATTATGAGTTTATGTGGCTGTTTTTTTTTTTGTTTTGTTTTTTTGCGCTGCCATAAATTTAAACACTGTACAGTATACTTGAATAATTACTATTCACAGAGTACAGCTTTGCATCGTTTTATATACTGTACATCACAGCCTGCGCTGGACTTCCGAACATTGCAGTTGTTGCTGTACAGTATGCATAGCATATTAACAGCTCAAGTGGAAGAAACAAAAACTTTAAATGAACCTTGCATAGTTTCGAAAAAGTTTATAAGGCATATATTTTTTAGGACTGAATCCCCTCAAGACTAATTATAAACGGGCAACAGCTTTTCCACATTCTTTAAACAAAGTTCAGCACTATGTCTGCGTTAATGTTAAGCGTTAAGTCTTAGATCAGAATTGATCGTGTACAGTATAAGGAATAAAACACACTGTGATGGAGTTACTCTTACCAAGCTCATAGTTGTTTGGTTTTGGAATAAAAGTACAACCTGGAATGATTTATTTCTCAAATTGCCACAGGAAGTGTTTTATTTATGCAGAAATTATGAACTGTGTTTACAGTTATATTTAATATTTGTAGTCATCACCTAACATCTCCTTTTGTATCTCACTTAAAATTAATGTCACCACCAAGATCTGAGTGGTAACAGCTTTAGAGTTGACTCCTGCCATGAATCAATCAATCAATCAACCAATAAAATCAATAAGTCTTACTACAGAAGACTTCAATTTCTTTCATTTGTTTTAAACCTCTTAAACTAGACTGTCCTTCATGTGACGTCTTGTGAAAATTGTGACCCGTCACATCAATGTTGCAGCATTTTGTTGTGCAAGTCTGCATACAAGGAGGGGCTTGGGTAAAAAAAAAAACAAAAAAAAAAACATTGAAATCCTATTTTTAGAATATTTAAATGAGGATTCTAAAAGGGAACCCTTAGCTTCATTTTGGCACCAGGATTTTTCTGTTACCCCTAAAAATACCTTCGCCAGCAGCGCGGTTTCATCGCAAAATAAAATTATGTTTCTATGACAACTGGACTAACCAGCTTGGACAGAGTTCATTGAAGTGTTTTAAAACAATGTTCAATATTAAAACTTTCTCAATTCTGCTGAAGAATCAGCAGAAGGATAAGGAAATTTTGCCAAAACTGAAGTTTTTTTTTAATTTTTTTTTTATCATGCATGATTTTATTACTGACTTGATAAGACGGGTCACAACTGTTACCACAATAAACAGTTATCGTAATAAAACATTAGCACTATACATTGTAACACTATAATCCACTCTGTGCTGTTATAGAAGACGAATCACCTTTCAACCAATCATTTGTATCAAATAAAAAAAAAAAAGCCTCTGAGGCTGTATTATGCAAATGAAGGCCATGCAAAACCAGAGGAACTGAGTGGGCATGAGTCGGGTTGTGTGTGTGTGTGTGGGGGGGTGGGGGGTGGGAGGGGATCCCAGGGGGTGGGTGTGATGTTTCAATTTGCATTTTCATAGAAATCAAGATATCTTGCTTAGGCGAAATGTGTAGGCACTTCTATAATTCATTTATTTGAATTTTCTTCCGCTGATGAAATGGCTGTAAGCGGGTGATTGTTCTAATAATTATTCAATAGGGTCATCAAACCAAGTTAACACATGACTTTGGTAACACTTGACAGATGCTTCTGGATCCCTGAATGAGGCGAAATGCTGTGATCCTTTGCACACTTTCCAGCATGCATATGCAAACATGACGTGCTACACCCAGCACGGTCAAGCGCAGAAACCGAGGAAACTGCACGGACAGCTACTGACAGAATAGTACTAGCCAAAAGGGGTTTGGAGGCAACATGTCTGCTTATCCGGCAGCTCGAAGCATCCCCAGATTCCTGTTTGTGTGTGCACGTGCCATGTCCTTTTGGCCTCTAGCTTGACACAGCGCCAATTAGCTCCATGCCCTCTGGTCACAGAAGAAGGCATGATGGATGCTCATTTATGCCACGGCTGCTCTGGTCTGCTCCACCCTCAGCTGGCGATGCTACATCTGGCACAAGGATTTCACATGGTTTCGTATCAGGCATGCTGGAAACCTTGAGCTAGTATACTGTATGTAACACATGCTGTACATACATTAGTCTAGCTTTCCATAAGCCTTGTACGTTCAGTGTGTAATACATTAAGGCTTGTAGATTTAATATATTGCATTAAATTACATCACATTTCTTTCGAATGCCATATGTTTACATTAAGATTCTCATCTTGCACTGACTGTTTTACGTGTCTGTAACCTTTTGTACAGTATATACTACATAATACATATATTATGTTACAAGGCTGCATAATGCGATTTCATTGTCAAGGTTCTCTCACTTCGACTCATCGGGCTTTCACTATGTCCGTATACGCTATACCATACAAGCCTTTTTTAGACACATTTAGTTCAATGTACTGTACGAGTGGGACGTAGTATTGGTCTAATATGTCATGTCGCAGAACCTTATTATTTACCAGACATGCTTTACGCTTTGTGAGCCACTCGAGACAAACAAGCAGTGCGAAGAAGTCATTTCATGCAGAACAAGGGATTTGACTCATCCTTGCTGCCTCAGTGAAGCTGCGTACGTACTTAAACACACAGACTCGCATATCCGACGTATGCAAAATCACATAGACAGAAAAACGTAATGATCCAAACAGGACCTTAAAAAAAAGGTTTGCACCCTGACATTTTAATTTAATTTCATCACAACATTCGGTATTCATCTAATTTAATAAAATTGTTTCTCTGAAATGTGTACAAACAAGGAACTTTATTCTGAAAGCCAGTAAACACTTTAAATCCAGAAGCTGTCTTGAGATGAGACAAGATGAGATGATTGTCTCATGTTGTAAGCTGGATACACACTTCCTGTGATAAACTCAATATCACAGCCTGAACATATTGAACGCTGTCCGAGTGTGTAATACCACACAAACACAAGTTACCGCTGAACGCCGGTTATCACAGCACAAGCAATATGATTCATTACCGATAGCCGAGAAGTTCTTCTATCTCCAAATCTCAACGAATTCAGCCGTTTCCCTTCAGTGTTCCACCCCAGAGTCAAGCTGTGTCAGCGTCTATAAGGCATTTGTAGAAACGCCATCCTGTTCAGATTTGCTGGATGAACAGTTCAAGAAAGAGATATTTTATTATTTACCAAATAAGTCTTAAAAAAAGTAGCTTCAAATAACCAAATCGCACCTTTAGCTAAAGTGCTACTGTGAAGAAAACTACCCTTCCTTCTTTTTTTCTGCTTCTTATTCCCTCCACTTTGTCATTTTGCCGTCAGAGCTTTTGAGCGACAGGATGCTCGAACCTGCGCTAATCAAAGTGTCAGCGTGCATCGAGGAAAATCGCACGCTTCTGTCTCGCATCTTGTCAGATTTATCAGGAATAGATACCGGGCGAGAGAGAGAGAGAGAACGAGTGTCAGGATGTCAGAGTGAGGCCTAGAGGAGTCCAAGAGACGGAATCATGTGAGAAAATATATGAAAGAGAGATTGGATGCGGTGTGAAATGAAGGTGCGTTTTTGTTTTGGGGCTAAAACTTAATTGTTTACTAGCGTGGCACAGCGCTACTCCCAAAATTACTTCATTAGAGAGAAACACTCCTCTTGTAGAAACTGTACAGTCAGTAATTAATGCCAATTGTTAAAAGCGCTATACAAATAAAATTGAATTGAATTGAATTAATTAAGAAAAATGTGATAATTTGTTCTCTTCACAACTAGCTAGCAGAGATTCTAGCTACTGTAGTTGTGTCACAACTAGCTAGCAGAGATGCTAGCTAGTTGTGAGGTGAATTGTTTGGAGATTTTCTGTTATTATTATTATTAATAGTAGTAGTAGTACAGTAGTAGTAATATTAATAGTAGTAATGAGGACACAATATCCACGAGATTCTGTAAGAAGTAACACGACAAACTCTTAAAAAAACTTTGCTTAGCTGTCAATGCTACATGGAAAACCAGTGAAATTTTAGCCAAAAATATATCTTGCTTTTAGCAATTTGTTGACATACAGTATCTGAGGAAAGAGTTAATATTCCTAGCTATTATATTTCATTTTCACAGTCACTATGTCTGTAGTAACTGCTAAACAAGATAGCTACATCAAATATTAAATAAGGGTTAAAATAGTTTAGCTTAGTCATTCGCTAGATTTCATACTTTCCTCCGTATTTCCTTTTTTTCTGAATATTCAGAAATGTATGCAACATTAAAGAGACTTCATATGATCCTTTTGATATATACAGTAGAATATCGTGCTGGGGAAAAAATAATTCAACTATGCAAGTTGGCAGGGTACTGCTAGATGTAAGCACTGACATTTCAGCCATATCGAGCAACTTTTCTACTCCACATGATCCACCATAATATTGTAACGCAAAACATTTTGCCCAGTACCGTGATGTGTTGTCTGGCACCACGGCGTTGGCAGTGGATCCTTAGAATGCGGTGGTTTGTGGGATAGAGCTTCCGTAGATCAGACCTGTTTGTTCAGTGCATCCCCTGAGTGATTGATTGGATCGGGTCTGGGGCTTGGCGGGCTGCGGTACACTGGGTGTCCTGGTGCCTTTCTATTGTGGTCAGCATTCACTTTTTTCAGCGATTTGTGCTGTATTGACTTTGGGATTGGACCAGATGGGCTGGCTAGTGTAATTGATAATCCTTGTTAATGTGTTAATGGTTGTGGTTTTTAAACTTTTAGCCACTCCCGTCGAAGTGTCCCCACAGCGGACCATCTGATCAGCACACAACTTGGCACAGGTTTCACTCCGGATGCCTTCCTGACAAAACCCTCCCATTTTATCCAGGCTTGGGACTGGCACTGCATGCAGTGGCCAGGGGTTTGGGCATTGGGTGGGAATTGAACCAGGGCTTTCCGCATGGCAGGGGAGAAACCTACCACTGAGCCGGCACCAATCCCCATTGTTAATGTGTTAATTAATGTTATGTGGTGTTAATGGTTTGGCTGATCTGCATATTTCTTTATTTATTACTTATTCTACAAAAAAGCATTTAAAAAGTTTGCATTAATACACAGTATTTTATAACCCTGACAAGAGTTACTGTAGTTTAAACACTTAAGCTCATCTACATTTTTATACCCTAAGGCTTATTATCTTGTAAGTACAGTAAATGTTTCAAAATGAACATACAATTATTGTTTAAAAAAAAAAGTGAAATGTGTGGAGCCATGCAATTTTCTTTTTTTAGAGAGTGAAGTCATTTAGCGATGCAGTATATGTGAAAAGGCTGACCTTAGATACATCATAAATCACTGTAGTGGTACGAGGCGATAGCTAGCTCCTCCATCTGCCACAACCAGCAGATCTGAGGAACGCAGCCAAGTGGAAAAATTGGTATGAAGTATCTCATTTTCCTTCTACTTGTGGTGCGAGCTTCTGTCTAAGCCACCTAATGCACACTATAGCAACCATGCAAGCCTGGATACTCAGGTGTGTGATTGGTACAGAACAGAAGTAAAAACACACAACAGGTTTTTCATTAATCTTGCATGAAACATGATTTCATTAAATATGAGTCACCTGGCGAAAAGAACACACACACCCAAGCACACACACACACACCACCACCATCCTCTATATCTCCTTCATGGCAGTGCGATTTGCAGCAATTAGAGTGAAACCCATCACTCGGTTTGTTTGATGGGATGAAGACGCCGAATCAGTGCCTCACTTAAAAAGCTTTGGACTCTCAGGGGAGCCGCTTCATCTAACCGAGGTCACTTCGTAATCTCACTGAGGACGAAAAACAAGTAGTGAGGAACATCATCCCCTCCTTCTGCTCTTTTTGCCTGCCCCCGAATGTCTGACACTCCAGTGCTTCAAGAAGGACAAGTCAAGAGGGAGGCACTGTCGAGGAAGAGTGATCTCTCTCTCTCTCTCTCAGACTTAAGGCTGAGTAATCAATACTTGATTGTGCATTAAGATAAATTAAGTATAGGACAGACAGGACAAGCAGAAGCAATACAAAGAGAGTACTCTTGTAGGAAACTAATCAATGAGTATGTAGTGTGAAGCGGCCCGACACAAAACGGAGTCACTGTTTGCATCCAGAAAATTATTATTTTGTCATTATTTATCCTTTCTCGCTCTGACACCACATCAGATTGGCAATGCTAACAAGTTTCGATTAATTAACTTTTTATCCCTCACTATGTTGTTACAATTAATATCATGGAATGGCACTGATACTGTGCAAATCTCAAAGGCTTGAAGAAATTTCACGGTGAACTTTCTGACTTTTAAAAAGTGCTAACAGTAGAGACGGCTTCCAAAACATTTCAGCATGATCCTTGTTCACCTCATCCTCATGTTTATATGATTTATATCATACAAACAATTATACTTTTATGCTATTTATTTTAATGTAAATCAGTTTTGTTTGTGTGGCCTGTGTATTAATTGTTAAAAATAAAATTTACATAGTGACCTACCTTTTTCAACATGGCATAACTGAATCATACAGTAACTGAATTTTGACATACTTTGATAAGCGGATAAAAAATTCTAGAAGGAAAAGAAGGAAGTAAACACATTGGCACATGCACACACGTACAGTACACACACATACACACATACATACACACACACACTCAGCACTGTCCACACAAGTTTTCAAGGGCAAATGCTCTTTCTTCTGCCTTTTTTTCTTACAGATATCCGGGAGAAAAACTAATAATTAAAACGTGGCCATCTGCCGGACCTCTGTCTCGCTCCCTCTCACCTTTTGGCTCTGATGATCTTGCTGGGCGTTAATTGATTACCCACTGAAGCTAAAAGGGCCTGAAAGGTCAGGATACGACACCAGGGAAAGGACACCGAGCAGAAGCTTCTGAAAGGTCACTGACCTACCTGTGAGACAAGAATCCTCCGAAGACACGCTGGGAAGGAGAGCAGCTAATATTTGGAGCAGACAGATAGAAATTCTCGAAAGTTACATCCAGGGTTATGGACATTTCTTCGGACATTTCGTTGGTGCAGAAATTAGAAATCGAGCTCAGAACCAACAGGAAAGAAACGAGGCAGGGCAAATGAGTTGGGATTTTATGCTTGAAAAGTTGTTTTTTCCCCTAATATCCTGCAACAACAACTGAATTTATTGCTGTTTGTACCAGCATGCAACGTTTACAGATGAATTCATTTAGTTCAGCTCTCGAAGATCTAAACAGATAAGTAATTAAAACAGAGTTAAGGGAGTTTCTTTTTAATGAACACAAGGAACAGTGCAATTGATTTCAGATGCAACTTTGAGGCAACTTACTTAGGCTGTGAGCCAGGAGCAGTCAGGCTGAACACAAATAAAATTTGCCTGACGAAAAAGCCAATTCATTTGAATGGGAAAAGACGTGGAGACATGAAAAAAAGGATAAAAAAAAAAAGTTTAGCTTCTTGTGGAATAAATTTTGCTTTGAGTTGGGATGTTGTTAACCCCATAAATGTGGAGGACCTAAAAAAAAGAAGAAGTAAAAAAAATTAATAAAAAAATAATAATCATCAATTTCCTGGAATGTCACGAGTCTTTGTAATTCCAATGAGTTCACTAAACACTGTCCACAACGTTCAGTGTGCATTTGAACTTTATATGTATGTCCTGATTAATAGGAACCCAATCCACAGCATGTGCGCGCAGTGAGCTGAAGAGCGCCAAGCGGAGTGAATCGTTCAGGTTTGGCCAGAAGGAGAAGAATGTATTCCTCTTTTATATCAACTGGAACACTTTTTATCCCTTAGACAACAACAACAACAACAACAACAACAACATTAGACATTCTCAGGCTTATGAATTTATTCCCTGGTCTTTTGAAACAATGCATTGTTTGGTATGTAGCCATTTTGGAGTTTCACAAATTGTGCACAAATTATGAGGCCTGGACATTTACCCATAATGCACTGTAAATACTTTGCATCACTAATGTTTACTTGGAGAATACATAGTCATTCCTTTCAGCTTAAATTTACTTGATAGGGTGAATAACAAACCAGCCAACTTCGCATATACTGTATAACATAATGCGACTTTCTAGGAGTTGATTTAGTACAGTAGTGGATTTTAACCCTTTAAAATTAAGTTTAGTACTTTTACATGCTGTAATGTCAGATTTCGAAGCATTTTCATGCCTTGCCTCAATGCAATCTGTACATCCCCACCTTAAAGGCTTTATATGTACAGTACAGTAATAAATCCCAAATATTTTGATAAACTACTTAAAATGCCACAAAACGTTTTTTTTTTTTTTTTTTTTTTTACATATTATTCTAAATACAGACATGCCACAAATGTCAACCTTAAACTTGTCAATGTAAAAAAAACATTTGTTTATTCATCGTCTATAACGCTTATCATGTGTACAGAGCCTATCCTAGGAGACCTACAGCACGAGGCCTGGTACTCCCTGGACAGACTGCCAATTCATCCATGCACACACAATTTGGGAATGCCAATTAAACTAACATGCATGTCTTTAGACTGAGTACCCGGAGGAAACCCACTAAGCAAGGGGAGAACATGCAAACTCCAAGCACACAGACCTGAGGTGGGAATCAAACCCCTGATTCAACTACACCAACATGCCACCCTGTAAAAATGATGAAAATCCATCTATGAAAATGATTTTGTAAGATATACTCAGGCAGCACAGTGGTGTAGTGGTTAGCACCGTGGCTCGCACCTTCAGGAGTCGAGGGTTCGATTCCTGCCTCGGGGTCTGTACTGTATGTATGGAGTTTGCATGGTCTTTGTGGGTTTCCTCCAGGTAATCTGGTTTCCATTGCCAATTGCCTGTATACAAAATAAGCAGTATAGAAGATGAATGGAAATGTGCTCATTTTTATCAACCTTAGACGCTTACTGAATATACAGTGCTCTATAAAGCGTAATTGATATAAAAATAGTGAACTAGTGAGTGACAAAGTAAACAAACAAACTAAAGTCAATTAAATTACAGTTTAAAAAGGAGGAACTACAATGCAGAATCACACAGGCTCGATCTACAATCATTCTCTCTTTGTCCTATGGCCTTTTGATTGCTTTCTCCTAACAAAATCAAAGCAAGAGTTTTTTTTTTTTTTTTTTCCCTTCCTTTTTTTCTTCCCAAACGCCTACCTCTACAGAGTGTTTCTCCTGGCTACATCATTTACAAAACCCCAGGTAACTGTAGAGGAGAATTTTATAAGTACATCAAATGACTGGAAAACAGAAGCAGAACACACACACACACGCACATACACACACCCACACACACACACACACACACACACACACACTTACACTTTCCTCAGAAACAAAATCGAATTCGGTTCATAGAATACAAATCTAATTATTAAGCTCTGTGAATGCATTTCTGAGAGAAATTGGTCCATTTGCTGGTGTTTCCTCCATAAATATTATTGTTGCCTGGTTTCTAGCTGATGCCAGCAAGTGCTTCATTTGTCTCTGTCTTTTCCTCTCTTTTACTCCCTTGCCACCTGAAAAGTACAAACTGAAAATCCTGGGAGTAATTAAAGACACTGTTTCGTCAATTATAGCACTTTCCGAAATCCCCCAAACACACCAACCACCCTCTCTCTCTCTCTCTCTCTCTGCCCCATCAGCGGCTCCGTTTTATCTAAAACCCTGCACACAGTTTGAATTCGGCCCTGAAGGCTGTAGAGGATCCCAGCTCCCTCTGCATCCTGAAATAGAAATTTTTACCCGAACACAACGGCGCACTAAATAACTACTGCTTGAAACAAAATGTCCTCGAAACTTGTGTTTTAATCAAATCTGTGTCGCCGCGTCCACACTTCCAGGCGACATTGACACATTTTGCCGCACCCTCTCCCAGGAGTGCAGACACGCCGATAATGAGTCTGCTTTAGGAAATCAACATGATTTATATTTACGACTGGGAGTCTTGTTACTGAATCCGTTAGTGTCTTCCTGAGGGTGAAGTCTCACTTTAAACAAACAAGTTGTCTTCGAGGAAAAACAAGTCACAAAATGATCAAGGTGCAAGGAAAAAAAAGTTGGAGAAATGCATTAGGGGAAGAAAAAAAAAAAAACTATTAGTAGTGTTGATTACTTTTCTTAATGTTGAGCTGTAAATTGAAAAAGGCAGATGGAAAGACTATACGAATAGAGACCGCAGACTGCTTGGTGCATGCATGGTAGCTGGATTACTAAAGTCCCGCCCATCAGTAAAAAACAGCAAATCGTTCATTATTTATGCAATTTCAGTCCAGAATTTCAAATCCATGTTTAATTAAGGATACAATTCTATCCTCATTTAAGTAGACAGGACCTACAGTAGGAATTGTTCAAGCTTGGAAAAATAATTCCCTGAGAATGCAGCCAGTTTGACAGTCGTGTGGACTGACTTTAGCTAGCTTCATTTAATTTCATTTTAAATATATATATATTTTTTTAGTACACGGTTTCCAACATGTTGTAGATTTAGAGAGAACTGCAGGAGTGTTACAAGCGCACTTTCATCCAACATGACCACTGCGGATTGTGTGTGTGTGTGTGTGTGTCACCATTTCAAATATCTGGCAGTCCAGATCACCAGGAACTCCACTTTGTCTCATGTGTGTATTATTATCTCCATAGACTGAGGAAGCTCAGAGTGTTCTGTCTCCTTCTTAACTCCATCCACATGAGCACCATCGAAAGCATCGTGCTTGGGGCCATCGATCAGACATAATCTCCTTTCATGGACACACACTCGGACAAAATCAAATAAATCTAAGCGTAGCCGGACTGTTCAGATCACTCACTGCATCAACGCACAAATTACCAATTATGACAGCTATTATGAAAGATACTTGATACGTAAACCTTCTTTACTACTTAATTACTTAATTATTATTGCAGGCTATCATTCTTCAAGCACAGTATGGTGATGAGATTCTTAGCTGCAGTAAACGGTATATATTTACAATATCCTAAATCCTGTGCAATATTATTACCTAGTGAAATTTGATTTGATTGAAAGTGTAAATACTGTGTTATATTGCTGTGTTTTTTTTCCCCCTTCCTTTGTATTTATACACTGTACTGTGTATAAATAATGTATTTATTTTGGATTATGTCTCTTATGATTTTTCAAAATAATTATATATTTTTTTCTCTTTTTGTCTTTATGCACTTAATGTTTGCACATTGTTCTTTGCTGCTGTAACATTGAAATTTCCCCACTGTTATGATGAATAAAGGTATATCTTGTCTTATCCTATCTTGGCTTATTTTATCTTAAAACATTTGGATGGTGCACACATTTTAAAGAAGACCGTACGTCCATGAGTGATGATTCTGGCCGAGGTTGCTCAGATCCTACCGCAGTCCTTCGTGTGAACAGCGGAATGCTCTCGGGGGGAAAAACATGGCCTGGTTTGATAACCAAAGGCATTCTGTTTTTGCAAGACAATGCATGAGCTCATACTTGCACATTATAGGAACTCATAACTTTTCTAAAACTTTCTACCTTGATGGTATCTAAGCACAAGTGAAACGCTGGGTTACGTGCATTAGTGTAGCAGGAGATTATATAGAGAAATAAAGGTAATTACATTTCTCATAACTCTGTTCTGTTCTGTTATTTCGCTTTGTTATCACAAGTCCCAGTTTGACTTGAACACCCCTGGTATAATCAAATGTGGATTTCATGTGTATACAAGTCAGAAACAGTACTATAAACACATCACTTATTCTTTGTTTCATCACCCCGTCAAGAACACAAATGAAGTTTGTCAGCGAACATCTAGCTTTTATACAGAAAATTTCTATATTAGGCAACTGTACTGTCTTGTACAAATGTCTAACCTCATATATGAGTTCGACTATTCTTTAAATATATATTTTTTTATTGCATCGCTCTACCTTTTATTCACTTCAAACCCAGGTACAGTAAAAGCTTAGTACGGCCATGAGATGCCAGTTCATTTTCGCTTTGATTTACACACACAAGCCTAGACAACACTTAGTCATACTAAGTGAAGTGTTTCCTTCCCAGCTCCAGTCATGGACAATCCAATACACTTTATAATTCAAATCAATAAACAGGTATTCAAATGACAGATGATGCAGTGTAGGGAAATCAAGAGCCCGTGCTGGACTCCAGCCCTCCAGTTGTCAACTGGAATTGACACCTCTGGACTAAAGAGATAACAAGTGTGTGTGACACCTTCTTGGTGGGACGCCAGTTACCCCTGAGAGCTTCTTTAGGTCTGTGGGGTGCACGAAAATAACACCTTTTAATCTGCCATAATAAGAGAAGCAGAAGCGAGGGAAAAAAAGAGCCTGAGGGGATGAACAGGGTGAGTGGATGTTGGGATGAAACAAAAGATTGTAGGAGAAAGAAAGGAGAAAAAGGAGAGAGAGAGAGAGAGAGAGAGAGGGGAAAAGTGCTGACTCTTCGACAGCTACAACACATACACTTACACACTGCAGCCCTGTCAAATCCTCCCTGAGGTTTGGTATTGTTCCATCTTACCGTTTATTACTCAGAGCTCTGCTTAAGTGCGCACTGACACCTTGTGCTTGGCTTGCAAGTCTTCGCACTTTTTCCCCCCCTGTCTGTATCTCTTTGCATTTAGGCTTGAAGTTTGAGACGGGGCTTGCATCAGGCCCATGATCAGACATGCTGACTCATCAAAATCTTCCTTTGTACTTCACGTTGAAAATAAGAGACAGACATTTCTGTGCGTGTGTGTGTGTGTGTGTGTGTGTGTGTGTGCCTAATTTGCTGCAGATATTACAGGTGCTATTGGATAGGACACAAGTCATCGGTGCTCTACAACAGGAGATAAGTATTGCTGACAAAAATACCTAGAAATATTGAACCTAAAGTAAATTCACGGAGATGTTAAATGGAAAACCAACTCTGACGTTACACTGGATGTATTTAACAGATTCATGTCGCTAATAACGACATGAGTACCATTGACATCTTATAGATTTAGGTTCCTGGGTGCGACCCTGAGCTCAGGTTACTGTCGGTGTTCAGTCCTACATGTTCTCCACCCAAGTTATCGCTGAGTTCCAGGGTTTCCTCCTACTGTGCAAATCCATAGATGTACTGTATATGGTCTGGCTATGCTGAAATTCCTCGACGTGTGAACGCCTTGCAATGAACCGATGTGGGTAAATTCTCCAGCCTTGCACCTGTAATCAGCTTTGGATCCACGGCAACCCTGACTAAGGTAAAGCACATACTGAAGATGAATGACTCGATCTGTAAATGCTTATACTGTAGCAAGGTAGATACTTTTCAGAAAAAAAAAAAAAAAAAAATTCTCCTTAGGAATAATCTGGATGGTAATGGACTGAGACTTATAATAAAAGTGTTATCTTTAATTTTCAGGAATGGAAAAATCCTCTATTATAGGGGTAGATAAAGAAAAGCTTGTGCATAAGCTCCAAACCAAAAATGGATGCAAATGCACAGATCATCATTGGTGTTTCTTTTCTTACTTCCTCACATCCCTAAGGGACCTTTACTTTGTAAAGAAACTACAGTTGGAACTTTGTTGGAGATTTTTTTAAGCATATACTGTAGCAGGAAGGGGTGTTGTTGTCTCAGGGGTAGACTTCTCACTCTCCATTCAAACAGCCATGATTTAACTCTAAGACAGTACCCCAAACCCAAGTAATGGGGTAACACGAGACCCCTGGTGCTGCTTTCAAGCCTGGAAAATGGGAAAACCTTTGCGGATTTAATGGTCCACTTTGGCGAGCATCCAAAAGAACAACATCATCGGCTACGAGCTCTGAACCAGCAACACCCTATCTAGGGAGCTTCTTTAAGCATATTTAAGATTCTGAATGACTGATTAGAAAATCAGTACTGTTGTTGAGCCTCGCCAGCTTTAAAAGCTTTAGTAGTTCTTGGAATACAGTCCCATTCGGGGTTACTAAAGTGTATCAAATTCCATTCGGTTCTCCACATTATCTCTTGATTGAATTATCCTTTTAGAATTGCCAAGGTAAAAAAAAAAAAAAAAAAACAACACACACACGATCTCGTTTCAAGGCTACAACTGAAGCACTTAAACCACAATACCACTTTAACATACCTTGCAATTTACGGGACAGGAATGAATATATACAAGAATGTACACCTTGCCAAGCGGGAATTGTGGACAGATAAATAAAAGCTTGGCGAGAGACTAGACATCTGGGACTTTGTCAAGGGCTGGCTGGTATACACGGGATGCTCTTGTTAACATATTGCTTGAAATGGATTTCTTTTCTTTTTTTTTTTTCCTTCTACGTTTGTGGAACCAACAAAAACAGCACCACCATTGATTGTAAGTAAAAGCACACAGAAAGTAAAGGTCTCTCTAGGATAAATTGGATATTTATGCAGCCTCCTAGTAATAATCATGTCAGACGGTCATACTTGGTGGAAAACCCCAAAGATTTGGTTTTCACTCTGGTTCATTTATTCAATCCCAGTTTGCAGACACCTCCATAACATGTCTAGAGCACTGACTGAGGAGATACAGTATACTGTATATAAATAGTCTAGCAGGTGTTACAAACCTGAGCCGCATCAATGATTGTTTTTTTTTTTTAGTTTAGTTTCTTTAGAGACACTAGAATTAAACAGACTAAGTGAACAATATATATATATATATATATATATATATATATATATATATATAAAACGTAAATGACAGGACAAACAGCAGATCTGTATGTTTTATACAGTTTGAATGAAACAGCTGGCTAACGGCAAGTACAGCTTTTGATAACCGGGGCTTTCTATTCAGAAATTACACATCATAATTACATCCTGGAAGCACTCGATGAATGGTGTCGCCTATCTGTGTTTCAATGACTGTGCTCCAGTGTGGATGTGTAATAGATGTACGCTTACGGTGAGCCCCTGTTTTAATGCTCGAACATAATGGTCTCATAACGTGTTTATGATGGGTTGTAAGACTTTTTTTTTTCCTTTTTTT
>JAQMYJ010000038.1:7089590-7114590 GCA_030014305.1 Clarias laeviceps
GATGGATTTTGCAAATGCACTTGACAATACTGTTCTTGCAAGAACTATTACAGAAAGGCTGACCTCTGTGTCTTAAACTAACAACTAACTGTTGTTTTTCTTGTTGTTAAGTAATTACCTAATTCCATATGTGTTATTTTATAGTTTGGAAATCCCCAGTATTGTTGTAGAATGTAGAAAATGTAGAAAACACAAACCTTTTTGCAGACTATGCCCTTATACACACTTCCAGTAAAATGTTTTGGGGGTTTCAAAGAAATCTATACATTATACAAGAGAACTTGAACAAGGAACTCTACCATTCCATTTTTCATGCCATGCCATTCTCTGTAGATGGTGTTTGATTGGTACCACTTTCCGCCTACAACAGAAGGGTGATGCAAAGAAGCTCCAAACTATGTAAGAACTATTGAAAAAGCAGTCTGCTGGTATCCTATCTGTCATGGACAAGGCTGAGTCACGAGATCTCAACTCATTTAAGCTTTGACCATATGGTTTTTAAAATGGCCAACTGGTAAGAGGTGCTTTGAGAAGGATGGGTTAATAATTCCTTCAACAAATTCACTGCCAGAATACCAAAGGTCTGCAAGATTATAATTGTTCTGAAGAGAGAATTCTTTGACAAAGGCAACATTTGAAGGCCAAGCTTTTTATTTCAAGTGAAAGTCATTATTTCTAACCTTGTCAATGTCTTGACTTCATTTTCTTTTCAGTTTACAGCTCATTTAACAAATACAGTATGGGTTGAAGAATGAAATGAAAATGAAAAAAAAAAAAAAGTAAAACTTTTGACTAGTAGTGTATATCTATGTTCTTGTTGGTTTTTTTTTGGGGGGGGGGGGTTTCAAGCAAAACCATTATTGCAGTGCAGGAAGTGATGTCGGATCAAAGAGCATATTGAGATGCTGTCTGCACTTGGTGGTCTAAGCTTCCTCTTTTATCCACAATTCACATGCTTCCCAATGGTGCAGTAAAGACCTAGTTACGTCACCGAGCTGATTGCTTGCTCCAGCAGGTTTGGACTGAATGAGGATTTTCTGAAAGTTCGACTTTAAATAGGGCCAGCAAATAAGAGATGAAAAAAAAAATGCTTCTTTCTTCCTTCTCTTGCTGTATTTGAAAGCATTACACTGCTCCCGTTCATCCATCTGGACCATTTTATACCTGGTACCTTAGAAGTGAAAATGGTATTTGCAACTCTCTAAATTGGGTCCACTTAAAACATTATAACATTTCTTCAAGAAAAACCATTAACCACTGGGTTTCACTTGCACTTGCATCTCCTTTCCACACACTATCTCTCACCTCTTCATTGCCCTACCAGCATATGAATTAGGTTTTAACACCAAAAATAATACATTTAGCAGCAATATCACTTAATGACAGTATATTCATCCTCTTAGTTAATGATCCTACTCCAAAGTGCTGAACTTTCACCCATGATTACTTGGCTAGCCATTATTAATCCAGCAAGTCTGATAAAAACAGGTATGTTAAGTGTGCCTGATCTTCCACTTGGCATCCAACATGGGGAATGAAATTCAGGTGCTCCAGATGGGGTAGTTTACTTCCACGTTCTCATAAATGGTGTTCTCTTCCATATATACTGTTCACCATGTAATAGACCTTACTCCCTGCTCCCTGTTTAGGGAAAGTCAGTTAAGGGAGTATGCCTACAGTGGGGAATCTTACTTAACACTTCAGCTTTAAGCGGGAACTACTAGGCGTTCGGAATGCAGCTGGTGTTGGCTTCGTCATTATGACATCTTTTTACCAAGGAGAATCTCACCACTACACAATGACACTATGTGACCTGTAAGCATCCATTACTTTAGTTGATTTGGCGATTATTTTATAACCTCTGTTATAGCTCGATAGTGCTCAGTACCGCTCTAAATAGCACCACGAAGGAGCAAGAGACATCTGGGAAAATGTTCCAAAAAAGCATGATTAATTAAAAGCAGCAAATCTCCAACCCAAAATAAAACCCAACACAAAGAGGGCGCCAGAATTAAATAGGACACAATCCAAACTTGCTCCAGGTGCTCACGGCTTCTGATTTGCTTGCGGACTGGATACGACTCTGGCATTATGACTGAGGACGGGACATGAACATGTTGACAATTTCCCCAGGTCCCTTTCCTCTCCAGCTAATGAGACCGAAGTGCTGTGTCAAAAATAAATAAATAAATGAATAAATTGTTGTGCGAGTCTCAGCTCAGATCGTTAAAGCTAGAGACTGCACTCCTCTATAGACTTACACGCTCGGGAGGATAGAGGCAAAAAGACAGCTGTAAATAAATTTGTATTTTTCTCCATGCTTAATCCCACTTTATGTTCAATGCTCTTGGGCTGTACTGCCGTGTATCTAGAAGTGCAGAAGCACTCGACTCCATTACTTTCAGCAGTTAGAAGAGTTGAGGGATAAAAGCAAAGCTAGCCCTGTTGTTTATTGTCAGGTCATGAACTTCTGAACGTGAACTTTTTTACACTTTATTTCGAAGCATAGTCTCAGATTTGTTTTGTAAAAAAAAAAAAACGAAGTAAATGTATAGCAAAATTACTTTAAGCGAAGTAAAAATTCCTATCCAAACAAGGTGATGGTATGCATGTATAATGTATAATGAATCAAGGCCATTTTTTGAAAGCTAATAAAATATTCAGCAGAATGTGTCATACCCCCTGGTAAATCTTTTAAGGAGTTTGGGGTTGGTTGACATCCTAAAGTTTTCTTGATATAGTTTAGTTCTTGATCTAGTCACTGAGAATGACCTATTATACAGTATGTCACCAAAAAAAAAAAGCCCTTGGCATAAATAATAAATCTAAAATTATATTTGAAATCATTCCAAAAACTTTTTAAGAAATAAACTAGGACAGTTGACATGTGAACTGCATTCATGTCCCATGGATAATTCACATTCAAGTTGCCTCCTAGCCAAGCAGCTATCTAACAAATAATCACGGTAATAAATAATTAATGATAACAAGAGAGAGAAACAGAAAGAGAGAGACAGAGAGAGAGAAAAAAAAGAGAAACAATGTATATTTTCTCTCATTTCACAATCCATTTACAAATCATTTGCAAGGACCGAAAAGTGTCCCACCACTGACCTTGATAAAAGCAATTAGTAAGTTTTGAATATTTAATGCGTCTGATAAAAGCAGTCAGTTTGGATCAACTTTTGGTTAGATGGATAATTATGGTCCAAAATAAAAGCCTGTTAGACAGTAATGTCACCAACCCCTTATCAGCTATATGTTTCAGCAGACTTGGCATACAACACAAATTTAATAGCTGTTGGCACACTTTGTAATAATGAGCAAAAAGAGTAATACATGTAAAAATGATCATTTGAAGAAATGCCATGTTTTCTGCAGACCTCTTATTTCAAAATGAACACCAACCCTTTGGTGATGTTTAATGGACAGCATGGTTGGAATAGAGGGTAGCTTTGCGTCTTCACAGCTCCAGGGCTCCAGGTTTGATCCTGATCTCAGGTTACTGTCTGTGTGAAGTTTTGCTTGGTCTCTGCATGAGTTTCCTTGTCTGGTTTCCTTCCAAAAACATGCAGATGGGTAAATCAGCTGTGTCTAATTGGCCATAGGTGTAAAATTACACTGATCAGAGCCATAACTTTAAAACCATGGACTTTAAAACCAAATAGGTTTATATTACCCTTGTGCCACTGGAACAGCTCTGGCCTTGCAGGTCAAGCCTTCATGTGACCTCTAGGGGTGTTCTGGAGTGTCTGGCTCCAGGATGTTAACAGCAGTTCCTTTGGGTGCTGAAGGTTGCAAGGTGGGGCCACCGTGGATTGCTCTTGTTTGACTGGTGAATCCAACTTGATTTGGATATATGTTTATAATGAAAATATCATGCACTCTTGGTAGATTTACACATGTTTTAGAAAAATAATAGTGGAATTCAAAATGCTTTCAAGCTTCACAAGAGCTAATTCCAAAACAGCCCCAAAGCATCTGCGATCCACCGCCATGTTTTAAAATGGGTTTGTCTTTTTTCCTAGTAAACAGACCCACTTTTCCACCAAACATACCAGTTGTAGCTTCGGTGACTCTTTGGGAAGACACTTTGGGATTGTTCTCCCGATGGCTAGCTTTTGCAAACAAGTAAACAAGCTGTCGCTGGTGAGTTTATCCCACCCAGAGGAAGATCAGGGCACATGGAAAACACCTTGTGAGTCACTTAGTTACGGAAAGCTCTGGAGCCCTGACCTATACAGACTGTCAAACTGGGCCTCGGGAGGCAAGTCTGAGAAACAAGAGTGGAAAAAAAAAGTCTGGAGTGAACATTTGTCATGTTGTATGAGAAACCTAAGCTACACGGGGACATTTACTTTGGATTCAAGAAGATCAAAATGGGAGTAACATGTTATTGCTTTGGAAAAGAAAGTCGGACTTGGAGCTACAGTAGCAAGAACAAGAGTGCCTGGGGGTGTTTCAGAGTTGGGGTTGTGTTGCTGTCGGTGTTCTTGTTGATTTCCTTCCTGCAATTACAAATACTTTGTCCAAACTTCATTGGAAAACTGCTTCTTGCTCCCTAATAGAGGTCTCCACGCTAACCTTGAAGCCCTCAATCCTCGATCCTGCAAGCCTGTGTGTGGTGTTGGCAGGAAACCAGGCAGTTGGAACTGGTTGGTGACACGCGGTCACACACACACACACTCTGGGTAATAACAAAAGGAGGGCGGATATGTGTAGCAGATTGGATTCATCAAGCTACTGTCTCAAAGCATTTTTCTGCCTCGGACTTCTCATTCTGCTTGACCCAACAGCGTACTTATGCCCTTCACCTTGTTAGGTTTTGAGAAAAAAAAAAAAAGAGTTTTGTTCTTTATAGAGATTAATAGTACAGACCTTGTTGTGTATTCCGGGGTCCTTGGATAAAATGGATCCTGACTGCACTGCTGTTTGGACAATGGATAATTAATGCATGGCTTATGGAGTTTCTACTTCATCAATCTTGCACTGTCTTACAGTGTATTAACAACAAACAAAGCCTCATGACTAGCACTTTACTAGGATCATTCATCATTTCGGATCCCTTTTAAAATGTTACATTTATTCATTCATCTTCAGTGAGCACGTTATCCTGGTAAGGGTCACAGTGGATCCTTTCCTAGTTTGAGGAAGACTGGGTGCAAGGACAGAAAACACACTGGATCATCTCAGTGCACGCCGGATCATCACAGTGCACCATGCACATGCACACGCACACGCACACACTAAAGCTGCGTGATTTAAGCCATTTTTTGCTGATCGTTTTTCAATTCGAAATCAATTGAAACTTGTTAAGTTCATTTTACCAACAAAATCTGTGCGCAGACATTAAATCATCAACTGACAAATTCTTTAGAAATACAAGCGGCATTCAAGTCAAACCAGGACTTTCGATTGTCCTTAATTACAGAACACAGTTATTAACCCTTTATTTCTCTATATAATTCCCTGTTGCATTAATACACTTATTGTAGCATTTCACAAGGGTTTGGATACAATCATGGTTTTCTCAGTACGCCAGAGCCTTGATGGGTCTGCTTGCTTCACCTCTGAACCGCTGGCCTGCCAGGAACTCCTTTAATTATATACATATGGAAATGGCTTGGAGTGAAGTCAGGACTGTACATCGGATGTGGCTCCTGTAATGTGCAAGACCCAGGCATTCCACTCGCTAAATGTTCACTGGAATGACTGCGGTGGGCTCTGAGGCACTTCGGCCAGGAATATAATTCACGAACATATGGCGTTTTTTAAAATGTTTGCACCAATTTCATCGCAAATCCTGGTTTGACTCGAAACTACCATACAATACGCTTGGACGTTCTGCAAACCCTAGCATATTGCAAGTTTATAGCTGGTTTGTGTGCCAGTGTTACTGCCACCTATGCGAATGGAATTGATGGAGTTGGTGATTGCCAAGAAAAATAAAACATCATTTTGTCACAATTAACAGAACAAGATACACTCAAATACTTTCAAACTTTAAAACCTACTCAAAACAAATCAAACGGTAAACGTTGATGTTACTGAATTGAAAAATCACAAGCCTACCTATGAATCATATCTCTTGCACACACACACACACACACACAATGATACTGCACGTAGAGGTAATCCATTTAGAAAAGTGAAAGAAAACTGGCAAACCTGGTGGAAAACCTAAATGTCCACACACACACACACACACAACAAGCTTGTCATGATCAAAATGGTAACCCTAGATCTGGAAAGCCTTAAACATTACATTAACATTAAACCTTAGGAACGGCACTCAACTAATGGTGAAAGAGTGTCTTTCAGCCTTTCAACGGAACTAAAGTCTTACAGACTCCAAGGACTACAATGCTACTGCCACAACGCTTTGTTGAGTACTATAAGTGGTGCTGGTGTGCAGGACGTAGACTTTCCTGAAGTGGCTTTGGAGGTAGGGCACTTCAATAATAGAACGGTATTGTGTGGATGTGTGGATTACTGAAGCCCTAAAGTGAGTGCTGCAGATTGAAGGGATTAGGGGATTGGCATCAAACGTGGGAGATTAAGGGCAGATGGTGGTGATTTGGCTGTGATTATCTTGCTGCTCCGTCATTGATCTCCTGTCATCCTGGTTCATTTTCCCTAGACGACCAACTCGTCTATGACACTTAATCGAGCCTCGTTCCAGCAAAGTACATCGCGAAGTCGCTCTCACACTCCATACACTCTCCAATCTCCAAACATATTATGCATTTTTTCCACACTTCTTTATAGATCATTGAACTCTAGTGGAATTAAGCTTAAGGGTCAAGCATCCATGTGTTTTTGAAATGAAGTCAAGTGGCTACAGGTTCTCTCGAATTCAACAAGAACTCAGGGGACTGTACTTGTTCTTTGAGCTGGTTATTTTTCTAAATAACGTTCCGTGTTCCACTGGGGATTACGTCGCCTACTACTCAATCACTGTTCAAAAAAAAAAAAAAAATAGTCAAGCTTTCTACTTTATTGTCTTTAAATCCCTGGTTGTGGCTTTAAAGAGTAAAGGACATTAACTTTCACTTATCTGCATCCACTTGCTCAGGATATTGCCCCCTGAAACCAGGTCATGAAGGGATCTCCTGTTAAAACGTCCCAGTCTTGCTTTTATATAGGCTCCGCTAATCTGAGTGGTACATTTAAAATCTGAGGTTAACCCGTAAAGTAGGGGACACACTTGTGCACATGTGTAATCCGCTGGACAGTGCAGAACCCAAGCAACACAACAGATGGCTAATGGATGGTGTGTACAACCAACATGGCCCTGAAGCCCTGCGCTCTGCATGAAGCTCTACACAAATCGTAATCAGTCAAGAACATAAGTGGGCTTCAGTAATCAAAGGCGGCTCGATGCTGTTTGAAAGACACGAGCATAGCAGTTTCTCTGATGTTCACAATCAAATTAATTTTTGTTCTGTTTGTGACAATCAAAATGAAGGAAAAAAAAAAAAAAAGAAATTCTAACCCTTAGAAAAGATGAAGGGACAGCCGGGATGTTTGATAAATAAGACAAGAGGACAAGAAAATTGATTTTTGACAAATAATAACACTCAGTGAAGGAACTGCATGAACATTTTAGCGATGACCTAAAAACCGTCCAGATTGGGCAGAGCGTCACAACTTTGATTGATGGCTATGCTATCACCATGACACGATGACAGGCATCTGCATATAACGGGTAAACACATCTCGGGCTGCGGGATAGAGAACGTGTACTGTATGTGTGTACACGCAAGCCATTGCCAGTTTGTGATTAACCGAGGTCAGAACAGCAGACTGACAGGGATGAGGGTTTGCTGTAGGATGGTAATAAATCTTGAATGATCTGACACCTGTATAACAGCAGAGCGAAGACGATGAAGCGCATCGAGACGCCATGAGCCGGTAAAGGTACGGCGCTACCCGCTAGTGTTGCTCTGACTGATAGGAACCAAATCTATGCGAGTCGATCTCGAAATGATCAATACAGATACCTTCATTGAGCTGGACATGCACTGCCAGATCCCGACACGGTTTTATTTCTAAGGCCTTAAAGACTGAGCTGTAATGCTTATGCAGAATGTCATTTCAACACACAAAAAAAAGAAGAGTTGTCGCAGAATACAGGTTTATAATCCTGTATTCCGATGTCACCAAAAGGGAACAGAATCCTCTGGTTCCTCAAAAGAGTCTGTAAAACTGCATCTGTTTAAAGTGCTAAACTAAATGCAATATACTGTATGAGTGGTGTTCAATTCAAAACGGGACTTGTGATGACATTTCTTGCGAATGAAGGCATAAAATCAATCTGGCTTTAAAAAAGGCTTCGAGCACAGTACGTTGATGAGATTCGTTGATTAGATTTTGAATGCTGCAAACATTTTAAAGAAGGCCAGACGTCTGTCTGTATGCATCATACAAAGAAGGAAGTTATTGCCACATCCAGTGTACAGTCCTGACCTCGCTCAAAGCCATTTCCCCATGTTTGATACATCAATAATAATAATAATAATAATAAATTATTGTTCAATTCTTTGTCCCATGTACAGTACCTTACAGCACAGTAAAATTATATTTTTTTCTCAGATTCCAGTTAGGAAGTAGGGGTCAGAGCACAATGTCAGCCACCTGTAGCAGACAGGGGTAAAGGCCTTGTTCAAGGGCTCAACACCGGCAACTTACCGTTGCTGGGGCTTGAACCCCGACCTTCCGATCAGTTACCCTATTAACGGAGTTCCTGGGAGGCCAGCATTTCTGACATGAAGTCTGAGGAAGTCCGATCATGGCTTTGGTCTCCTGAGAAAACTTTCTACATTGATTGTATCCAAGAACTAGAATGAAACACTGGGATAAATGCATTAAAAAAAAGTAATGGACATTAATAGCAGGGGATTATATAAATAAATGGAGTTTTTTTTTTATTATTATTTCCGAATTGTGCTCTGTCATTCTGCACAATCAAAAGTCCTGGTTTGACTTGAACGCCCCTTGCCGTTTACTGTGCATCATGATAATGATTCCAACACTAACATACTGTAAACAGCAACAGTCTTGATTGTATCTAATTCCTTCATGCAACAGCCCCAGCTCTAATAACACTGCTGACAACACAAGTAATCTATGGGTTCATTGAGTTGTTCTGTTCAATGATCCGCTACCCTCCTCCTCCAGAATTCCCATTAGCGTCATGGGGTGCCACATGAGCACAATCAATAAAGATGCCTTGAACCAGCTAACGAGTTTCTGTTCTGAACACTTAGCATCGGTCTTAATTGCAAGACCAAGCATTTTGTATGGCGACATTCGAAGGGAAGATTTTGTTACTGCATATCCTCAGGCAATGCTAGAAGAAATAAACAGACGCCTAAATTAAATGTGAAGGAGACTACTTAGAAATCCGCTGCAATTTTTGTCCTTAGATCACATTTAATGTTGGAGTTCATTTCTCATTGCGATGCTATGAGAAATCCTGGAACAGCGTTATAGCACCTGGTTTGCCTCCATCAACGAAATATTAAAAAGCAGGTTGGAAGAATGCATGAATTCATCTTAACTCATTGCTTTATTCTGGTCAGGATAACTGATTTGGGTTGTGAAAGTGTCATATGGTGTAGGATCGGATCATCTACCGGATACTCCGGTTGTTCTCTTTGCTTTTGTATGGAAAGCAGAACAATTCCAAAATACGACAAAAGTGTGCACTAATCAGTACAAGTGTGCAGCACACCACACCGGGCAGTGCGGAAAAAAGGAAACTACTGGATTGTTTTTAAGGCAGAACAAAAAAATTGTGCATAAAAAAAAAAAAAAATGGTGAAGCTAACTTTAACCTTGTGAAGTAATTATCAAGAGATAAAAGTGCTCAAGACAACGACTGTACTCTAAATCAATAAGTCTGCTTTCATGCCTACAAGGTTGTCAAAACTGTAGAGAAAATGTAATTCTAGCAACCCTTTGTCATGTACAGCTTTTGTACGAATGTATGCAGACCTTAAATCTTTGCAATTACTGTTAATACTGTGAAGGGTATTGATAAAAAGGCTTCATACTGTCATGTCAGCAGTTTGAATTTTATATATATAAAACGGATCAGTCAGGCACACAAGCACAAAGAAACTTTTACTGTTTTCACACACAAAGACATATTCACTGCCACTTTGCCAGCCTCCTGTGTCACCACTATTGGACCGCCTTGGCAGACAAGCCCAAAGATATGGTGGCCCCAACCTTGATCCTTGACCCCTGAACGAGGCTTCACGTTTGACACATGCTGCAGCTTATATCATCGTGCCAGGCTCTTTTCTTTTCCCCAACATTTCAATGAATGGGACAGGGGAACACAAGGGGACTTGTCAGATGAGGCCTCTTGAAGAACCGAGACATGCACTAGTCCCCGGCGTTGGCATCTCCACACTGGCACGCACACCATCTGACAGGGTTCTGACACTTAAGGGGACACGGCTAGGAACTGTGGAGTCTCTGGCGGGGGTAGGAATCAGTCTGTTTCACAGATACACCAAACCATTTCTGACTTTTATACATTCTATTTCCGTTTATGGAAGTGTTAGAGTGGATGGCTATGAAACCCTGGCTGGTATCCATTCCAGTAAGTAGAGCTTAAATATATATATATAAATAAATAATTGATCATCCATCCTCCGACAATTTCTGATGCTCTTCCAGTACTGTTTTCTGGGTAATAATCTATACTGTATTAACACCCCCTGTGCAATGTTGTGGTTGCCTGGAAACCTAGTGGCTAAAATACAAAAATGGTAGCTAACAGAATGTAATAAAGTGCGTCAATCTAGGCAGCTAATTGAATGCATTAATATAGGCCTAACACAGTCCTTATTAATGCTAAGAAAGTGTCTGAGCTATCGTACCATGTTAGTCCCTTTGAATAAAGCCAAGTCATTACAAGTCAAGAGTTTTTTTTCTTTACGCCATCTGGTTCAAGTCTTTATTTTCTCGTCTCGATGTACAGCATTAAATCGCAAAGTGACTCTATGTTGAGCTAGAAAAAGATCAATATTACAGCTTTACAGTGCACTTTATGATGATCATAAATTATCATCATAGTTATTAATCATACTTTATGTTTATTATAAATCGTCATATTTCCATATGCTGCATTTAATCTTTATTAAAATGTTTCAGATTTCGACCTCAATAGCTATACTGTTTGTTTGTTTTTTCTTTCTTTCTCAGAACCGTTCGTTGTAATTAATATTAGATTTCATTTCAAAGAGCTGAATTGTAATTTCCTCCTGAACAACCGTCTCATGTAAAACATTAAACGTTGTGTAGCTATTAAAGACGGGTCTGTTTCCGGAACAGACATGCTATAGGATGCTGAAGTTCAAAGCAATATCGTACGTTTGCCATCAAAGTCACAAAAAGTCTATCTCATTTAAAAGCCACTCTTTGTGACGACGCTGAACGGTTACTATCAAAGCTCCAGTGTTCTTCAGAAAGCCTCTTATTTTTAAACACAACAAGCTCTGTGTAGTCCAACAGTCCACCAAAGGCGATGCGCAAATCTTTGCTGGCTGCCATCTCGAACAGTGACACAAGACAGAGAAGGCTAGCTGCCTAAGCCTGAGGGCACTGCACCTCGGTCACAAAGCCCATTTTACAGCTAAATCACTTAATTCAACTCGCTCAGTCCTCTGGAAAAAAAAAAGGGCAGGGCAAGGCTTTATGTATTATTATCACTTAGTGTCTGTGGCTGAGATTGACCTATTGACCTTTGCGTTTTTTGACAGTTTTGTGGCTAGAGGTGAAAAAGTCCGAGACAGACCTCATTTTCTAATGTACTGGACATCGATTCCAGAGACACCAGGACACTTTGGTCATTTCCCTGCTCTGAGACATGATACAGTATCAGCTAACTATCTGGTGACCAAACTGAGCTGGCCTGCAGATCTCTGGACTATAATTGATGATGCATGGTCTTACATCTCTGTGGGTGACCTAATTTCGATCCCTTTCTTGCATTTCCAAAAAAAACATGTTCAACAGTGAAACCGTTGTCTCAGGCAGTTTTTTTTTTATTATTTAACAGACGCCAAAATCAAAGTATACCTATTTATTTCCAAACAAGGAAAATTTAAGAAGCCTCGTCATTCCCAAAACTCTTGTTAAAACAATAAGAAAATTACGACAGCTAGATCGTTAGCACTCTTGTCTTGCACCTCCAGTTTTGGGGGTTTCAATCTGGTTGAGATTGCATTACTAAGGTTTCTTTCCACAGTACAAAGACATGCGGTGTACAGTACTGTGCAAAAGTCTTGATCCTCCCCTCATTTCTTTATAATTTCCTTCCCAAGAAAGCCAAACTTTCTTGTATTTCTAATGGCATCCTAAGAAATAGTGCTCCAGGCTTAAAGGATTTTTTTGCCTCTCATTTTTTGCCATTTTCTGTTCAGTCCCTGTACCTAAGCAGTTTCACAAGATTTAGAGTTTTATTTTTTATGCCACACTGTGACTAAAGAAACATTTAAGCATTAAAAAACAATCTAACTTAAGGCATGAACCAATGAGAAACAGGTGCGGATAAGAACAGACAATCAGGCCGGTGATTAGTATACAGTACTGCTATGCTGAATGCTGAATGGTTGGAACAGATGAGAGGGGAAATGAGGTTGCTGCTGAAGTTGGTACATCCAATTTTTTAATTTGATCTTCAGGCACTTTGCAGCCTATTTGCTACATACAGTAAGAAGTTGTGAAAGGTTTTGAATCGAGGTTTGTGTATAATCAAAGTGTTATAATCAGGAGAATAAGTTGGTTACCCAGCTGCCTCTATTTGGGATCTGATCATCTAAGATGGCTCATCGGAACTCGTTTTAAAGCTGCATTGCTACAGGATTCAAACAGACCGACATGATATACAGGTATAGTAGGCTCTACTTTATTTTATATCCGCATATGATCTTTGAATACTGAACGATGTTGATACGAAGCTTAAGATGTTTCGCATTTCATTTACAAGCCAAATAATCTTGTTAAGCAGGTCAGAACCTACCCTGAGCTATAAGCCCTGAGATATAAGCAATGCGAACAGAAGTACAAATAGGTTTAAGACCTGTAATGTATAGTCCATATCCGTCAAGAGATCTCTATAAACTCATTCTCTGTTAAAGGCTCTAGGCTTCATGTTGTCTCTCTTCTCATCTTATGCTGAACCCGAACCGACATCTGCTTATAGCCGCTGGAGATCAACAAGACCATTAGCTAGCCCTTTTCCCTTTATGACAGACTCACGCACAAAAACATCCATGTCAAGCTGTTATTAACTTTGAAAAAGGAAAGATAAAGGTATGTCTGTGATTTGAATCTTTTAAAGGCCTTAGGGTTAGAGAAGAGGTCGTGTCTGCCTCGGTCCTGCATCAGTACTGTTGTTTTTCTGTTTTTCTTTTCGGGTTTCCTGTTCCACGTGCTGCCACAGTCACTCCATGTGACTTAATCGGTATGACATTGTCTCAAAGCCCAAGGAAATTTTTTTTTTCTCTCTCCCTCTTCGTGGCACTCCTTCAGTCCATAAGGTTATATGGGCTGTGACAAACTCACTGTGGCACCTTTCACAGAGTCTCAATGCACATTTGCTTGCACACACACATACTGTACAGTCACACACATGCTTCTCGTTTCTGGAGAATCTCCTTCTTCATTCATTTTAGTGTAATATAAGACTTATGCAGGGTATCCTGTTTCTGAAATGCTCAAATGTTAAAGCATGTTCAATCCATAGCTCCTTGCTATACTTGATGTATGTTGCAACAACCTTATCTCTCAATCCTCTTAATGATGATGATGATGATGATTTCAACTTAGTAGTGCACCTGTCAACAATTGTGGTCATGTATACTAATCATGCATCCTCATGTACGTACTTGTATAGCGTGATAAATAAAAAGTCTTCCGATGGTAAAGTCGTGATTCCTACTCACAGCCCCTGGTGACCCCTGACCCCTGTTTGAGGCCTTGATGATTACCTAATGAGCTGTAATAGATAGGTCAGAACAGGGTAAACAGAAAACCTTCTCCAAGACAATAAGCTACCAGAAATTAGGATTGAACCACCGAGCCAGTACGCGAGTTCTCCTGAGCAGGTCATGCAGCTGCATGGAAACATGTGGGTGTACGAGGATCTCATCTGTGACTGACCTGCATTCGCAGCTCAGCAATCTGACCGCCTTTGATTTGGCAAGTCTGCCCATTACATCTTCATTCCGTGTGGGCCCATGGCACCACTTCTGCTTAATTAGACCTAAATATCTTCACACCTGTCAGTAGACCCAGTTCACAAGAGGCACAGGAGAACCTTCTAAACCTCTCTCCTAGTCTCATGACCTATTCTGACTCGCGAAGGCGTTGAAGTTTTGACGAGGTCCTCACACTGATCGTGGGTGACAGCCCGTCCGTAGGAGAGATCTCTTATCCTGTCTTGCTCCGCTTCACCCTCTTCCACATGTCTAGGCATTTTATTGACATATGCTCATAGGCTCTGTTCAGCCACAGACACATTAGCGGAGCCTTTTTTTCAGAGCAATGGATGGTTATAATGTGGAGGAGAGATTTGGCATTCAGGAAGCACCGGCGTTAACAGTCAGATTTTTCGCTTCTTCCTTCGTTTATCACGAGTAATGGTAGAAATAATACACTTCCTGCCTTCTTTTTTTTTTTTCGAAATGGGTAATTTGCCTTTGTAATAGGCTACAGATCATGATTTCATCCAGCTCAAACTCTCTTGTTCCTGTTAATTTTCTCCTGATTTTCACCAGGCCATTTATTCACAGCAGTCTATCGCTCTAATTTATTAGTGACTGTCATGCTGCTTCTTAGGCACAGATAAATAATGTACATAAACAAGCTACATGGATAGCTGTCCTATATAATTTAGGAGCGGAAAAGCAGCAGTAAGGGTTGACGACAGTCCCCGTGGCCCGTGCTCAGAGCCGGCGTGTGATGGCGCTGACGTTCTGTGCTCGACTCACCTCCAGGGGATAAAATCCACTCAGGTTGAAATCTGGTTCAAGCCTCCACAGGGTCTACCGCCGCTTCAATGCCATCATTAATTCAGACCTACCGTATTTCACTTTTCTTTTCTTTTTTTTTCGGTTTCCCTCGCCATCCTTCTCAAAGCTTCACATCTTGCCTTTTTCTCTGCGCTCTGTACTCGCTCTGTCTCGCCTGTGGGTGGAAACCTCAGACACATTGCCACAGCTGCTGCACCATGTGACCGTTTCGAAGAACCAAGGACGCCATGGTATCCTGGATGTGAACCAGAGGACAGACGTTGGCACCAACAGGAATAGCAAATATAATGAAAAGAGCTTAAAAAAAAAGAAAAGAAAAACTACCGTGGACATCAGGATAGCTTTGGAGTATTTAAAAGTGCCTTCCCGTAACAGCGTTACGAAATTGGAGCTCAAGAAATTGGAGCTCAGCTTGACCGGGTTCCTATGCGTCATCCCATGTCATTATAGCGAAAAAGTCTCAGGGTGCATCTCTTGAGCCACTCCATACTTGCCCCTTTAATTGGACTACATCCTTTTGGTCCAGGATTCCATTTTTTCGTCTGTGCAGAGGCCCATAAAGTGATGGAAAGTACTAAGAAGGAGATGTCATTTCCAGGGAGGATATCTTAAGAGGGCCGGATATAAAACAAAAAAAAAAAAAAAAAAAGAGAGGGGGGGAGGAGGATTGGTACAATGCCTGGCTCTCATCTCTCTCAGTGAATGCATCTTCAGGCTTTGTTACTGTTTCACAAGATGAAAGCTCCGTTGTTTTCCAGCCTTCAAACAGAAGAGGCATAGGGGCCGTGAAAGTCACTTTTTGTGCCAGATATTTTTAATCCCAGTCTGTAGCATTAGGACTGCATGGACAAGCAGAATACAGAGAAGACGAGAGGTGCAAGGCCAGGTTCTTTATAAGGCAATGCCATGGAAGGAGGTCATCAAACACTCAGAGCCTCATTAGCTGCTGCCCTTATGTTTTCGCTGTTAAACGAAGCATGTTTTCTTTTAGTGCTCCTGAACCCAGGAACAAATTACAGGCCATGGTATTGACAGAGAAGGAGAAGCTGAACGGCGGTGTCAATACCATCGAACAGAAAGACATACAGTAACAAGAATAAACGAATCAGCCTTGGTGCATGGAGGACGTAGACGGGCTTTAACAAAAAAAACAAAAAAAAAAAACTAACATTCTTCTGGAAAAGAAGCGCCTTTTTTAGTATGCTTAAATAATTTACAGCGTTGACATCCGTAGACTTTGTAACATCATTGTGAGCTCAAGACCCCCGGTTCGAGGGGTGCTGACAACTCGGAAGCTCTCGTGTCTTATGAAACTGTGATTAAAATCGAGCGAGCCTGCTGCATTTTTAAAGAGCCGCCACGTTAGCGCCGGCTCCGCTCGTAGAACGTGCAGCTCCATGCCAGCCCTAACTGTCAGCGGCATCAGCATCAGCAGGACATGCAAACCTGAGCGCTTCAGCATGCTGCAGCAGGCACAAAATATCAACACGAACTACTGTTCCTTTCCCAACCCCTGCCGCAAAGCCTAGCTTGCAGAAGTCATAACATAAAAGACAGCCGGCGTGCCATGAAAAAGGCATTTTGAGCCACAGGCTAAAGCTGTTAGGTGTCAGATACGGAAACAATATGTGGTAATAAAATTAGCATACAAAGAATGAGTGGCGTAATCTCATTCCCATTTGCGGGCACACACACATTTTCAGACATGCAGACATCAATGGCGGGGATTACCGTAGCGGTTTTCAGATAACCTTAATTTGTCTCAGCAATCCTGTTGCCGTTTCCCGAGCTTCATGTTTAGATAGCTCTGTTTACTTTTTTTGTGCGAGTTGATGTACCTAACCAGACCACAATTAGATAGCATAGCCTTCGGAAAGAAAAAAAAAAAATCTCTCTGAGGGTTTGAGGAAGAACTGTAGCTGTTAGCTTGCTTAAGTACCTCAAACAGATTTTTTTTTCATCCTTTCCCACTAAATTCCCAGATACGCTTTCTTTTCTTCAAAGGATTTCGGTTTTCTGTCTGACTCAGCTTTTTCACATCATTGTTCTCCCGATGCTCCCAAAGAACACAAAAGCTTACAGACTTGTTTTCTTCAAACCACATTTACAGATCGTGCACTTCTGAATAGAGAACTCCAATGAGGTCAATCTATAAGAAGTTGGAGTTGCTTTTGCAGTGTTGTGAACCAGGATGTGCTGTTTGCTACAGGAGTTGATACAATGTCATTTAAATAAAAATAAGAATAAGAAGACGTATTAACCCATAACAGCCCGGACCCAAGGTAAATTATGAGGGATGTAACACAGGCTAACTAGACCACATGAAACACATTTTGAAAGACGTCACATGGCATTTTCCCTGACAATTTAAGGGTTAAAAGCCCTATGTGACATACACTATAAAGACAAAAGTATTCGCCCCAACCTGTTAATTCTTGAATCCTGCTGTTTCAATCAGGCCAGTGAACTGATCACCAGTGAACTGAAATCTCAATGCTCCACATACCAAAACACAATGCTATGCTTCCAACTTTTGAGGCAACAGTTTGGGGAAGGCCCTCTTCTATTCCGACATGACTGCGCCCCAGTGCATAATGCAAGGACTATAAAGACACAGTTTGATGAGTTCGGTGTGGAAGAACTAGACCGGCCCTAACACAGAGCCCTGACCTCAACCCCATCGAGCACCATTGGGATGAACTATAATGGAGATTGCGAGCCAGGCCTTCTCGTCCAACATCAGCGCCTGACCTCATAAACAATCTACAGAAGAAATGGGCACGAATTCTCACAGAAACACTCCAAAATCTTTTGGGCAGCCTTCCAAGAAGAACCGCAGCTGTTAGAGCTGCAAAAGAGGGACCAACAAGGATAAAGCTGAATAAGCAACTTTCCAGAATATTTAAAGAGTTTGTGACACCTGTGTCACCGCGGGTACTTATGAGCTGCGGGGCATTTCCATCTTCAAAGTTTACAGCAGCTTGTTGGTGTGTGGATGCAGAAAGATGCCGCTGTACTTTCGGCTTCATTAAACACATCCTGCTAAAATAAACAGGTTTTATTACCAGACGAAAAAAAAGAAAAAAAAAAAAAAGTCAGGAGTGAAGGGTGTGGCGTATAGAAACAGCAATCTGCTTTAAACAAATAAAGAAAAGCAGGTTGACTCTTAACAAAACAGATGTTTTTAATTATAATCCCTATAATGGCCACCTTGTAACATGTCTCTCCTGCGTTTGATACAATGGCTTTCAAGCGTGCAGTTGAACGAGGCAGTGTCGACTGAAACAACTATATATTTTGGCTAAGGAGTCTTGCTAGTAATCTGTCTTTCATGATAATGGTACCTTAAACAACTAAATGAAAAATACTGACAACTCAAGAGTTTTTAATCATCACGTCGTTGATAAGAAAGAAGAGCAATTAGTGGATTATGGTACACAACGATGTCCCGAAATCAATTTTTACTTTTTTTTTTTCACTAGATTTCTTAATATAATATCTCAAACTCGTGCACCCCAAACTAGAGGCACAATCATCAGTTTAGGATTTGCCGTAGCAGAAGCTCCCATCTGATTCCACGTCTCCTTCTCCTCTGCAATAAAAGTGCTTTCTTCCTGCACTCAGAGCCTATCACCGTCTCCCTTTCTGCCACGAGCCCATATCTTTTATATGGCTACAGTCCACTCTACTGCCATTACACAGCCCTTCATGGTAACATTATCACTTAAGATAAGGCTCTAATAAACTGCACTCCTTTTTAGGAGGGGCCACTCTGCTCTTAATCCAATCTTCAAGTCAGGCTTTATGATCAGTGTTTTACGAGACCCCTCCTGAGCCACTTACCCCGCCCAGTTCTATATCCAGTAATGCGCACGCAGGGCTATAGGAGCAGAGTTAACCCTTTCACCGAGGATCTGATTCAATTTGGCTTAAGCGGAGGCTCCTGTGTAGGAGAGCACGTCGGGGCCGCTGGGAACTGGGACGAGGCCAAAGCCTATGAGCGACGTGCCAGCGGCTCCGGCACGATGTGCTGATTTGCTCTAATGTCCCCCGAGGACCGAGCAATGACCGATGTCTATTCGCCTGGGACGATAGCCAGATCGAAAGCCCCTGCCAGAGCGTCTGAAAGGATAGCAAATCATTTAACCGCTCCCGATAGCACATTAGGATTTTTTTTTTTACGCTGCCACACTGGCATGAAGTACCACCACAGTATTAAATTGCACTTGAAGCCAAGCTCTGGGAATGCAAGAAAGTAAATACAGTTATACAGGCAGATCAGGTATACACAGCAAGACAGGTAGACAGATTGAATATTGAGTATTACAAATGACGCTCAAAAGAAAATCGAAACTGAACACTGACAGTGTTCGAACTGCATGAGGCCAATTCTTTTTGCATATTGCACATTTCCTGGTGCCGAAAATACTCCGGCTGGCTCCGAGAGAAATGTTAGCCAACACTGTGAGCGAAGCTGTAGAAGCCCAGGTCTGTAAAATCACACAGAAAAGGACGTGTAGGTGTGCAAGAACTGGAGCCCTTCATCTCCCACCATGCATCCTGCTATTAACGCTCATAAAAATAGACGCATTTGTTTCCATGGTCAAGCCAAACATATTAGCACTTTATTTTACATTATTTATTTATTTCAACTCAAACTGCGTACTATACAATAATTTGTGAGAAAGTAAAAAAAAAAAAAACAGCTTTTGTGTCACATGCTTGCCACATTGCTACAACTAATCCTTCTCTTAATGACACTAGACCTGCTATTTCGGGGGGAAAAAAACAAACAAAAAAAATGATCCTGTTGAAGAAGCATGGCAAATTTGCTGTAAGGCAGATTAAAGTGTTGTGCAATTTATTGAAAATGTATATTTTATGGAATTTAGACTTATAATAGAGAACAATAAGGGGTATAATTATAAAATAAAAAGCAGCAGTATTGCAAGGATAGACTCCTGCTGTGATCCAACTCAATACTTTGAAAAAAAAAAAAGGATGCAATTTTGTCTGCATAGAACTAAAAGCACTAACATAAAATATATTAGGTTTAATACTGCTCCGGCTGCACGATTTGATCATCGTTCATGATTATTTGTGAGTCATATAACGATTGCAATTTAAACTGTGATATGTCTCTTCCAGAATAAAGGCACAAATGAGCTCATTAAAATATTGATGATATTTATTTAGCATCTAAAATTATTTTAAAAAACAAACATTTAAATTATTGACAATGTCTACATAAACTTCCAACTATGCGTATATTATCTGATGATTAATTGTGCGGCACAAAATACTGAAATCAATTGTAGAATATGTTCATGTGTGGGATATGATGAACAAAAAAAATTATAAATTCTCCAACGAATTTATCCTGGTACAAATGCTTGCCCAAAACCGTTTCTGCATTTAAGTAAAAAAATTCTGCATTTTTGATCTTTTACTCGTACTTTGTGTGTAACATTAGTTTGCTAAATACAAATGCTAGAAGAACGAGCAATCATTATTGCATGGCACTTCTTAGCAGAACCGACTTCATCGCTGCTGCTTTTATGCTTGCTTCTGGACATCCTGGGCCTGTACTGTTCAGTTCAATGTACCCCGGACATGTGATCTAACTTCCGCGACCGAACCTGAGCGAACGCATGTTCATATCTCCGAAAGTTTGTAACTCGAATGTTCGTATGAATGGAAGTCCCCTACAGTACTACAAAAATATATTATAAAAAAAATTAAAAAAAAAGAGGCCTGTAATCCATTCCAACTGCGATTAATTTTTTATTTAGCAATCAGTTTGAGTTGAGGAGCGTGAGACAAATGATTCCTTCATTAACATGAACATGCAGCAATTAGTTCATTGCTTCATACTTAGTAACCCCCTGATTATATATAATAAGTGTATTTGTGAGGGGGGATTTTAAAAAAGAAAAAAGAAATCGAATGAGTGATGTAGCTGAGGCTGAGGGAATAACATTCAGAGGGAATTTACACACCATGCTGACAGTTCTGCCATTGCTGACAGTGCCGAGTATTTTTCCAATGTTTTTCAGGGTTTCAGTCACATGTCACTTCAGGTTTAAATCCGGATACAGATCCTGTACTGTAGATACTGATGTTTATAGCTCCAAAGTAATCCAGATAGTAACATAGCATTACGGCTCAGGTTCCCACAACTGGATATGAACCCGAGCGAGACATGCTTATTAATAAACAATACCTGTTTCTCCATCTAATGGCAGAGGGATTAATTCAGAGCAGCTGTTGTTATAAAAATGCATGGGGGTGGGGGTGATAATCCAGGATAATCCAGGTGCTCTTCAATGAGACGTCAAGGACCGTCAGGGAATCGAGACCGTTTTTTCCCGCAAACCGCACATCATCTGACGCGAGCTTCACTGCCTGGTGTCAAACGCTGCTCCGCTCCCTTCAACAGACGCCGAAATGAAACTGCCAAAACCTGGCACTTAGCCAGAAATTAGAGCAGCCGAGAAACAGCGAGGATATTCGTATAGCTGACTCTGTCTGTCAAGTAATCCCACCTTCCTTTGGCTAATTAGCTGAGGTAGCCTAGCAGAGGACCAGGGCCTTGCTTGGGTTTGGATTATTTAACATATACAGTAGGGAAACGCTACTACATGCATTAGCTTGCTTGCTAACAAACTGACAATGATGGAAAGTTGTGAGCTTTTAGAGCTTCTCTAGATCAGAAATGCGAGTTCAAGATGAAGTGAAATTACTATGAAAAATTTAGACTACATTCATAGAGTATGTTACTTCTCTTTTACGTTAATAGTTATCCTATGTGTTAGAGTTACATTTCAGATATGTTTAGCTAGCGTTCATGCTAAAGTTAGTGATAATGATTGTAGTTCATTTAAAACACAATTCCATCCATCCATGAACATTTGTTGTCCAACAAGGGAATGGATGACCATTGTATTTATTCCCATTTTACATCAAACCATGGTTGGACCTTATTCACACACTAAAGACAATTTGGGAACACCAATTAGCCTAACCTGCATGTCTGCAGGACTGGGGGAGGAAACTGAAATACCTGGAGGAAACCCACCAAACACTGGGAGAACATGCAAACTCCATGCATAGACCCGAGGCGAGAATCAAACCCAGAACCTGGAGGTGCAAGGCGACATGTTAACCACTAATCCACCGTGCAACCAACAAAACTAAAACTAAAACACTAATTGACGTTGCAAGAATACAGTATAAAGCCAATTTCACCTATAAGCACGTACAGTATTCATCCTGTACAAAGCAATTTACCCATAATTCAGCCTCTATCCTTTCTTAAAAAGTCAGTATGAAAATGAACCGGGTGAAGGAATGTAGTTAGAGTGTGAGAGGCAAGGAAAGAAATCGAGAGAGAACAAAAGTAAGGTGTAATTTTCTGGTGTCTCAGAAACTTTCAGTAAAACGTTCACTGGTCCTTATCAGATTGGCAACCCAATTCCTCAACCTCTCACAGTCCTGACGCATGAAATATGTCTCAGCGACCCTGTCAGTCCATTTACTGGCGCTTTACAGAGGACACACAACATTATAGTCAGCTTGCCATGCAGCGGTGGGAGATTTACGCCCTGCAATAATGTCCCGACTGCTCAGAGTACAATATCCGAACTGATTATTTTGCAGGTTTTTTTTTTTTTCTTTCTTTTTTATGCTAGGAGCTCTGCTGAGAAAATTACTATCAGACTATGGCGCTTTACCTCGAATTCACACTAGACATCATACACAAGTGGCACATGTGCATAGCATAAGCATATTATTAGAATCATTCCAGCTGAGCCATACCTCTTCGGAGACATTTTTGTTCTGTAAGCGGAAAAGTAAAGCACCGCGGGATTTCATTTTGATCAAAAACATGAAGGGTTTGGAGAGATGAAGCTGGGGCAGCTGTAATTACAACACATCTCAATTTAAAATGTGATGTGATATAAAATATAATGGCATAGGTTTGTTCATTCTGGTTATTTGGTGTCATGTAATGGGTGTCATTACCACTAGAGCTTTGAATCATTGGGAGGCAATTGCAGAGCAATAGCACTAAAGTTTCATGTGTGATTTATTTCAGTAATATTTCTTACAGTTTTTAATGTACTACAACTATTAATCAGTGAAACGATGTGTAACTTTTGTTGTCGATTGTTTAAATGTCTCATACACACTCTCCACACTCCAGTCCAGGAGATATCAACATCTGTCCTTAAACTTAAGATAAAAAAAAAGTATACTCTCTCAAAACGGGAGTATCTTCCAAAAGTTTTTGATTGTTTTCCAAAATCTGTGCTATATCTTTTAAGGGAAATCTTCACTTTCAGACACTTTCTTCCCTTTTTTTTTTTTTGCATAAAAAACTGATTCAATGATTCAATTAATTGAATTCCAAATATGCTTTAATTTCTCAATCTTGCATGCTAAATATTCACCAAACTTTATATAGAAAAATGTTCTATTAATTTATAATCTTTCTGCAAAGATTCTGTTGTGCAAGTTGCCTGCCATATTATATGTTTAGCTAGTTATCTGTCCTGTTAAATTAAATAAGTAAGAGATTCTTCCTCTAAATTCTTGCACATAAGGCCACAGCTTGGAAGCCATTAATCCTTGTCTTAATTTGTCCCCAAATCCCGGCCGTGTCCTGAGATGGCCATCGTTCTCGCCGTATCAGTCTGTCACCACCTCAACGCTTTATCTCCTTCCATTCTGGAAGAAGCAGAAAGAAGTAAACAAGGTTGCTCCAGGTGACCCCATGACCACCACAGCATCTGGTTGAATTACTTAAATTTGCGCCTAACAGACGTGTAATCCGGGATAATGGCCATCAATCCGGATAAAGCCTGCAATCCTGCCCATCTCGACCAGATTCCACATGAACAGGCTTGAAATGATGCATTATCGTGCAGAATATACGGTAATCCAGTACAAATTACGGGGAGGGAATTGGATTACGGATTATCGTGTGACGTATTCATATAAACGCTTAAAAAGAAAAAAAAAAGTCACAAATAATTATTTACTAAGTTACGTCAACAAGCCATTGTAGGCAGAAATCGTACCGTGCCGTTCAAGGAAGACTGACAATATTGAGACGTTTGAAGCTTCCGCTTTTCCGATGTGTACACAATACGACTGAGTGACATTTTAATTACCAAGCTGTTGTGGACTATTCAGTCTGCAGCTAAGCAGTCAGAAGGTTCACGAATGGAAAGAAAAAGGAGGAACAGAATGAATAGAAGCCTGAGTAAAAGAAAGCGGTCTGAAGTGAGAATGAGAGCGGGCTCGAAAGAAAGAGAATTAGCACCAAATTACGGGAGTTGTTTCAAGGGAGCGGAGACACGTCTATACATGAAGAAGCTGTCCCCCTCACTGCAAATGTGTCATTAGGATTTTTTTTTCAGCAGTTTAAACCAGGAGAGTGCTTTTTTTTTTTTTTTTTTTTTTTGTACAATCCTATAATATTCATATCCTTCATTTGAAAATGACAATGAGAAAAAAAATCACGATGATCCACTCGACTACCTGGTGAGGGATTTACCCTTTGCTTCATCTCTATCCGAAGAGATGAAGCATCAGCAGCAGCAGCGCTTCAGTCTGTCCATGTCTCTCACCTCATCATCTGTATGTCCGGCTCAAACAGATCATCTTCCAAAGTTCATGGTAATACCACCGTCAAAGGCATTCACACATCATTGATTGTTAACTACCCAGGCCGTAACTCTGCCTCGTGCATCGGCGCCACATTCTCTGTTTGCTGTCTCCCGTGTTGGAATTCTCTTTAATACGTTTTCTTCTTGAGAAACTTGATGTTTTTTCCCCTCTTATTAAATGCCATTAAAATGGTGCTTGCAATAACAGTGTCTTCCTGATGTCTGATGTCTCACAAAAATAATAAGAAACTAAGATACTCTATGAGGGGGCGC
>JAQMYJ010000038.1:7117090-7191410 GCA_030014305.1 Clarias laeviceps
GCCCTTTTGAGGCAATTCATCAATAGGAAGTGTCGCTAGTAATCAATCCCACGCAACAACAACGGGGCGTCCTAACCTCCATGATTTCATGTCAGGTTACCCCATAAAGCAAAAAAATCTATAATAAAAAAAACCTAATCATCACCTTATCACCTTTGCATAAATAAATCCACCCGAGCAACCCGTTATGAACAAACCTGTTGCATTTTAGACGTGCACACAGTAAAAACGAACAAAATAATATACAGTATACTCAAACTTCTAGCTCGACTCATCACCACCTTATTCTGCCCCTCTAAAAACAGATCACACCAAGCCCGGAAAAATTTATCTGGCAGTCTGTCAAGACTAAGCAGGAGCAAAAGTACACAGCTTTAAAAATCATCAATCACGAGCAAACTTCAAGCCGCTCTCATAACCTCAAACCAGCAAGAATTTAAGAGACGAATTAATGAATTCCCTCGAATCATAAACCTATCCGGATCCCTAGAGTAGTGCTGAGCAAAAGTGCGAAAGTGCATCGTTTGAAAATCAATAAAGAATCAGGAGAAGAAGTTCATCATGAGTTCTTCTCATCGCGCAGATGCCCTCTCGGAATAAACAAACAAGCCTGAATAAACATCCTAAAATTAACCGCCCATCATAAACCTGGCAGTGTTAAGTGCTGAGATTCTAGATGTGGAAAAGTACACAGTCTGAGAAAAAGAAAAAAAGAAATGCAAAAAACTTCTCAAAGCTCCTCTCATCGTTATCTACAGTACAGCACATATACAACTTCACGATAATTAAACACATTATCACCAAGCATCTCAATATTCTAGACGTCCAAAGACATGATTATTATTGGACAAAACTTCTAATAAACAAACTAATGAGTGCATTTTCCCAAAATGATCTCCCTTCCCACACTCACCCACACACATCAAAAAAATAAGTATAATTTTATATACAGTAAAATATGAATAGCCTCATTCATAATCATTCATAATTATTCCTCGGCACCAGACTCCGGTCTGATACAAACAAACAGATCGACAATTTGTAGCGCCGTCTCTGTAATTAATTACTGCTGTACCAGTGGGTCTATGCAAAAGGTACTGGCTAAGAAACCATGAAGCGAGGAAATCATTAAATTCACGCCAGGGTGCCTGTTGGGCTCGGTCTGTTGCATGCCATGTAAAAAAAACGCAGCTTCTCAGATCCAAGCAGAAGGCACAGACGGCGTAAAGAGAAGGACGGTGCGAGATTTGAAAGTCACATGTCTCTGTCTGGAGCTGTCAGAACTTTATTTGGATGTCTTTGGATTTCTGGCTTCTGACATCACAGAGACGTTGACCTGCTTTAGGGGGAGATCCTGTTTTGCCTTCTCAGAAGACACTTAGATTGTTGTGCATTTTATGATAAATTAAATGTAGGGCCACCAGGACATCCCTGACCTTGCAGTCGGCTCTGGTCAGTGACGTCCCCCCGCCCCCAAATCCTCCAAGGGGATTACTCTGAGATTTAAGGGGAGGTACGCCGGATGGTTAAAGGAGGACAGCACGGGCATCCTCCGGCTGAGGTCCGGTGTGGGAACGGAACAGTGTGTAAGCTGTTGTGAAGTCTTGGGCATGTTCAGGACCATCAGTCGTGATGTGTGTTTGTGTAAGTGAGTAACTTTCTTATAGATAAGCACATGCACAAACAAAGCAAAATAAAAAACATTTTATTTTATTGGATACAGCAGCCAGTGTGAGAAAGGGACATGCACATGAGACCAAAACCAAGCCAAAAATAAAATAATAATAACATGTTTTTAATTTTTTTTTTTTTTTAAGACAGCCATATAATCCAAGCTGGAATCTGGGATAAAAATAAAGAGTGTGTGATTTTTTTTTTGTGTGCATATGTGTAAAGAGAACAATCCTGAGAGCACAATGCAATGGTCATTAAGAGTAAACTTAAGTGTGTGTGTGTGTGTGTGTGTGTATATGTGTGCGTGCGAGCGAATAAAACAGAGCATGTAAAAGCAGCCGCAAATCCGTTACGAGCAAGTCGTTTCAGCGCGCGCGCTCCCAGGCAGATGCGCGCGGGACAGCGCCGGGAATAAAACCCGAGCCGGTGCGCTTACCGTGAACCGTGAGCCAGAACTGCAGCACGAGCAGCACCATCATCAGCATCATCATCATCACGGGCAGGTGTCGGTGCCCTCTATGGCTCTGGGATGCAAGGAACTTCTCGCGTCTTGTGGCACGCGCACTCCGTGCCGAATCCTCTGGAGGAAGAAATGAATTTCTGTCTTCTTCTTCTGATGCTTATTTCTAGTGAGCGCTCGTATGACTGAGTGCGTGTGAGTGTTTAGAAGTGTGTGTGTGCGTGTAGAAGTGTGTGCGCGCGCACTGTCTGACTCTCCTGTTGATGTGCGTCCGGTATGTGTCTGCGCTCGCGCTCAGCGCGCACCTCTCTCTCGCGCTCTCTCTCTCGCGATTCTGTGAAGGAAGACGGGGGCGTGGTTTGACTATGAAGCCCCTCCTCTGGGCGGAGTCAATGTGTGTTGTGATGAAAGGCTGGGACAGTCCGAGCTAGTCTTTTCGGACTGCAGCTGCCAAGTGTGTGTGTGTGTGTGTGTGAGAGAGAGAGAGAGAGACAGAAAGAGAGAGAGAGAGTGAAAAGAAAAAAGAATGAACCAAGTATCCTGTCAGCCTGACTGAAGCAAGAATGTAAAAAAAAAAATGCTATTGCTATGTAAATATTGGCGTAATCTCACTCTCTACTGCTCATATACCGCTTTATCCTGTATACAGGGTCACGGAAGCCCCAGGAGACTTAAGGCACTAGGTGGGGTACACCCTCGACACACACAAACAGCCGTTTGCCTAATCTGTATGTCTTGGACTGGAGGAAAGAGGAGTACCCTGAGGAAACCCATCAAGCACAGGGATGCCATGCAAACTCCACACACACAGACCTGAGGCGGGAATCGAACCCTCGACCCTGAAGGTCCCGTGCCACTACACCACTGTGCTGCCCTGGTGTAATCTCAAATAAGTAACAAAAAAATATATTTTTTTTTTCACTAATTGTGAAACTTTCACAAATTGCCCAAATCATAGTGTGTGAATGAGCGTGTGAGTGTGTGTATGTGTACCTGTATGTGTGGATTGTCACCTCATCAAGGGTGTAACCTGTCTGTATACAGTATATAGCGGTATAGACAATGAGTGAGTGAGTTAATGCATGTCTCGGACTGGAAGAAATCAGGATACCCGAAGAACATGCAGGCCGGACTTGAACCCTCAACCCCGGAGGTGCAAAGGCCACTGTGTAGGCCTCTATGTCATCGTGCTGCACTGGTGTTATAGCAAAGAGAAAAAAAAATAATCATGAAATTATTGCTTGCGAATAAGATTTTAATTTAAAATGTTTTCTTTTTTTCTTTTTTTATTACACAGATTTACATGCATTAATTGCAGTTAATTTTATGTATAATTTACTGTAGGTTATTATCACATATTCTTCTTTTTCTTTTTTTTAAAGCTCTGGTATTAACATATACATAGGACTGGACTATTGTCAGCATGTACATTGTGAAAAACACAAAAAAATGCAAAATCAAATTTAACCCATGGCTTATGAATAACATATTAACCTGCAATAACCTCCAAAGTGCTGAACAACAGACAGACAGAATTAACTAATACAGTGCACATTAACCTCAGTTAATTGTCCTGGATGTGATTCAGAATGAACTTCAGCTCTATTCACCCAGTCTGGATTACTGTAACACATTGTTTGGAGCAGACATTGTTCTCTTGACTGCTGCTTGTCTACTGTCAAGTAAAAAAAAAAAAAAGAAGAAGAAGAAAAAAATGTGGGGGTGGGGAGGTGGGGTTGGGGGAATCATATTACCCTGGGTATAGATTTCATTCATTGCCTTTCATTTCACGTTAGGATCCAGTTATTGTTCGGTGATAAAGCCCTTAACAGAATAGCTGGTTCCTACATCGTGGATATGATTGCTACATTGCTTTTTGACCCTTAAGATTCTCTACCCAGTTACTCCTGATTGTTTCTCCAGCATTAAATAAAACAGAAAAATGTCTATGCTTTTGCAGCATCTATATCTTAAAAAAAAAAAAAAAAAAAAAACAGCATATGTTGATGCAAAAACTTTTGAGAACTATGTTTTGTGTGTGTTTTATTTGGTACTTTCTTACTTACACTTAGTTTAGTTTTTGCTAACTTCTCTAACTATGGACATTTAATTACTTCCTTACTTATTACTTCCTTACTTACACTTGCTTCTTTAATAACGTCTATTTACCTATATATGTACTACCTTTGACTCATTTAGACTTACTCATTTGCTTACACTCGTTTGCTTAAGTACACTTACATACTTAAACTTACTTACTGACTGACTTATTTACACTTACTTAAGTATTTGCTTACACGTATTTACTTACTTATTTACTTACTGTACTTACATGCTTACTTACAAAGACTTAAATCGACTTATTTACTTACTCTTTAACTTTCTTACTCCCATACTTACTTACTGATGTAAGTATACCAACATGCAAACTGCTATAACCTAGGTTCACAAAAAATAAGAGGCATTCACATGCCAAGGGAAAATTTAGCATGTTATTTCACCTCAAGTTGGCACTGTTAAACAAAACAATAAATATAAGGAACAAAACTGCCTTAAAGACAAAACCATACAATCAATACAATATTGCAGCCGTGAGCCATAAGGATTAGTCACACTTCTTCTTATTCTTTTTTTTTTAAATCTACTTCTTTTATTTTTGGTTGTGGCCAGGAGGACTCCCAGATCCAGGTGAAGCCGCTCTTGGATAATAACGTGGATCCTCTTAGAACTTTTTATATAGACAACTCCAAACACCAAAAAAAGACTAGAGGTCACTCCGTCATATCGTCTGTCAATTCAGAAAGTTCGTTTATCCTACTTATCTAAGGCAACATGTGGTTTTACGGGAGGCAACATGAGGGAGCGGCTGCATTTGTTTGCATTTTGAGTTTCAAAAGAGCAAGTTTAAGCAAACTTTCACCAAAACCATTGAATAGACTGACAAACAAAGCAGATAGTAAGGTGTGGCACTAAGAGAAAGCAGAAAGCCAGCTGGGCTTCACCACAGCCACACCTTATTAGTGTGAGAATGTGAGCATGGGCAGACCTGATATATAGATATACAGTACTGTACACTACCAGTCAAAAGTTTGGACACGCCTACTAATTTCATGGTATTTCCTGATTTTTCTTTCTTTCTACACTGTACAACTACAGTATGCTAAGACATCCATAATATGCAATAATCTCGTTTGAACAGTTGATATTGAGATGTATCTGCTACTTACTGTATGCTCTGTAAAGCCTTCATAACGGCTCTAATCTGAGGTGCTGTTTGTTAATCTGTGATTTCTGTAGCTGGTAACTCTAAATAAGCTTCTCCTCCACAGCAGAGGTATGTTTTGTAATAATGTTGCAAATGTCTTAAGCCACTTATTTCCTTAGTAAATGAAATTATGTAGATTAAATGAAAAAAAAAAAATAGGACAGCATGAATGGAAATAAATTGAACATAAATGTTAAACTGAGGCAGGCTGCAAAGTGCCTAAAGATACTATTTAAAAGTTGTTTGTTTATGTAACAACCACAGCAGCATCCTCATTTCCCCTCTCATCTGTTCCAACCACTCAGCGTTCAGAACCACCAGTGTACTAATCACCGGCCTGATCATCTGTCATCATCTGCACTTGTTTCTCACTGTTTCATGCCTTAAGTTAGATGTGTTTTTTTTATGCTTGAATGATTCATATTTACAGGCTGTATAGAAGATTAATGCATTAATTAATGATTCCTCTGAAACTGCTCATTTACAGGGACTGGACTGAAATTGAGAGCCTAAAATACATACAAAGAAAGTCTGGCATTTTGGAGGCAAGGCAAGATCTGAAGAAATGAGGGATACGAGATCAGTCTAAAAAAGATTAAAAAGTCTAATAAATAGTAAGAAAGACGTTTTCTTTTCAGTAGACATTCCAGTCCATCACATAGTAACCTCTTATGTGGAAGTTGTTAATATCTGCAATGCATGGCTTGCTAACAAGCAGCGTTTCACACACTAAATATTTCATGAAGATTTTTCTTTTATCCTGTATCCACATTTCTTTATTACAAAGCAGGCTACCATGGAGGAAGCCATGCAAAACATAACAAGCTGTTTTTTTTTTTTGTTTTTTTTTCCAAGCCTTCTCAGGTTTGGAATATATTGCATATTTAAAATGCCAAATCCTAAATCCATGTGTGCGTAGGGAAATCATGTTTACAGCCTTCTGGAAATCTCTGAAATCAGGTGAGTCCGCTTTCTTGTTCCTGCCATCGGATTTCTTCTCCATTTCTCTTTTTCATTAAAGCTGTGCTGCTATGTGGAAGCACACAGTCCTGGCAGGAACTGCGCTGCTAAGCGAAGGAAAGGGAAAACTTTATTTCAAAAGCTCCAATACAATCTTAAGCCTCCAGATCTTGTTAACTCTGGCAATCAATTGCTTTCATTGGAGCAGATTTTCAAAACAAGAAAAAGCCGGCCGATTACTCTGTCTAACTCTGTGAGCAATTGATGCGGATCAATATTTCATGAGAGAACTTACTTTTTTTTGCTTGATTTAGCTGCATTGTATTTGCAATATTCACACGACATCGACCATGCAAATGTTCAAACAACGTGGTAATAAGGGTCGGAAATACTTTGTTTTACAAGCAAGCAGTTGTTTCAAATCTTTATAAGTAAAACTTTTAATCATCAGCATTCTTCAAATTGTAGGGTTTTATACGTTTAATTACATGCTGTTATAGGAAAATAATTAACATGATGTTACAGTGATCTTGTATTGCAGGTCATACAGTATAGTAGCCTCAAGCCTTTTTTCTGCCTGCTTTTGTTTTATTTTAGTCTTTTTATTTTAAGTGTCTCGAGGACATCATAATCTATAATATGCCACAGGGTTTTTTTAACCTTTACATTTAACATCATTGTTTATTCATCATTTTTCTTATGTGGTACAAGTTCAGGTTAGGCATAGGTAGAATTTTTATTTTTCTAACAACTGTATCTGAATGAAAGCATTATTTCAAACCATTAATCGTCTTTGCACATTTTAATGGATATATTCTACATTGAGCATATGTCTACATGTTTACTGACAAAATAAAAATACAAGAAAAATGGAAAGTATGACAGTGTCATAAATTTTTTTTATTTATTTAGCAGTCATGGACCTTGTTCCATTTAGCATACACTGCCCAGCAAAAACAAAGTCATTGGTTTCAGAAGGGTTAGGTTATTGGTCTGCATTAAGCAATGAAAACAACTAAGGAGATTTGAAAAGACCTATCCAACTAGAGTCGAAGGGTTCGATTTCGGCTCTGTGTCATGTTCTCCCCGTAATTGTTGGGTTTCCTGCAGGTACTCCGGTTTCCTCCCACAGTCCAACGACATGCAGGTTAGGTTAACTGGTGTTGCCAAATTGACCATTGTGTGTGGGTTCCCTGTATACTCTGTCCGGGGTGTATCCTGCCTCGTGTCCTAAGAAGGCACTCACACATATATACACACACTCACTCACATTCTATAGGCAATTGTCTTTGGACTGTAGGAGTAAACTGGAGCACCCGGTGGAAACCCACCAAGCACCGGGAGAACATGCAAACTACAAGTACACAGATGTGAGATGGGAATCGGACCCGGACCCTAGAGGTGCAGGGTGACAGTGCGGACACATGAAGTTCCATTTGACAGTAATTATATCTTAATAGTTTTAGTTATTGAGGGTTTTAATTAAGGACATTCAATTGAAGTGAAAGGAAAAGTGCATAAAAAGTATAAGAATCCAATAATAACTTTAATAACTTGGATGATTGAGAATTTCATCACTCTAACTAAATTAAAAATTGTCAACCCCCCACGTATGCTTCACTTCTTAGACCTGATCTCGAGAACCAGTGTTTTAAAAAGTTAACACTTAATATTTAAAGACAGAGGGATGAGTCTTATGCTTTAGTTTCTGGGTTATGTCTGGCTCCATCAGTTGAGTCGATAAAATACTTTTTGTTTAAGGCTGCTGATTTCTAGACACTTAACATGCTTACAAATAGCTGGACAAAGCTTGATCTATTAGACCCAGCCTATGCTGTGGTAGTGTTATGATCAACTTGGGAGCTCTTAACCAAATGCACACAATTTCCTGTTCGACTTCTCGTCTTGTTTTTCCTCCAAACACGCCCTATGTGTCTGATTTGCTTGAAAAAAAAAAAAAAGGCTGATGTCTCAGTGATTGTATGGATCTCCATACACTAGAATAAATACTGGAATCCATTTTCCGTCCTGCTGTTCTGCAACCTGTTTTGAACCTGTTTAAATTCAAATATCCTAAATAAATGTACTATATCAGCACTCCGTACCTACACGTGCTGATGTAAGAGGTGGCAAGAACACATTAAGGCTGTTTTCACATATGAGTTTAATCTGTTTGAATCCAATGCTGATGTGTTTTCCCCCTCGATACTGTTTATTTAGTTGGATGAGCCCGAAAAAACAAGCCAAATTAGCTGTTCTGTGTCTGCTTCTAAGTGAGCATCCAAGTAAATTTGGGTTGCAGCTTTTATTCTTTAGAGCCAAGCTGCTATTAACAGCCCTACACAGCACTCAGGCAAAGGTTGTTTAATTATGGTCGAGCGGGAAACCGAACCGAATTGTGAGATGACCCCAAAGTATCAATTTAATTCAGATTTAGACTCATGAAATGCACTAATAGGTGTGACACAAATAATCCATACCTTTGAATGTATAATCAATAATGAATATTATACAGATTGTTGTGGCTGTTCCGTAGCCTTTCCTGACCTTTTAATGATTGGCTTTGGTTACACAATCATTTCCTATTGACCTCTGACACATGATATACTGTATGTGGCCAGTTTATATGTGACACCCACACTAGATTAAATAGAAAATGCAAATTATTATACAACAAAATGAGAAAATAATGTGCCGAGTGTAGTAGATTAGGTCTTCACTCCAAAGTGTTACGTGATTAAGGATTCATTTACACTGCTAATGATCAGAAGACTTGAAATGATCTCTGGCTATCACACAAGGTTTAGCCATTTGACTAAGTGGTGAGAATTGTTTTGTTTTTGCTTTTTGTTTTTCTTCCCAAAACTGTCTATCTTCATTCATATGCAAAAAGAAAGCATGCATATTTAATGTGCTCAGAAGATAGACTAACATTAGTTTGAACAATTGATGGAAATAATAAGCAACAACAGTTTTGTTGTACATCATAAAAGAACTGCATTTAGTTAATGTCGAAGGCTCCAATTCCAGGTGCCTTTAATGGTCTTGGATACAGAACCCTGATTATTTTACTCCAAACTCTTATAGACGAGTAAGACAAGATAATCATCCTTGGCTGCCTACAGGCTATGGGAAATGTCTGTGGTTCTTGGTTGGTCATCAGCCATACTAGCGTCCTCCAGGGTTGATGTAGTCCACTAGGCTTGTGATTTACAGTATGTAAAAAAAGAAATACCACCCAATATGGCATGCTGTTGTAGGAAAACAATCAACAATGGTGTGGTGTGGTGTGCTGAGGACCAGAACATGCATAATGTACCAAGTTCAAGACTTTCCCAAACTGGTGATGTTACAGCTTTGGACTGTAGAAAGAAACCAGATTTCCTGGAGAAAAAACCTCAACAATTACGGGGAGAACATGCAAGCTCCACATGCACAGACCAGAGATTCAGAGATTCTGTATTGATGATATTATTATTATTATTCCAAATTAAAAGAAAGAGCAGAAAAAAATGACCAGTAATCCATCACATTAGAGATTTGCTTGCTAGAAAACTGATAATTGGCGAAGTTTAACATTTAGATAGTTAGTAAGTCACAACCATTTAATACTTGTACTGTAGCTAGGAACATGTAACAAAGTTGAGCGCTGTGGGAAGTAAATTAAATAGCTTATCTAGTTCACATTATATCTGGCATACCTGGCTCCTGGATTGTAATAATAATTTAGCTAATATTCAGTTAGTTATTTCTTGTAATTGTACCTGTGACTGCTGATAACAAAGAAATAAACCCAGCTGCAATTAAAGTATCTTGTCCATTTTAGGAACAGATGTTTTATTAAAAAAAAAATAATAATAAAATTGACCTTAAGTTCATCTCAGTAACACAGACATCTGCTACTCTCAAAACAAATTCTACACCACAGCCTGATAAATAACAAGCTGAAATTATTATAAATGAATTTGTGAATGTGTAATTATTTATAATATCTGACATATTGTATCTCTTAATGTAATTAATTTATGCATCATTATGTGTCAAATGATTAAAATGACCCAACATCATATGATTGGCTTCTTATGTGCTGAAAATAAAAGTGAGTTCATTTTAATCGGTCCATTAAAAAATATATATATTGCATTGAATTCCACACACACACACACACACACCCAGTCCCCAGGTACGCCTCACAGTGCATGCCAGACCCTGCACTTAATGATGCACTGACACTATAATTCTGTGAAAATTCCATCATTCTATTGCTAAATTAATGCCATTATCTCATCGTAAGCAATAATCAACCATAAATCCTGCGTTATCCGCCATGCGGGAACAGTAACCTCGAGAGTTTATGTTCCGAGCCATTCTCATTCACTTTGGGATTTCTGCTCATTAACAAATAGGCCAATAAATGTGTCATGGAAAAATACATAAACGCTAAAGGAGCGTTATTAAATACGAAAGGGCTGAAAGTGAGAAATTGATTTCAGCATTAGGGCATTCTCAGCAGCCCCGTGTACATTCTTCGGGCAGCCGGCGGAGCGCTCTCTCTCTCGACTGGCCGAGCGAAGCTATAAATCTTATTTATGCAGCACTTTCTCATGCTTTCATCTCAAGGTGCCGTGCAACACATACATCTCACACTCCGCCCAGGACTAATTTAATTAATTGCACAGTGCCACAAAGTGACCTTTGAAACACTGACGTTTAAAAATTACCTGGAACAAATTGAGCATGAGAACAGAAAAAAAAAGAGGGGATGACAGGAAAGAGAAAAGCCAGAGAACAAAACGCAAAGGTGAGAAGGGGCATTCAAGTCACTGAAGAGTCTGCAGTACATTTGAAATATTGTGCTTTGGTACGAGTGCGGGGCGAGGCGAGACCGCCACACTGAGACATAGAGAGGTATTTAAAGATGATTGACAGCCCAGTTGCAGCTTGACTCAAATGGAAAGTGACACATCTGTTGATTTGGCTCCAGCCTACATATCCGCTATGGCCCGAACCATGCTGGAAGTGAAAGTCACGCTAGTTGAGTGCGTGTCTAAGTCTGTATTTCAAATCTTGATGGATTCTAGGAAGAGCGAGCTATAAGCAAGCACACATTATTATTCTATGCAGGTCTTTATATCTTTGCACTGTTTACACGTTGACTTCAAAAGACATAGTCTGTTTTATTTCTCTTTAGCACAAACCAGAACCCACAAAAGGTGAACATAATTAAACTGTCACTTGGTTAGAAATTGTGGATGGTCCCTAAAGATAAAAAAAAAGAAGTTTACATTGGCTTTTTTGGATTAAAAACTAAATCTAACTGGCCTGTCCTTTCATTTAACATCATAGTTAATTAACAAGTACTTTTGTTACTGTTTTTGTTTTCCATAGTTTTATGGAAAAATGGACATAAAAAAAAAAGATTTCTCCTTAGATACTGTAAATATTCATTCATCTTCTATACCACTTATACTGTGTACATGGTCACAGGGGGCCTGAAGCCTATCCTTGGAGACTTAGGGCATGAAGTGGGGTACACTCTAGACAGGGTGCCAATCCATTGCAGAGCGCACACCCACTACAAACAATTTGGAAACACCAATTAACCTAATCTGAATGTCTTTGGGCTGTGGGAGGAAACTGTAGTACCTGGAGAAGACCCACCAAGTATGGGGAGAACAAACTCCATGCACACAGACCGGAGGTGGGAATGGAACCCAACGCTGGAGGTGGTACTAACCACTATGGCACCACAGCACCCTTAAGTACATATGTAGAAGAAAAAAAAATCCCAAAACATTGAGGAACTCTAACACACCAAGTTCTTTTAAACTGTTCTTACAAATGAAGCCATAGTTTTCGAACCAATGACGAATCAGACTAAATTCATCTAACCAACCAAATCGCAGATGTCGGGATGTCTTCACCCCACACAAGTTTGAAACAGGCTAGAAGTTTAACAAATTACCAAATATTGTGCTAAACTGGGGTAAAAACACAACAATTAAATTATGCCATCATGTTCTTGGTTTCTAATCAATCATAGACAGGAATGAATTCTTCTAATCAATCATAATGCAAAAGGCCAGATTGCTTAACCTCACACTGAGGCTTGCCGTTTTTTCAGTTGTTTTAGATTTTAATTATTGTGTAATTTATTTTACAATAAAATAAACATAAACAAAGAGTTATTGTGTAGCGATGACTTGTCATACATTCACCTGGTTATACTCTCACCTACTGTATCTCATAGGAGGAAAAAAAAGTTTTTTAAAGTACATTTTTTCTATAATTTTTCTTTCTATGTCTGTAAGAGACTTAGAAGATAAAGGACAGTAGTTTCTTTTTATTAGACACATGAGCTGGAAGTGTTGCTGCTTCACAGTTTCAGGTTCCCGGGTTTGATTTTGGTGTGTGGCATTACCATGAAGTCCTGTGACACAAGAGTGTGTCCCGAGATGGATCACAATAATAATAATTCTAATGAGGCCTAATGAGGCCTTGACATGGATACTGTGTTTAGTGCAAATAAGTTCTTATTTTATCATGTGGATTTAAGTTCAACTCAAATATTTACACAAGTTACACAAATCTTCCTGTTCCTAAAATTCAGTGGACATTCAGAAATCAGTTTCCTAAAGGTTTCCGATTGTATATATATATATATATATATACAAATACAATCAGCTGGAGTAGAGAGGGTTAAAGGTCTTGTTCAAGGGCCTAGCAGTGGCATTCAGATTTTGAATTCAGCGACTTAACCATACACCCACAGACCAACCCCCAGGACCTCTTTTGATCTCACAGACACCTGTGATTTAGTAGTATGGAGAGTAGAAGATCCTGCCCAACCAGACAGAAAGGCCAAATTTCCTTCTTTTCTCTTGTGCAACCTGCAGTCCTGATCCAAAGACACTTTGCTCACACTTTCAGCATACGTAGTACTGCTTGCATTTTCAGTGAACAGCTCTCAAAGAATAGCGATGCACAATCTCACTATCTGATCAGCCAGAATAGAGAAGAGAGGGCTATGTTTTCAGTCAGGTTGCTCACAAGGTTTCAACTTCATGTCATTTCCGTGAGTTTTCCCTTGCCACTTGGCTAATGGATTTTAGTTCACTTAAAATATTGACATAAACATTGAGTTTTTCTTTTATCCTTTTTTTTTTTCCTTTTTACTTACATTATACAGTAAGTAAATGATGTTTGATGTTGTGAGATGTACGGTATCTGTACAGTGTCCTTGGTTACCTTGAAAGGCACCTATAAATAAAATGCTACCATTATTGTTATTATTATTATTATTATTATTAATAATATTATTATTAATTAAATCTGTTTGGTGAATAAATAAATGAATAAATAAACAAACAAATAAATAAATAAACTCTCAGTGGTGATTCACCTCATGCTAAAACTGTAGGTTTAGTGTAATATAAAAAAAAAAAAAAGAAAAAAAAGAAAGAAAAAAGATCTGCTGTCTTACTTCCCTTTGCTCCCTTGAATTTATATGAGGCCAATTAGAGTTCTTTGCATTTCATAATCAATCAAATGTGCCTCGCTATTTTGCGCTACATTTCCTTTCGAGCATGGAGCCAGTAGAGACAAAAAAAATAGGTCCCATGTTATACATAGGTCACGTAGGTTACATTTCCTTATCCTAAGACAGTCATACGCAAACTCCTATCTGACTCAGCAGGCTGCGCTAGAGAAAAAGCATGAAACAAAGGTCAAAGTCTTTTGCATAAGTCAAATTTGTTATCAATTCCTTTTGAAGTCCTTTGGGATTCTGATTGCTATTTTTGCTTCAGACAATTATCACATCCTGAACCGCAGTACTATTGGATCCTCTGTCCTGATAGGTTATAAGATTAAGTTGATTAATTTTAAGCAGATCAACACATGTTCTATAAATGGGAATATAGGCTATTATATTCCTATTCCTTCCTATTATACGAATAGGCTTTTCCCAGCTTATAACGGTATAAATGCTGAAAGCTCCACATGATCAAATTTTAAAATGTGTTTAAGTTGTTGAAGATTTTTAGTAAAGAGATGTTTGCTTAGCATGTTTGGAAGGAGCCTCTACTGTCAGCAGTCAGAATTTCTGGTTCCTCTGTAATATGGAAATAATTAGTTTTTTTGGGATGTTCCACAACATTAAAGGTGCACTTGGCATGATTTGTCAAAATTTGGCAAGATTAGGTCTCGGACGGATAAGTGGGTGGATTTACATAAGATTTGAATGACATTTATTTCACTCCTTGAGCCTAACCAAAAAAACACACAAGTCCCCTTTGAGGACCTACAGTTGTTCAGCTAGAGTTAGCATTAGCAATGGTTGACATGACTGACATTACTTTCAGGCATGCTCGGACATGACGACTAGGACTGTTAAAAAGCACAACATAGTCAACATTTGAGAAGGGTCAAATTATTGGCTAGTGAAAAGCAAATAAACGAACTAAGGGCATTTGAAATTAGTGGAATTGGGTTAGGGACTGTCCTTTACATTAAAACCTGGAAAGATAAAACTGAACCGTAGGATTGAATCTTAAACAATCCCCAGTAGAAACCAGAGCTTACATAGCATACCTTACTTGTGTGTGGAAAGTAAGAGGTTTCTGTGACGGATTAGCACCCCGTCCAGGGAGTACCCCACCTTGTGCCCTCAGTCTCCTGTGATAAACTTCAGGCCCCCCGTGACCCTGTATACAGGATAAAGTGGTGTAGCTGCTGAGTGAGTGAGTAACAGCATTTCCACACAAACAATGTGACATAAACCTACAGGATTGGGACTAAACAGCTCACGAAAACCACTTTTTGTAGTGAGACTTGTTGGGAAAAAAAGTTTTCATTTGCTAGGGTGCATAAAGATTGAACTTTGGAGAAATGGAAAAAGTCATGTGATCTGATAACTCCAAACTGTCCCTATTCCAGAGCGATGTGCTCATCAGGGTAAAAAGAGAAGCTCATGAAACAATGCACTTACAAGACTTTGTTATGATCTTTGCTTCGGATTTATCAGGTCTAGGCTCGTGTTATGTGGCAAAAAATGAAGTCAGCTGACGACCTGACTGTAATGAATGACGAGAGTATAACACTGTATGCTGTAATCGAAGCTAAAAGTGGTTAAATGAAATCTTGGAATATGCAACTTTGTTTGGGATAAAAGATAAAAATACGCTGTCAGGGCAAAAAAGGGCAAAAATTATTTATTATTCTGTACACCACCTTCAAAGGTCAAAGCTCTCCATTGAATTAGTTGTCCTTCATTTAGAAGAAGAGGCTAATTTTGCATTGTTTCTTGTATCTTCATTAATATGTATTAAAGAAACTCCTGTGAGCCAAATCCTGGTAGATGAGTTGCTAATCTGTGTTTTTAATGATTAGATGAGTCTGTCATTGTAATGCAACTTGTGTCAATTGGTATACAGACAGACAGAAACATGGATGATAGATAGATAAAATAGGTGGATATATGTATGTATAAATGGATGTATTGATGGATGGATGTCTAAGCAAAGTCTCATGTACAGATCCATCAACTGGGTGAGGCCCAAAAAGAATGTACTGTATGTGATGGATAAAACTTTAGTATGATCAGTCCCCCCTAAAAAAGCTGATGTTTGTGGCTCACTCGTTCAAAGCAAAATTGAAAAAATTGCTGAATCAGTGGACCATTAGCATACATTAATATTCAATTTGTGAGTGCATTGCCAGTTTTCCCAATTGCAAATGCAAAGCGAGCTGTGGCTCTTCCCTTTCTGTGCTCGCGCTTTGCATTCAGCTCAATGTTTCTCTGGGAAAATGCAGCTGCGCGAAGGCAGGCAATGATGCGTTTTGAAACAATTGCCAAAATGTGGTCTATTTGAGAGGTGTGGAATAAAAAAAAGGGCACATTTTATAGAAATGAAGCCTGGATGTACGCACACACTTGTTAGATGAGCAGAAAAGGGGGCCAAGCATGGTCTGTGTTCCAGACAGAAATCACAGTAATGTATTACACACTTTTCAAAGCAATATTTTTACATGCCAGTCATCTCTGCCGATATTTGCTATAAATGTCTTCGCTGTTTCGGATGAAAAGTGCACTTGGCTACAAATGATACACATTACTGTTTAAAATGCTATTTTTGTGTAATATTGCTTTTGATGGTCACTTATGGAAATGTTTATTTGCACATTAATGGAATGAAATGGAAACAGGGCCACAAGTGGTGATCTGCTGGGGTCCGAGCAGCCTGGGCAAACACGACCACAAACACAACCACCGATGACCAGTTCTTTCCAAATTACCACACTGTTCAGGATTTATGATGGTCATTTAGTGGTAACTTTGCAAATTGCCTGCTGATTTATTTATTATTCAAAAATTTTATTTTTAAATAAAAATCCACTTGCAGTTATGCACCGCGCCAAATTTGACTGATTGGACCATTTGAAATTAAGATGCATGCTGTGAAATTGGAACTGCACTATACAGTAGAAAATACTGCACTATAGTCGAACCACCAGACAGATCATCCCCAGCTCTCTTGTTTGAGCAACAGGATGAAGTTTTACCTATGAACCGAATTGTTTATATCATCTCAAAATGTTCAGGATGAGTAGAAAGAATTAAGAAGGTAAGCAATCCTGATGAAAACAAGACAATTTAAATCACCAGGTGTTTATTCTCCTAAAAAGTGAATAATTAGGGGTGAATGATTTGGAACAAATTGCAACAAAAAAGGAGATTTCAAGAGAAATAAGAACCTTTTGTTTAATCTTATATAAAAGTAATAGTGTCCCAACATCTTTGAAACCTTATTGAGAATGATTGCAAGTGGTTATGTACTCCATGACTGTAAGTGTATATACTCTGTGACGGTGTGTATATATAAATATACTGTAAGTGTGTATACACTACAAGCCAGTCTAGTTTGGACACACCTTCTAATTGCATGGTCTTTCCTGATTTAAATTTATTTCTACATTATAAATTTGTAACGACCCTATTCCACGACTGTTTGTTAATTGGTGATTTCTGAGGCTGGTAACTCTAAATGAACTTCTCCTCTGCAACAGAGATAAGTTTTGGTCTTGCTTTCCTGGGAAGGTCTTCAGGAGAGACAGTTTCATCATGGTGCTTGGTGGGTTTTGCAAATGTATGTGACGATACTGTTTTTGCAAGAACTATTCCAGAACAGCTGACTTCTGTGTCTTAAAATAACAACTGACTATTGTTGTTATTTTTGTTACTTAATTATTTCCTACTAGTAAAAAAAAAATAAAATAATAAAAATTGTCCCAGAATGTAGAAAAATAAATCCAAACTTGGTCCAAACTTTTGACTGGTACTGTACTCCCTGACTATGAGTGTACCCGTATATACCTGTACTTCTTGACATTGATTGTATATACTCTGTGACTGTGAAGGTACAGTATATACACCATGATTGTAAGTGTATATACTTCTTGACATTGAGTATATGTACTCTCTGACTGTGACTGTATATACTCCATGACTTCGAGTATGTATGTTCCATGAATGTTAGTGTATATACTTCAATACTGTTTGTGTGTACATATACTCCTTTACTGTGAGTGGGTATTCACAGTGACTGTTTGTGTATATACTAAATGAGTGCAAGTTTATATTCTGCTTGACTGTAAGTGTATATATTCCTAGACTATGAGACTATAAGTGTATATATTCCTAGACTTACATGCAAATTTTAATATTGCAGTTGTAGACTCTTTGACTGAGTGTATATAATTTGTGACTAAGAGTGTGTATACTGCAAGTGTATATACAGTAGTCTCTCACTCTGTGTGTAAATATTCCTTGACTGTGAGTGCATATCCTCTGTAACTGTGAGTGTGTGCAGTACTCCCTGACTCTGAGTGTGTATACTATATGACATATTGTATATACTCCTTACATGTGAAATATATTCTGAGTGTATATACTCTGTGCCTGTGCATACATACTCAATGACTGTGAATGTGTACACTGTATGAGTGAGTGTATATATTCCTTGATAGTAAGTGTGTATAATCCATAACTGTGAGTGTGTATAACCCATGATTGTGGGCATATATACTTCATGACTGTAAATGTGCATGATCCTTGTGACTGTATATACTCCATGACTAAATGCAAATACTTCATGACAGTAAGTGTATATACTCCATGACTGTGAGCATTTATACACCCTGACTGAGTGTATATACTCCATGATTGTGAGCATTTATACTCCATGACTGTGAGTGTATATACTTCATGACAGTGAGTGTATATACTCCATGATTGTGAGCATTTATACTCCATGACTGAGAGCATTTATACTCCATGACTGTGACGGTATATACTTCAAGACTGTGAGTGTATATATTCCATGACTGTGAGTGTATATATTCCATGACTGTGAGTGTATATACTTCATGACTGTGAGTGTATACTGTATACTCCATGACTGTGAGTATTTATTCCCCATGACAGTGAGTGTATATACTTAAGGATTTTGAGTGCATATACTCCCTGACTGTAAGCATTTATACTCCTTGACTGTGAGTGTATATACTAATTGACTGTGAGTGTATATACTAATTGACTGTGAGTGTATATACTAATTGACTGTGAGTGTATATACTGTACTAATTGACTGTGAGTGTATATACTAATTGACTGTGAGTGTATATACTCCTTGACTGTGATGCCATCATTGTGACAGAATTGTGTTGCTCTGTGAAGGGATCAAAAAAGCAAGTGAGTAGATAAAGTATTCATCTCCTCATCTCTTGTGTACAGGATGGCATATGAAGCTGTAGCGGTTTTAATTGTCCCCCTTCCTCAGCAGTTACAAAGCAACTACTTAAAATATATTGAAAAGCACTCTGTTTACAGCGAGAATGCCAAAGGTGCTCTCTCTCTCTCTCTCTCTCTCTCTCTCTCTCTCTCGCACGCACACACACACACACACACACACACACTATAAACACTGTAGGATAATTATAGCTGCTTGTTTTTTACACTGAAAATGTCTTTATGATGTCATTTCCTTTGTGTACAGAGTACCACATGTTCCCATTTCTAAACATAAAGAGAGGCTTTTTTTTTCATCAGCGACATTTAAACACCCCCAGTTCTTTCTCTGTGGTTGCCAGCATACTCTAGTTGCCGAGTCTTGTTATTATCACTGGCTTTGGGCATGTTTAGTTGAAAAATGTTTACAATTTTCTAAAGTTATAGATAGTAGTTTTGACCCATTTTTTTGTTTCGATGTTCATTTCAGTTGTATCATCATCATCATCATCATCATCATAGTGATAGCACTGGAATAACAGTAGTCGTTGTACCCATGTCTCAGTGTGGGTGCGACATTTATCTAATCTGCCTCCCTTTATACTGCCTGATTTTTTTTTTCTACTGCATTGTGTTGTCACAGCAACTAAACATTGTGCTCAAGCCAGGATTTCAAGAGTACAGATGGGGGATGAAGCTAATGGGGTTATAAGTGGCTGTTATGCTAAATGATTAGGTGGGAGAGCAAACCTCCAATTGAAGCATTTTCATAGATGACTTTAAACTTTAAACAACCTACAGGGACTAGATATATCCATGTATTAATGTTTTAAAAGTGTGGTCATGTTCAACAAAGGAGAAATAAAACTCTTGGGAAACAGAAAAGTAAACAGTGATGAGCTGGTGTGATGTGCCCTGGTGAGAAGCAGAGTTTCAGCAGCATTTATCATGCACTGTTGGAATGTTTTGGCTTGAAAAGTAATGTCCAAATGATTGTCCATGTGCACAACATGAAACCATTTGATGTGAAGTGGAAACTCATTACTGCACATCTTTTTTTTTTTTTTTTAACTGTCCGCAATCAGTGACAGATTTTTGCCTCTACACCAGTCTGCACATTGCACCACATCCTCAGTGTATGCTGATGAGGCTCAGCCTGGAGTGTGATCAGTAAAGTTCATAATGTGATTTGAGCTATGCTTTGAAGCACACTTACTCTTGAGTCAGCAGCATGAACATCAATGGCCTGAGCATGCAGCCCTGAGGGAAGCTTGGCCTCAGTGTGGTGGTCATACTCATCCTGAATGACTGAGGTCTTCCAATCAGGAAGTCCCTGACCCAGTTATAAAAGGATATGTTCAGGTCCAGTAGTTTCTGTTGAATGCTTTTAAAATGTGAACTAAAGTCATTGCAAAACATTTATAGCATAGTTTTTTTTTTCTTTTTTTTTTTTTTTTTTACATTATCCAACCAGTCAGAAGCATACTGTATACTAAGGGATGTCAGACAGGTCCATTTTTGAATATGATCAAAAGGTGAATATGAATGTTTTAAAAGTTAATCTTACATGATATTTCTATTTTACATCATGTGTATAGTAATGTTGTACAGCAGATCCTCAAAATATAAATGCCCTCCGTTACACATTTTCACCTGAAGATTCAAAATTTTGCATTTTGCAAGAAATTTGCATCAGCATAAGTATGAAGCATTTTGTTCATAAGAATAAACGAACCGAACTGAATGCCGGCTAAATTGCACGTATTCCGGGAGATGTTTAAAACTCGTTTGCGTCAGTGGAAAGACAAGCAAAGTGAGTTTACAAATTGTATTATTTAATTTTTTTTGCATTTTGTAAAAGATTTTGTGAAGTCATAGCACAATGGTTTCCAAGACAGCAAGACAGCAGCCACTTTCAGTGGAAATTAAGGAAGAAATCATCGCTAAAAAAGCAGTTGTTGCCATGAGGAATTATAAATTAAGGTTAAGTGAAGTTTAATTTTTATTTATTTTATATTTTACTTCATTTACATGTATTTTCTAAACGTTTTATATTGTTGGAAATTGGTAATGTTGGTAATATTTTGGGATGTCTGAAGACATAATGCAAATTATCAGCATTTGCATTATTTCTTATGCGAAACTTTGTATCGCAATATGAATTTTCCACTTAAGAACCTGCCTCCAGAATTAATAGATTTTGTATGTTGAGGTTCCACTGTATACCAACTACCTGATTCATCCTGGTTCATCCACTATTACGGTGGAGCAGGCCCTTCAGCCACTTTATGTAAAGTTCGCGATTTCTGGCTAGTTGATACCAGTTTTTCACAAACAAGGACATGGGCATCTTTATGGTCATTTAAAGTCATATATTATGTGGTAACATGCACTCATTTCCAAAACGTTTCCACCACTAATAGGTTAATTGAATAACATTGATTATCAATTATATACCAGTTTATTCCTTGTGACAGGATCATGAGCACCAAAGGCCCATATATTTCCACGAGGAACAAAAGCCAGCCCAACTGGCCTGATCCCACAGAAAATCCAATGGAGCTCAAACTGTTGAATAAATTCAATGACAAAAAGTATCAGAACAAACAGTGCACCACAGTGGAGCAGACAAAGAATTAAAGGTTGTTGACCCAGACTCTAAATTTCCCAGATCCCAATCCGATCAAGTATGTGCCAAATAAAGCCCCAAAGGAGCTCCCACTAACCCCCCAATGCCGACATCACACCATTCTCCCAGAGGTCCCATGGAGCCACGACCTAAGGAGCCAGGGCAAAAGCTAGGGGAGCGCAAAAGCTAGGTGGTTTTGATGTTAACGGTTTTAAGTTACGAGTATCAGTATTCAATCATTGATAAACCTAAGCCTTAATATTCATGGAAAGAGTCTTCATTATCGGTGATCTAGATTAACTGTTAGAAGTAAAGCTGCCACTTTCGGTTTAAAGCCATAGCAGAGTTTTCAGGAAGGAGGATTTCGCACTTTGATTTATTTTTGTCTTAGTGCTGTAAGGGAGAATAAAAGAGGTAGGTAGGAGGATAGCTGTTTATAGTTGCTATAAGTGAAAACAGGAGTTTTTGCCACAAGGACATTAAATCTATGGATAAATGGATTAAAAGTTTTTTTTTTATGGAATTCATAAGTAATTAAATAAATAACACTTGTATTCCTTGGAAAACTGGTGCGGTATACTAAAAGGAATAAAAGACGTTATGTATTGTTATTGGGAAATTGCCAACTACAAGGTAGCACAGGGTACAACTTTGTGTTTGGCTGCATCTTCAGGGGGCTGTCCTACACTCCAATGCGATGTTAAAGATTGTACAAAATCAAAGGGAAGTTAGTTGGTATGAGTTTAATACGGTGCCATGCAGTGCAGGAGAAATTCGATAATGTATTTGGCAAAAAAAATAAAATAAATGTTGTAGAATAAGTTAGTCAAATGTGGATTGTAGTTTTTTGTAGACTTTTTAGGTGTTCATTCATAGCAGGGCAGGTGGTCCTTCAGGACCAGACGTGAGAACCCCTGCTCTGATAGATACTGCACTATCTATAGTCACTTTAGCAAGTGTGTGGCAGGTTCATGGAATTTGTAGTTTCAGGTAATCAAAACACCATATCCAGGACACTGTTAGTAGGTGAGAAATCATAGCAGTTCTTGACAGTCTGGATAATTCTTGGTAAATTATGAGGTGTAGCCGGTATTGTCAATCTGCTTGACAGTTCAATATTCAGACAGTTACGTTATAGCTGCCACTAACAGAATTTAATTGAAGAAAGAAAAAAGGCCAGAACACAATTAAACAAGAAGAATCAACATCAGGAGCTAGAGATACATAAAGCCAGTCTGTCAAAACTGCACACTAGACATCCTTTAATCTCCCCAGACAAGGAGCAGGTGAGTTAATTTCTGCTTATTAATAATTGATGCGGGTTCAGGGATTCCCTTCAGGGAGAATGAATGGTGTGAAATGTAAATTCAAAAGGATTCAATCGATTCAGTTCAAAAGTGAGAATGTGACAAAAGTTAAAAAGGAGGTTAGGGAATTAAGAAATGTGAATTTTGGTGAGATTTCTCTGAATTATTAGCAACTGTGCCTTTATAATGCATGGTTCAGCAAACTATTCCTTTTGATCAGTATACACTAATCAGTCATAACATTACACTTTAGTTTTTAATATATATATGTATATATATATGAGTGGAGTGGGCACATGGATTGGACTGGTTTCTCCTGCACATCCTATGGGTGATCAATTTGGTTGGGATCTGAGGAGGCCAGGTCAGCCCTCTTGGGCTCTTTGTGTGGTGCTGTGGTGCACTGGATGTTATGGTGTCTATCATCATGGCCGTGGGTGGCCATGATGATGATAAACTTATGTTTATTTCAATTTCATTAAGCAGAACTCGATACATGGACATAGTTCCCATGATAGTCATACTGGCTTAGTCCCTCCAAGGAGTCATGTCTCATCCGATCTCTCTCTTAAAACCGAATTCCTTTCACACTCACCTAAACACAAACTTGCCTGTTTCCTGTTTTCTCTTTTTTATGTAAACCACTCAAACTACTTTTCTTCATTGTGAGGTCTCGCATTTGTTTGTCATTTCACCTTTGTACATTTGTCTTCTATTTCATGACAAATCAACAAACCATGAAAGAGGTAAGGTAGCAATGAAGGCTATGTTTTTACTTATGAACATTATAGCCAATTAAATGTCTGAGTGACATAAAGGCTAGTATTGACCTACTCACCTGCTAGTATTGCTTTGGATCCACCAAAGCAATACTTTGGTTTCCTGCTTATTTTCTAGCACTATTCAAGTCCACAAAGAAGATGTTCCAATAAATGCCACCAGTAATCCATGCCACAGGTGTTCAATCACAGATTGTCCACTTGTAATGCAATCAATCAAGAAGAACTCTGGTTTTGGTTGGCATTGTAGTCCTTTCTTCTTCTTCAGTAAATTGGATTTTTCCCTAACAGACCACCCTTTAAAATAGCAGTAGAAATACATTTACATTTAGGCATTTGGCAGGCACTCTTATCCAGAGCAAAACTTACAAAGACTTCATTCCTTGATTCGATAGCTCTTCTTCTATCCACATTTAGCCAACTCAATCTTCAACAATTTGATCCAATTAGGGATTTTATTCAGCCTTGAGGGTAAATTAGGAACCTGAACAGATGGCTAATCTGAAAAAGGTGCAGTTCTTTTTCAGCGTGTCACCAGTGCCACCATTGTCTGGCATTTGTCTCCTATTACACAGACTGTTAGACAGATTAACCAATCAGCACAATCACAGCAAAAAGGACTAAAGTGAAAGCAATTCTTCTGGGTAATCACTGTCTAATCTCTCATTCACAGCTCCAATATAGATCACTACTACAGGAAATTTTAGATAATGTGCTTTCAGTCATGAATGTTGTTTAGGACTTTTGAGAACACAGTTATTAGAGTAAGAAATATTTTTCTTTTTCTATATATAACTCCCTGCTGCACTAATGCACTTATCCCAGCGTGAAGGTTTTCTTTATGCCTGAAACACTGGCCTCCCAGAAACTCCTTTAATGGCCCAATTGGCTAATGGCTTGGAGCAAGGTCAGGATGGACAGGAGATGTGCCAATGAGTTCCCGTGCAAGTGGTGTTGGTGAATGATTGTGTGTACAGTTCCCATACACAGATGTGTCTCTTTTGAAAGCTGAAGACACTTTATCTGTCAATTTTCATGGCATTCCACTTGCTGAAGGTTCAAAACATTTGCACCATTCAAATGTTTTACTGAGGGTAAGAGTCTCTGTGCTTGAAGTCTTCTGGAAATGTCAGTCGGGTTTATTCTTTCATTCATCAAAAATTTCATCACAAGTCCTTGTTTGACTTGAATTGCCCTCATATATTATACACAGTCACAAGGATCTTTTGTAACTTGAATCTGGCAAATCATAGATTCCTGGTTTCGTTCCTAGTTTTAACAAACCTGATGACACCCATTCAGGAGATTGCAAAGCAATGAATAAATGAACACTTTTGGAGTGACAAGGTGCTCTGCATGAAATGTGTATGAAGACAAACTTGCATTTGAATTAATTAAACTTCAGGTTTGGTACTAATTTGCTGCTCATTGGGAATCTAATATTGTTTTGTACAGATGAGACACAAATGAGGTAACATTTCTGTGAAGCCCATATTCATAAACCAATATAACCATGTTGTTATGTACTGTGTTGGTAAGGATTCCTTCTAAACAGTTTCTAAACATGAATAATAACCTATAAGGCTCTAGTGGAATGGAGATAATGTATTGATAATGTGAAAAATCATTAGTTCCTAATGGAAGTGACATTGTATATACAGAATTTGGTGCTTGTATGACCTAACATATACAGTATATGTGCTTGAAACAAAATATCAGCTGTTCTGCTGCTGTGTTCAATCAATGTGGTCTGACTGTACCCTTCACACATAAGGGTAAAAAACTTCCTACTCAAGCCAGATCAAGCTTTTTTTTAGTAAGACTAATCGGACAAAAAGGCTTCAATTTGCAAGGGAACATACGTAGAATTTGGACTTTGGAGTAAGGGAAAAAAGTAATGTACTCTGATGAGTTCAGATTGACCCTCTTTCAGAGTTGATGGATGCATCTGAGGAAGAGGGGAAGTGATGTACCCATCATGCATTGTGTCTGCTGTACAAGCCATATCTAAAACAAGTCATTATATTATACCAGTCTTAGTTTAATTACAATGTAACCAACTGACACAAGATTTTCACACACACACACACACACACACACACACACACACACACACACACACACACACACACACACACACACACACACACTAAAAACATTTTTGTTGTTCCAAAATAACTGATACAAAAAAAGGGACACACATCTATAGCACTCAGTATCACAGAATTAATTTCCATAATACAATGGGGGAAAATAGGTACGAGAAATTTTAGGACCACATAATGTCTTATAACTTAGGCATAATGAGGACTTTACTTTTACTTTACGCCCTTAATTAAGCCCTTAATGATGACATTTTAAATGCTGATCATTAATGTTTAACAGTCAGTAACACAGAACATTGCATTATAATACACACTTAAAAGCTATAAATGTTCCTGAAGAACTCATGATCTAAAAATAGGAACAATTTGGTTAGTTTATGAGTTTATGAGATTTTGGAGAAAAGTTTCCTAGGATAATAGGAAAATATATGAGCACATTTTTATTGCCTCAAAATACATCTGGGGCTTTGCTTGTCTCAATAGTGATGACATGAAGTCCATCAGAAAATGCTGAGAGTGAAAGGCCAGGGTGCTGTTCTGCCGTAAGGTACCGGTGACCTTTCCGTTTGGGGCCTAGACTAAACCTTTGATTGAAAGAAACATTATGACTTGGCTCGGAAACAACGATAGAGTTTGAACAATGTATAGCTCTACAAAGTCTTTTAGTGCCTAGAAATGTAACTATTATATGTAAAAGATAACTGCAAATGGAAAATAGCACTGTGGATCAAATTGGCCTCCATTTGAAGTTTTGTGCTGTAATGTAAAAAAATACAAAGAATTTGTAACTGTGTTTAGGTCGTTTACTTTTACTCCACTACATTTCCTAAATACTGTAAAATGTGTAATCTTACACTAATTCATTTTTCCCAAAGCATCTTCGTTACCCTTTACAGCATCAATTTGTATCGATGATGTAATGCCTGTCTTTTGCCAACCAGCTAGCGAGTAGTCAAGTAAAGTAAAGTCAACGGTGATGGATATCAGATGAAGACGACGTTGACTACATTAATGAACTTGGTGAACTTCGTAGTTGTGACAAAGATAAAATTCCACAACTTTGGTTATTTTCAATAAATGTTTTTGTGGGCTAGAATTCTGCTGAATTTCTAAAAATTTGTTGCAATATTGGCATTCATTCAAAATTGTATGTTTGTGAAAGGCTTGGGAATCCTAAAATATTAGGCTACTGTATAAATAATATATTCCTGATATGTTATTACTATAAGGAAGCCAAGTTCAGCATCGAAATTCGAACCACTCATTTTTTACTTTTACTTCCAGGACATTTAATATCAGAAAGTTACTTGTGATACTTACTGTAAGTACAGTAAATATCAGATATGTTCACTTAAGTCTTTCACTAAAGGAATATTCTAAAATATTTATAAATAAATTCATTTTCAAGTATTTATGCACTAAAATATTAGTAGTGCCTTTATTTTTAAATGCATATATATTTTTTAAATTCTTTACATAGGAGCAAATTCATGAAGTACATTAAATTAAAAAAAAATCATTTATTTTCACTCTGCTCTTCAGATGCATTTGCGCTTATTGTTTGGATTAGGCCTTTGTTGTTGGTTCCTTCTCTGTGTAAATCTCATTTTCAGAGCAGAACCCTTACTGTTTGTTTGAAGGACAGGCAGGTGTGAACAATCCCATTACGCTGATGTGAATGCACATGTTGGCATTTCTAATGAAAAGTTTTAGTGCGAGAGTAATACAGTAGTACAGTCAAGAAGACTCAAATGACCTTCACTTTTCCATGTGCGTATGTTTCACAATATGAGGTGCTACAAAGCCCTGGCCCTAAGTAACACCATGTAACAGAAAAATGAATTTTCTTTTAAAAGGTCACTAGGGTTGAACAGTAATTTTAGTTTTTTTGTGCATTCCTCTAGTTCAAGGTGAAATTTACAGGCTGTGTGCTCAGCTCTCTGTTCACATGTTGCAGATTGAGCTGTACTCATGTAGCCAATTAATACTGCATCTAAAATATTGTCAAGAGACATGTGCTCTGTAGTCTAAAATGATTTGCAGGCCATAAAAGAATAAGCAAACATGATTGTGTAAAATAGACATTGTAGGCAGCACGGTGCCTTAGTGGATGTGCATGTGTGTGCACAAAAATGGTAAATGTCTGAAGAAGACACTGATTTATACCTAAAAAAAAATCTCTGCTGCCCAAAAACAAGACATGGGTCTGTGTGTCTGCATGAGTTACATTAGTATATATATATTGTTTTTTTTTCAAGTGTTCAAATGTTCACTTTTTTATTCAGGCTTAGCATCCCGTTCTTGCCTGACAACAGTGAAATCCAGTGTAGTCTTCTGCTTTTAGAGCCCATCCACTTCAGAGTTTCCCATATTGTACATTCAGAGATCCTTTTCTACTCACCATAGTTGTAAAAAGTGCTTATTTGACTTACCGTCGCCTTCTAGTCAGCTCAGACCAATGAGGTGCCGTTTTCTTCTAACTATTCTCATAAACAGGATAAATATGCCTATAGAAATAGGCATAAAATAGGTTTTCCCATTCTGGTGTTTGATGGGAACATTAACTGAAGATCCTAACAATGCTGTGAAAAAGTATTTGCCCCTTCTTCTTTTTTTTCTTTGCACATTTGTCACACTTAAATGATTAAGATCATCAAACACATTTTTATATTAAACAAAGATACCCGGAGTAAATGCAAAAAGCAGTTTGTGAAAATAATTAAAAATACCCCCCACCCCATGTTAAATTATGAACAAACTTGGAAAACTGAGTTAAATTTCACTTGCCACACCCTGGCATGATTACTGCCAGACTTATAGAACCAAGAAACCACTTAAATAGATTCTGTCTGACAAAATAAAGCATGCTAAAATATCTTTAGACACCCTCTAAAGAAATTCAAATGAAAAACAGAGCAATTAACATTTATCCGTCTGGAAAGGGTTACTGAAGGGGTATCCTTAAATTACATTAAAATCTGTTTGATGGTCTAAATCATTTAAGTGTGGAAATTGTTGTGAAAAAGGGGGCAAATACTTTTTCATGGCACTCTACATCTGCATGATTTCATGCACTGCATCATCGCCAATGGTCAGGTGTACAGTATGTAATTAAAACAAGTCTAGTAGAGATGGATAATGAAAAGATTGCACATTAATTAGCATCAGCAGTGGGTAGCATTGTTAGCATCATTGATTACTTTGGTAGCTTAGCTACCGTAGCTAGCTCCTACCTTTGCTCGCCTGTACAGTATACTGCAAGTAGTCTATGCAAGTAAACATGGGGATAATGTTAGCAAACATAATACAATATTGAATAAACAGATTATTGGCATGAAGCACAAATTTTTAAGAATTTCCCAATATGTTAGCTAGTTAGCTAGATCTCTTTTACTATTACCTTGAAAAGTGCACCCATTCAAGATGCTTTTAAAAATAGCCAGAAGAATTTGTTTGGGCAGGATCCATTGCGGAGGTATAACTGTCAATCATGCTTTCATACTGACCTGCCAATCACTTCTGCAAACTTGCATTGGTGGAATTGTTTTGTTTCTGTTCTTCCCACATGGGGTATCTTAGGTTGTGCTGTGTTCAGAGTAACAGTGAAAACACGTATGTTTAGATTAGAAAATCAATGCACGTTTGTGTGATCGTCAGCTGAAGTGTTATGGGTTTCTATTTAAAATGTATGGAGTAAAAGTACAGGTTTTTCATTTTAAAAATGCAGTGAGAAAAAGTAAAAAACATACATGGAAAATACTTTGTTACCTGCCACCTCTGACTGTTGGAAAATAGCTGTTAAAATACTAAAAGCATTCCCTGCCATTTTTTATTTTTTACATATCAGAATGCAATCATGACTATCAAATGCACCGCCTGTGTTCCATCTCACACACTGGGAAATGCAAGTCCATTTTTTTTTCCTTTTCTCTATCAGTTGCTCAGTACTGATTCTCCCTTTATATTCCTCAGCAAATAAGCCCTACATGTAGCAGCTCTTTGTTTGCAAATATATCAGTTACTTTCTAGCCGACACTAATCCCGGGAGGTTATGGCGACACGGCTGGATCAATGGGAGCTTTATTTGGGTCAAGGCCATGTGATGGAGAGACAGACCTGGGGATGCAGCACGTGGTCATGCTCTGGAGTGATTAATGGTCTGCAAGAATGCCCTGTCCTCCGAAAAAACAACTCGTCTCCTTTTACCACTTTCAAAGACAGAATAAGCTACAAAACTGCCCTTATCTCACTCCTGTCCCAGTCTCCTGTTCTCACATGTCTACTCCTAACACTGATGGTACACAGGACACCACGGATGTGATGCGCAAGCTGCAGGCTTGATTCTGGAGGAAAAGTAAGGTCACAGCAGGACAATTGTGGATTTCAGAGTTTTATAAGTACAGAATAAAGACGTAAATTTTTTCATCTTATATAGAATACAACAAAGAGATACTTCAATGAGTCTCTCCAATGAAGTCAATGTTTATACATCATTATAATTTGTAGTAACTTGATAATAATAAAACGTCCTGTGATAACCTGAAATTATGTTCCAACACAAACTTACCTACAGTACTGTATGGAATCCATGTGTACAGTACAAACACCTGTACACACATTCAATAACTCATAATGCATGATACACATTGTTACACCTGACAATCCCCAAGCAAGCCCCTATTAGTATACCATTTATGATGCATTATTAGAGTAGATAAAACATATTTCATGGCATCATTACCAATTTAGAACGAAAAATAAGCACGTTTATGATGATTTATGAATACAGACTTCATAGCCGGTGTTATGCAATATTCTTTAAAAAACTTTGCTCAAACAGAAACATGGGTTCATTTAGCAGACCCGTTGTTGCTGTGGGTTTTATAATGACATCTTGGCGTTAATTACCTTTCTAAAAAAAAAAAGGCACGGAATTAAACGTCACCAACAAAGTTATATTACTGACCCTAATCTCATCTGCACTGTGACAGCCCGTGCTTGAGGACAGTTCTACAGTTAAAGCTCCCCGTGGTTAGTAATCATTGACCTTCTCTCCGTTTTGAGAGGTGAGCCTGTCACATGGCGCTTATTCAAACTAATGATTCGCCTTCATCAGGGCCAGAAGAACGTAGAGAGATGCAGTAGGCCACCGAGTGACACTTCAATTAGCTTTACGTCCTCGCTGTAGCTAATAATCAGATTTGTACCAATGGGAGGAGACAAGGTCAATCATTAAGACACCCTCAAAAGCTCTAAAGAACTCAGTGGAGGGTTTGGGTTTAGGGCATGCCGGAGGAATTTTGTTTACATTTTATTGTGCAATATATTAGACCATATAAGAAAATGCAATTTTATTGCATCATTCATCTCTCATTCTGTCTCTCTCTAATATACAGCAGCAAATACCGACTCTCTCATTGTCTTTCTGTGACCCCCCCCCTCCCCCCCCCATCTGCCCCCCTCTCTCTCTCTGGCTTTGTGCATTCACTTGATTTCCATTCAGTTGTTTGCATATTCTCAGCCCTTGTCACAAGTCACATGATAATGCCACCGTGATGTCTTTTCAGTTTTTGAGCATACACTATGCCTTATTTATTTCTATTTTCTTTGCACCATTTGAGCTATATGGGAAATTGCTTTTTGGTAACAGCATTTTTACTTTTTAATAAGCTCAGAGTCTGTGTACTGAGCAGAAAGTGATTTTTTTTTTTCTCCAGAGAAACTGTCAAAGACAGTCAGTGTGGTGGTTGATAAAGAATCTGTGCAACTGGTACTCAGTGATATTGTTCAACAGGTTATGTCCATCTGTTACCCTTGAATGGCAAGCTCTCTCTCTCTCTTTCTCTTTCCCTCTCTAAGGATTTCCATCATAAGGGACACTCTCAAAGTTTGTGGTCCATTACATTTCCCTTCCGAGCCAGAAGTTCAGCTGTATTACAATAATTGCAAAAAGGCCCTGATTTACATTTAAATTGAAAATCAGTGTCCTCCTAATAATAATGTGCTGTAATCCACCTTGAACTATTATTGGAGGAGGTTAAATTGTGAAATGTTACATGCCATGACTTCAGGACCCTTTACTTTGTCGGTCCTCTGAGATGCTGACGAAAGGTTCCAGATTTAACCAAGACATTTTATGAGGAAGTAAAAAGCGACAGCTAGAGCAAGCCGAATGTCCCTAATGTTAAGGGAGGATCATGCACTGGCTGAGTTGTTTATGATAAAATATTCTTTAAGGTTGGGCAAAGAAAATAAGGACCAATCTAGGGAATGAATGAAAAAAACACTTTGTGACATAGTGTTAGGGGGAAAAAATATGGCAGGGTGTGATGTGGTAGCTATTTTTGCTAACATATTACTAAGTATTTTATTTCTCTTGCAGCAATTTACATTTGTATTTAGTAAAGAATTATGTACAGTTAATCCTTTTATACAACTATTTGGGCTATTAAAATAATTAAATATTTTGTTATTATTGAAATAAAATTAATAAATGCACACTTTGCAGGAAACTATATAAAAATCTCATTGGTTATTATTATTATTATTATTATTATTATTATTATTATTACTTACTTACTTACTGATTTTAAAATAAATGCATTAAAAAAAGTTATTTTTTGCAAAACTTGGACACTTTCACTTGCCATGTCTCATAACTCAACCCATTAGGCCTTAACTGACTTGTTAAACAGGTCAAGAACTGTCATTAAGAATAACAATTTAACAGCGTCCTGGAGTGCCTGACTCTTTAAACCTCAGCACTTAACAATTATGGGCTCATCTTAGCAGCTGACTGGGAATCTAAAAAATGAAGCTATATGGCAGAGGAAGGTTATGTAAAAGTGCTTCCTGTTCACAATTTTCTGAATGTCTGAAATGTAATTAAGGACAGGGGTTAACTTTGAAAGTCAAGCCAAGGTCTAAAAAACCAAGAAAAAACTTTTTAATAGATTTGTAAATAGATTCTGATCACAAAGGAAAAGTAAAAATCTTGCACCTGCACCTGCATCAAGGTTTATCTGACACAGGAACAAACTGGTGATAGTGGTCCATTCTAGTCTGTAGCAGTGCTCGCACAAACATGACCTGCATGGAAAAGTCATCAGAACCTTACTTGCACTCTCATCACAAAAGTGGTTGCATGATGTAAAATGTATGCAAAGCAATATCTAGGTAAGCCAAGGGCATTATGGAAACACATCCTGTTGGACTGATGACGTGAATTGTAATATTTTGGCCGCAGCTACCAAAGGTATATTAAAATAAGAAAAAGGAGCAACATCATTCACTCACTCACTCATTGCCTATAACACTTTATCTTGTGAACAGGGCTAGGAGGGGGCCTGGAGCCTATCCCAGGAGGAATGAGGAAGGGAAGACCCTGGATGGGGTGCCAATCCATTACAGGGAACACACACACACACACACATACACACAAACACACACACATTGCATGTTTTTAGACTGTGGGAGGAAACCCAAGAAGCATGGGGAAAACATGCAAACTCTATGCACACAAGCCCGAGGTGGGACTCGAACCTGGACCCTGGAGGTGCACGTTCTAACCATTAAGCCAACATGCCACTTGAAGGAAAGTTTAATTTAAAAAATAAAAAAATTAATAAATTATATATATATATATATATAAGAAAACACCTTTTCAACAGTTAAGCATTGCAGACCTATGTGTTGGGATTGTGTAGCAGCACGTGGCACAAGAAGCACTGCATGCTGTATGTAGATGGGAAAAAAATACATTTTATTGAATTTCCAAAAAACAAAAAACCCACATCTAGCCAAAAAACACAAAAAAATTGAAAGTACACAGATATCTACCTTGAAGACATTCCCATAGCTAAAAACAGGTGGGCTCTTACAAAGCACTGACACTGGAGACTACTTTCAAAAAGTTGCACACTCTAAGAATTCATTTGACTGGCTTTAGCTTTGTTTATGGCATGCAATGTGGTGGGCAGTATGTGGTGTGAAAATGATTCTCCATGCTCTCAGAATTCTGTAATACTGTATGCCTGTGGCTTCAAGGAAAAATAAATGCTTTGAAGTGATAACCTGTTTATTCAGTACATTCAGGTGGTCAGCTGACTTCATTTTATTGCCACATAACGTTGCTGAGTCTAGACCTGAGCAATTGAAGCAACCCCAGATCATAACACTGTCTCCAGAGGCTTGTACAGTGGACACTATGCACTTCCCTTCTTACTAAACACGCTCATCACTCTGAAATAGGGTCAATCTGGGGCATCACCCATGGTGCCAGGATGGGTATATATTTTGTTTCGTTATACAAAACATGTTTTCTTTTATAAATATGTTTATTATTAGCCTTAGATTGTGTGCACATGCAAAAGAAAATGTGTGTTTGCTATCCAGCAGAAAAAGTTGCCCTACAGGCAAGCAGCAAAGATGGCCTGAATTGTCCTTTCTACTTTTCTTTTTTTTTTTTTTTTTATCTTATATTATCAAATTACTGCAGGATAAGCCATTTTTCGGACTTTAAGCCTGCTCCACTTTTCTTGGTAAATGCAATTTTAACAGCATTAAGAATAAGTGATGAGAAAGAATCCTTTTATAACACAGACATCTACTTTGCTTAAAAATGCTCTTAGCAATATTTTTACTGCAGACATGATGACATCAGGCTGACAGCGGCTTATTAAACAGCCATAAGGAACTAGACATATCCATTTTAGCCTTAAAACATATATTCTATTTTGGCACCATATGATGGACAGTATAGAAGATCTGAGATTTATCATCAGAATTAGACTGAACTTTAGTGCTCTCCGATGTCCAGAGAAGCAGAGCAGGTGAGATGGGGAACACGTGGAAAGGGGAGCTGACTGATTCCCCAGTCTCCACAGCTTCAGCCCTCTTGGTTTAATGAAAAAAGGTCACACCAAAGGCAACTTCCTCTATACCTGTTCTGCTCACCAGGGGCAATTACTGCCAATTTTCTCTCTCTCTTTTTATGTTCCCCCCTCCCTTTAGGTCAAATTGGTGTCATATTGTAAAGCCAGCTTTATTTCTGCTCAACTCTCAACAGTAGACCTTTTTTTTTTTTCCGTAGGCTTTCACCGAACATTGCCCAGAGCTTTGCTTTCAATCTGCACTGCTAAACAATGTATTGTTTTCTTCTGAATTATTTAGTTTTTTAATATAACTGAAAGCAGTGTTTGGTGACTCCGACTTTTGCTTTCTGTGGACATTTCTTCTAAATCTAAGCGAGCATCCAGGTACTTTAATCAATAATGGAAGAAAGCATCCATGTCAAAGACTGCAACTATACAAAGACTAGACATAACATCACTCACTAGCTCAGTGCATCGTGGGTAATATTATCAACATCTGTGACCTTTTGATGTAAAAAATCATGGCCAGTTTGAAAGCTCAGTTCACAGATTCTAGGCTGGTGGAGTATCTCAATGACACTTTGAAAAAAAGAAATGATAAAATGAACAGTGGTAGAAATGTAAGCAGTGCCAGCATAGAGTGTGAATTTTGGCTATGACAGTTCCTCAACCTCAGCTACATCACTTGCATTCGTAATTGGTCTAAACTAGACATATAAGTAGAGCTGTTTCCTTATCTTTTCGTTTTTTTAAATTCAGCTCTCACATATTTTATTTTAGTTTTTACCTGCCAGACATATCTTGTAACAAATTTAGTTGATGTTTTTCCCCAAATACACCAGGGGGTGTTCAAGTCAAACCAGGACTGGTGATGAAATTTCTTTTAAATGAAGGTGTAAATCTGAATCATATTTACAGAAGACCTCAAGCACAGTATGGTGATGAGATTCTTAGACATGTGAATGGTGTAAACCTTTTAAAGGCCGTACACCCGTTCTGAAAAAAAAAAAAAAAAAAAACAGGAACAAAAGGACAATGCACAACCTCATACCGCACTGCACCACTTGCACATTACAGGAACTTGGCTGGGAGTTATTGTCACATCCGCCATACAGTCTTTTTTTTTATACAGTCTATCGGCTCCTTCTGCTTACGCGAGCTCACAGGCGCCCTTGACTGGCTTGTAGAGCCGATGTTAATGTCGGAGCGCGAAGTGCCTCTCATCCCTCCGGCTGTGAGAGGCAACAGCATCACCCGGGGTTTGAACCAGCGATCTCCGGATGATAGGGTGAGCGCTTTACTGCTGCGCCACTCGGAGGCCACCGCCATACAGTCTTGACCTCACTCCACGCCCTTTCCACATGTTTGGGCGATTAAAGGAGTTCAGAATTCCAGAGGCAGTCATATAATTGCTCTGGAAAACTTTCTACTTTGATGGTATCCAAGCACTAATGAAACACAGACATAAGTGCATTATTGCACATTTTGTCATTCTGCACAATCAAAAGTCCCAGTTTGACCTGAACATCAGTTGTACAAACAAACCTACACCACTGCATTCCTGACTAGACAGTTACAAAGGATGAATGAAAGAACATAACTTACTATATACACTTCCTAATAAATGTACAAACCTCTCACTTGCATGACTTCATTGTCCCATGAGATTCCAGTCCTGTTGCACATCTCTAGTCTCAACCAGATGCTTTGGAAATCTTTTTCTATAATATTCTTTTTGTATTTTATATTAATTTGGAGCGCATTATCTATTTTATTTGCCTCGCCACATTCCTTCCTTCATCAGACACTAGCTTTCACACTCAATTACTTGTGTGACAGAACCATGCATTATCCAGATTGTTTAATTCCGACTTTGACTATAGCATCTGGTAGATAAAAATGTACTACTTTACAATAAGGATCCCTTAAAACATAAAGAGTGTTTTTATATATATAACATTTAGTACCCTTTATGTGGTTCTTTAGGAAGGTGGGAACACTGCAATTACACTCCGGCATGCCTTGTCATATTGTATTCCCATGTCATTTTTTGTCAAATATAAAGTACAAAATATTGACACATGATTCAAGCAGCTCAGTACTTAAATCCCACTAGAGCCCAACTGCAGGAGGTCTCTTATCAAAACCTATGTCCTCTCTTTGCTACATATATGTCCTACAGCTGAACTGTGCTTGATAACGCCACCAGACGAGAGCCTTCTCCATCATGAATACACAATGAAAGATGAAATAGTTTTTTTTTTTTTTATTACCTATCTTCACCTAGCACTTTTGGGAACGTCTGAACATTGAATCTTGATGGATAAACAGCAGTGTGTCTGTGTGTTTATGTCTGTTCTGGCATGCACTTATTATCTTCAGGCACGTTTTCTGTTTTTGCCACGTGATTGTAGTGTACCTCCTGGTTACAATTATCAGCATGCATTGTTAGGTATGATGAATATAACATTTATAAGTCAATCCGCTTCATGATTGTAGTGCTCCTTTACTCCGGCACATAATCCATTTTATGTTTAACTGCTTTTTCTTTTACAACAACTTTATTATTTTTGTTTTTAGTTCTCTGGGAATATCCTGCAGTATTGTAAAAATTCTAATGAATTTACTATATAACATGTATTTTATACACTACATATACAGTATCAACAAAAGTAATTGGACAAACCTGCAATGACATTGAATCCAAATATATATACTGTATATACTGCGCTCCTGTTGCAGCTACAGTATAACAGCTTCCACTTTTCTTGGAAGGCTGTCCGCAAGATTTTGAAGTTTTTCTGTGTGAATTCATGCCCATTTCTTCTGGCGAGCATTTCTGAGGTCTGGCACTGATGTTGAATGGGAAGGCCTGGTCTTTGCAATCTCCATTCCAGTTCATCTCAAAAGGTCAGGGCTTTGTGCAAGCCAGTCAATTTCTTCAATCAGATTCTTCAGGCAAGGGCCTTCCCCACACTGCTGCCACAGATTTGAAAGTATAGCATTGTCCAAGATGTCTTGGTATGCTGAAGCATTAAGATTGCTCTTTACTGGGGATAAGGGGCCTAAATTAAACACCTGAATTCAATAATTAACAGGTTTGGATAAATACTTTTGTCCACATAGTGGGTCTTCTCTATTTGTGTTTGAGTAAAAAGTTGCATAAACCTCTTTGTAACCCATTAAGGAAAGTAGAATACAGTCAGTGTATGTAAGAATATAACTAACATTTGATGGTTTGCTGTTATGGGAAATGGGAGGTTGTGACCTGATGCAAAGTAGAGGCACTGTTACAATCATGAAGTTTTTAATAGATATTATACAACATTTATTATTTTTTTTTTTTATAAATTAAAGAATGACATCATGTTTTTCCATTTATAGTTATATTTGATCCATTCTTCCATCGATTTTTCTACATTTCTTATCATGTGCCCTGTAATCTGTACCAGTGGCACAAAGAGATAAATCCTGTATAGCATACAGTACCAACTCATTTCAGGGCACAAGCATACACTCGCAATCATATTTATCAAAATCATATCTAACTTATGAATAAGTTAGAAATTGATTATAATGCAGGTTTTTGCACAGTGAGATGAAACCAATGGACCCGGAGGAAACCCACCAAGCACAGGAAGAATGTGTAAACTTTACAGCCAGAGACTAAGGACAAAATTCAAATCCTCATCACCTGAGGTTATATGGATTTGCTTAGCTTAGCACCTTGTAACTTTTACTTATGTTAATTGTCTTAAAAATCCAAAAAGGTTAATTCCCTTTACTAAATTAATTATACCATAGCACAGTCTTACCACAGTCTTGTTTTCTCTTTAGCTTAAAGTTAATAGGACAAATAACAATGCAGCTTATCATGTTACTGCGACCCACAAAGCACCCTCGGTCCTGAACACTTTTTCCTAAATTGCTAAATAAACAACTCCTACTGAAAATTTTCACCATATCAATCATTTTTTTTTCTTTCATGTTCATGTAGACCCATACAACTCAGTGTGAATTGCAGCCAGAGCTGCTCTCACACTCATGCTGTTATAGAAAATTAATCCAACACCTTCTGACCAAATCAAGCACCATTGAGATTGCCTGGAGTTACCTGCAGAAAAAAAGCAACTAAGCCTACAACCATGTCTGCAACATGATTGTAGCAAGATATCCTAGATACTACTAATAATAGCTAGAATTAACCTACCATCTGATATGCCTTTGAAAGTGATGCAGGTTTAAAAGGCAAAGCATGAACATTCTGGTCAATGTGTTTCTTTCATCTATTGATTGTCGATACAATCTTATCCTGTTTAATGCTTATCCTGGGTAGGAGTGTGGGAGCCGTTAGTCTATTGCAGGGTGCACAAAGTGGGATACATTCTGGATGGGGTGTTAATCCATTGTAGGGCACAAGCACACGCACTCTCACACACCCATTCGTACACTTTGGGCAATTTGAAAATGTGAATCATCCTGCACTGCATGTATATGAACATGAGAATACAGAGGAAACCGACAAAGTATGCAGAGGACATGCAAACTCCACACACACAGACCCAAAGTGTAATAGTGAATCAGTTTTCATCATGCACCAATGTTTTTTCCTTTTTTACCACCACCTTACTGCAATGTGCCGGGTTCCTGCTTCCAGCTAGCTACTGGAAATGTTTAGGATAGGTTGGATGTAAGTGCAGCAGAGTGGCTTAGTGGTTAGTAGTGATGGGAAGTTTGGATCATTTTAGTGACTCGGTTCAACAAAATCAACAAATCTTTTTTTGAGTCATTTAGTTATTTTCGTTCTTTTGATCAGAAATAAAATAAAATGATACATTTTTAATAAACAGACACATCCACATCCACAATTTTGGCTATAGTTCCAGTAATGAAAATATTACACTGCAGCTAAGGACATACTGTATTATGATAAACAGAATGAGCAGCTCACCTCTCATCTCTTCTGGTCCGAATCGTTCGTTCTTTTGTCATGTGACTATCATAGGCGCTATGCAGTGCATTACACAGGAAACAGAATCGAGCAATTCTTCTCATGAAGAATCTAGTCTTCTAGTCCAAGTTTTTTTTTTTTTTTTTTTGTATTTATTGCACTACGTAGCGTCTATGGGAATCACGTGACAAAAGAACGAACTACAAAGGATTCAAAAGACTCAAAGGTAACTACTTTTTTCTGTTTCTTGTACATAATCTACTGAGGGTTTGCAATGATTTGTGATGCGTGTCCAGTAGAAAATTGTCTTTCCATAGAAAAGAAATGTAGACATAATCCATAGGGCTCCTAACAAAGCATAGTGATATAATACTGTAAATATACTACATCTGCTTACTGTATATTACCAAGATTTTACCCATAAATTAATGGTCAAAAACAATGCTGAGATTCAAAAAGCAAACAAAAGACACAAACATGATAGAAAGTTTGAAAAGAGGAGGAAATGAAAGAGAGAGAGAGAGAGAAAAAATGACCAGAAAACATGAGAGCAATAAATGCTGATTTAATAATTTTATAGTGACATCATTAATTTATTCATCTTCTATAACCTTTATCCTATACAGGGTCATAGGAAGTCTGGTGCCTATCTCAGGAAACTTTAGCCACAAGGCAGTTTGGATAAATACATCCTTCACAGGGTGCCAATCCATAACAGGGTACACATCACACACTCACACACTGTGGGAAATTTGGGAACAACAGTTAGTCTAATCTGCATGTCTTTGGACTGTGGGAGGAAACCGGAACACCTGGAGGAAACCCACCATGCACGGGACGACATGCAAACTCCATGCACCCAGGTGAGGTGCGAGGCCACAGTGCTTACTAATACGCCACCCAATTTCAAATGTTTCATGTTTATTACTTTCATAATTTTTATACATTTTATACTCTAGAGCGCTGCTTCAGACATATCACATCCATAATGTGAAAATGTCACATCCATTATTTAAAAACCGTTTTCAAATCTACACTTTTTGTTCAAATCTTCTTTTGTGCTAATTGAAGTCTTTTTTTTATGATATAAGTGTAATGCTTTCTGCAGTTTTTAAAATAAGAATCAAAATAAAAGTTGGAGAAAACCTGTACTCTCTGCCAAAAGTTTCATGAATTAATAAAATGCTGGATATTTTTTAGGATGCAAATAAATATCTGAAATGTGGAGATTTTGTTTGTTTTTAGCTGAAGAGAACACATTCAAAGTTATGCAAATTAATTCACTGATGCTAAGTTTGTCCATGCTATGAGACTTTTTGTTTACCAATATGAGTCCAAATGTCACATCCATGACATCGGATCTGCCCTGTATTTAAACCTTGTCAGTCAGCATCCATGTGCAGATCATTGCTTTTGCTTTGTCCCTTTTACATTTTGCTATGCATGCTGATTTTGTGTTTGACATCTGTGTTTGACCCATTGTATGACGGTGACTGTGTTTGTTTGGGTTTGATTGTTTCATCTGTGTATATCTTTAAAATATTGCCTCTTTTAAAATATAGTGTAGACCATGATTAGTAGGAAGTCAGAGCCATTTATGTTAATTTGTTTTGTCTTGGTTTTGGGTTAGAGAAATAAAATTACTTTTTCTTTCCTTCTTTTGAGTTAAGTTAGTAAGCTTTGTGTACTTTTTGGATAATTAGGGGAACTTTGGTGTATTATTTTGGCCTTGTCAACTTCTGAAGACTTAACCACTTAAAAAAGGAGAAAAAAATGAATAAAATACAAAGCAAATGCAGTCTTGGTCTGGCTGCACCTTTATTTTCTTCTTTTTGGTGCAGCCTGACCTAGACTGGGTCGTGACAATATTAAAAAATTTATTATTTTTAAGGCATCTTTTCTTGACATTTCTTTAAACACGTGCTTAAGAGTTTAGCACAGTGCTCTACTTTCTGTATTATCACAGTTTGAGTCATTTAACAGCAAGAGCTCTGAATTGTATAATCACTTCTCTTGTTTTCTTTACCAACATTACTTACCATCCAGTGATGTTTAATGTCCTATTAATGAGAAATTTAATGTATAAATTGTGGAAACAGCAATCATTAGATTCAAAGTTGGAGCATGCAGTGAAGCTATACAATGTTGTAGTGGCTAGAAGTGCTTGATATTGTTGAGAGTTTTTTGTAGGAAGAAATTAAGTAACAGGCTAAATTTCACTGACATTACTATATATTTATACTATATTCGGTATTTTACTATATATTCGGTACATTACTATATACAGTATGTTCGGTAATCAGATAGTGAATCACATATGAGAAATCGTAAAAGTAGATCGGACAAAGATTATGTTTTGTCTTAAAATGACTCCAGCGGAATTAAAATTCACAGGCTTGTGCTGGTTTAAAGGTGCATTAAAGTTATTTTTGTGTCTTATCACATCAACATACACTGATCCGCCATAATATTACTATGCAAAGCCTTATGTCCAACATTGTGTACGGTCCTGTTGTGCTACCGGGAAAGCTCTGGTCCCTTGGTGCTTGGTTCTGTAGGGCCTCTGGCAGTGTGTTGTGGTGGTTCTCACCAGGATGTTGACAGCAGATCAATTCGGGACCGTGGGTAACAGGGTGGGGCCCCTGCGGATCTGACTTGGTTGACTGGTGTATGTGCCATGGGTGTGTTAAATTTGGAGGCCTATTCGGTGTTCTTGGGCTTTTTAGCTGCTTGACGGCAGGCTGTGGTGCTCTGGGTGTTTCTTTATGTCATGGTCAGCATTGACATTTTTGGCAAATTTTTGCTGCATTTGCTTTTCTGTGGGATCAGACCAGATGGGCTGGCCTTTGGTCCCCGTGGGCATGGGTGAGCCTTGGGTTTCCATGATCCTGTCACACGTTTACTAGTGCATAGTTGCTAAATGCTTATGTTATGTAATAATGGTGGTGGTGATAGCTGATTTTTTATTTTTAAGTAACACATTTTTCTTTGCATTAGGCGCACTTATTGGCTGTTTTTTTATGATTATTATTCTGTTACTTTTTCTCTAAGTTCCTGAATGCTGCCTCACATCTGCAGGTGGGCCTGTCTTTGCCTTCAGCTTATTTCACAGTCATTAGTGAATCTGGGGAACATTTGTATGCTGTTGTGCTGAGGCAGGCAAATGAGAGCCACTGCTGCTACAAAGTCAAAGCAATGCGAATCGAAATGGCAGGAAGTGGAGAAAGGCCAGTTGGCAAACAAAAGGAATATGACATTTAAAGTGAACAAAATCTAGCCTCTGTTAAAGAACAAATGAAAAACAAATCAAGTGCTTACACGTTCAAGGGCACAGCGTGTTCCTTGCTCTGGCGTTCCGAGCTCGGCCTCCCCGCCTGATTGACTGAATAGATATGAAAAATCGCCTCTTGGGGAATATTTTGACATCACTCAATACATTGTTATGTTGCATGCAGCTGTGTTAATTGCAAGCACTTCAACCTGAACGTCTAAATATGTTTTGCTTAAGCCCTTGGTGTGAGAACCTTTGTCTGGAAAAGCCATTTCTGCAGAATTATGAATAGACAAGACTTTACCACTAATTGGGCTTTGCTTAGTCAATGACAGCAGGACTGAGAAAATGCCTGAGATGTGATCGGATCTCCAATACTCACTGACACAAACACTACCCTTGCCCTTAAGAAAAAAAAATAAAAAAATCAATCAATACCATCATTACTGGAGCTAGCTGCCTTCTGCCTTGCTACACATACACACCAGCGGTTTTTCTGGCCTCTGCTGCTTAATGAAATTCATACAGTTAAGCCAGCAGACCTCTAAGGACTAGGTGCATTATCAATAGCGGTCCCTCGATCTAAAACCCTCACAAACAAGTTATTTGCAGCTACTGCAATCAGATGAAAATGTGAGCCAGAGAGAGGAACATGCATCACAGCATCAAGTGTTATCAACTAAACATAAAACATAAAAATGGGAAACAAGTGCTGTCCAAACACATAGGAAATTAGATGGATATGTACAGTGCAGTATGTTTCACCCTTGGGAATGAGAAATAACATAGATAAGATCAAAATACACAGGAGGATGTATTTGCTCATGGTAAGCCATTTGAGTTTGCTGAAAACTCCACTTGAGAAAGACTGCTCGAACTAAAACTTTAGACTTTCTTCTCGTTTCACATGCGCAGTTGGTTTAACATGTATTATATTGTGTCGAAAAGTATTGATTGATTTTCTTTAATTTTCTATATTATTCATCACTATGAATAATTGTTGAGACGTTTTCTATGCTTATTTAGTAATTTTGAAAGGAGCCTCCAGTATCAGCACTTTTTAACAGTGAAAGGTAAAACTATAATTCAATTTCATTTAATTGATTGATTTTCTGATAAGCAAATGTTTTCAGGATAAAGGACTTTCTGACTAATGGAAAAACAATCTTTATTAGCTTGTGACCAGAGTTCGATTCCCATCTCAGGTCTGTAAGCGTGGCATTTTCATGTTCTCCCTATGCTTGGTAGGTTTCTTTCAAGTACTCTGGTTTCCTCCCACAGTCCAAAGACATGACAAGCGAGTGATTGGCACCCTGTCTAGGTGTACCCCACCTGTACAGGATAAATAGGTATAGAGAATGAATGACTTAAGTGTATATATTTTTTTCTATACAGATAAGCGTTTAATGTGTAATGTGATGTCATGACTGATCTTGCTGATATGAACTCTAGATGTTGTTGATAGTCTTTCGGCTGCTCCCATCGAGGGCTCGCCACAACTTGGCACAGGTTTTACGCTGGATGCCCTTGCTGACGCAACCCCTCCCATTTTATCCAGGCTTGGGACTGGCACTGCATCCAGTGGCTGGGGTTTGTTCATTGGGTGGGAATTTAATCCAGGCCTTCCGCATGATAGGAGAGAAACCTACCACTGAGCCACTAATGCCCAGCTGATACTGTATAAACACTAAATAGCATGCCAAATTCAGTTGAAGTACTGCCACGTTGTGGAGGCGGAGCTTTGTGTACATGAACGGGGATGAGCGATGGAGTCTGTGGAAAGTGGGTTTGTCAGAAGATAACACAGTTAATTTTTCAACGTTTTAAGGCCAGGTTGGGTTTTAAACCATAAAAGGTCTAGCAAAATCCCAGAGACACCCAACAGAATCCTGCCATGTTCCAATTTCCAACTAGATTGTGAAATAGCAATAAAGTCCTATAAAATTCCATTAAAATCCCACACTGAATGGAAGGCAATTCATCATGGGATTGCAATTGAATACCAATTGGGATCCCATGCTAATTTTCCATAAGGGCTGCATGAAAATAGAGCTCTCTGTAGTCTACACTCTGTCAGTAAAGTTAGTCCTGGGGCCTGGAACCTGATTAGCAATTGAAAGCAGGGCCACTAAAAGAGCAGCAACATTTCAACTGCTAAACCTGAATACATGCTTTTAAAAGCTATAAATCCGCAGTCCTTTTCTGTATTATACACACTACTCTGCATCGAATAGTTTTGCATTTTCACACTCATATCCTTTCCTTTCCTGCACTGAACAAGTAAATGTTCGAAACAAACAAAGGGCAAAAAAAAGGAACTGAAGCTGTTTGGTATTCAATAAAATGTTAATGCAAAGGTTCATTCAGAGTGCATGTGCGGGTCAGCAAATCTATACACACCAGATTCATATATACAGCAAAGCATTTTCCACGTTTCACTTCTGAATCCTTATTCACCTCCTAACTCCAGCTGTGTCAGAAATATTGCTTTTCTTGGGCAGTGTTCATGTGTAGTTCCTTTAGGAGATGAATAAGGGCTTTAATATGGAGGCTCACAGAAAAACAGAGCACATGTTGCATGGGTGGGGCGTGAGAGAGACGAGCATCCTCCTTCATTCTCCGGTAAGACATGTGGTATAAAGCGCTGTTATAAGATTACTGTGCATTGTGGATAAGTGGAGATGATGGAGAACTGCTATCATCTTGTAAACCCTTTCCTAGAGATGAGTGAGGAATTCAAGGATGATGAATGACGATGCAGGCGGAACCGAGATGAAGAAAAAGCACAGTGGCGTATTTAATAGTAAGTACAAGGGAAATCACTGTTGAGTAAGAAACACATTGCACCAGGTCATTTTTTTTAGGGGAGAAAATCTTCAAATGCGGCGTGATCGGTATGCCTGCGACAAATTGGAAATTAGCGAAATGTCCCATAATCATAAATTGTGCAATCAAATATTAGATCCAGATCACAGTCTGTGTGGGATAACAGTGTGATTAATTACAATGACATACAGGAATGCTTTACTAACTTCTCTGCTGTACAGTACTGTGCAAACGTCTTGAGCCACCCATTATTTATCCATGTTCAATTAAATTCTGGAGATCAAAGTAAGAAAAGGGAAGAAGTGTTTTACTGTAACAGGATTAAAAGTGTCTAAATATAAAAAATTTGGTTGTTTATGTATTGTAACACACCTCAGCTGCAGCCTCCTTTCCCCTCTCATCTGTTCCAGTAAATGCTGTGTTCAAATCACTCAGCATTTATACTATTACTATACAGCATACTAATCTCCGTTCTGATCATTGAACAACTCATCGGTCACTGTGTGGCTTAAAAACCAAACAAACAAACTAAAAAACATAACTTTGGAATAGCTTAGCGACTTGACTGAAAATGAAAGTCAAAAGCTTGCCAAAAATAAGAGGCAAATAAGTCCTTCAGAAAGCTGGAATCGGCCCAGAACAGTCGCTCCACTAAAGGAAAACATATTTATTTATGTATGATTTCTGATGCATTAAGAAATGCTCAACATTCTTGTATTCTGTATGTACACTGATGACAATAGTAGTTAGCACTGTTGCTTTGCGCCTTTAGCAGTTTCAAGTCTGTGTGCTTAGAGTTTGCATGTTTTCCCTGTGCTTGATGGGTTTCCTCCATGTGATCCAGTTTCCTTCCAAAGTTCAAAGTGGTCTAGGCTGATCGGTGTTACAAAACTACCCAGGACCCCTGTGTCTCTACTGTATACAGGATACATACAGTACAGTAGTATAGGTAATAGAAGGAAAGTAATTTTTGCTCATGAATATACTGTTTATTTTTGCCTTTGGAAAATATACATGAAAGAAAAAAAAATTGACGTAAATATGTCAAGTCATGATTCATATTTTATTCTTTGTTGACAATTTCAATGATATCTTCCCGTCAGTCTATGTTTATAATATATAATATATAATAAACATATCCTGACATTGCAGTTAATAGAAATGCAATATTCATTTACATTTGTAGAAAATGTGTTTGAAGTTTATGCAGCATCTTTAAAAAAAAATGCAAATATATACTAATATGATTTATATTCCATTGCACATATTTGCATGACATTTTATTGCTTTAGTCTATGAATGATGTGTCTGACGTGAATGATGTAATCTCTCTTTCTCTCTCTCTCTTCATCTTTCCCCCTGAATGATAAATCTATTTTCAAATCAGTGTTTACCCTTAACCATCCCAGGTACAATTAGTTCTCGTCTATTGCCCATATTTAAATGAATATTATCAGGGATAATTAGCTCTCTGAAAGGGCAATAACGAATGTGATTAATTGCTATTGTAATGATGGGTATCACATCAAACACTGACGTTCATTTTCATACTAATCCGCTCCTTATCTCGTTATTAATATGGAGACTGGAATTAGGTTTTTTTTTTTTGTCTTTATCCTGATTAATAAACTTTTCCCTCAGTAGATTTTCACATGTGATAGTGATGCCAACCTTACTAATTATTCAAATTCACTTTATCTACTATTATGATCGTGTACTTAATTTGGACTTGCGTTTAACAGTTACACGGTTAAAGATATTACTTTTTGGCATGGGTTTTATATCCATGAAGGGGAACAAGAAAGGGAACAAAAGAATGTCATTTTTAAAATCTTTTAGCTGTTATGGTGAATCAGTGACTGGTGTTGCTTCAGAATCCTGTATCTAGTTGATAAAACTGAAATAGCATGGGGTCTTCTACAGATTTGACATGTTGTGCATTCTAAGATGCTTTTCTGCTCACCATGGTTGTATAGAGTATTACTTAGATTTGCTGTAGCCTTTCTGTCAACTCAAGCCTGTCGTTCTCATCTGATATCCACAGAACTGCCACTGACATTTTTTTCTCAACATTCTGCACAGACAACAAGTCTATATATCTTTCCTAACTGTACATGATTTTTTTTTTGGGGGGGGGGGCATTTTTACTTATTCTTTTTAAGAGATTTGTCATATCTGTATCAGTAGCCTCATATTGCTTTCTTTCTATTATAGTGGCAGAGGTATTTCAGTGGTTAAGGCATTGGTTTATGTTGCAGAAGGACCCAGGTTCACAAACCAACCCCCGCTTCCAAGTTGCCCCTGTTGGGCCCTTGAGCAAGGCCCTAAACTCTTAACTGCTCTGATGTATAACGATATAAAAATGTAAGTCGCTCTGGATAAGGGCTATAAATGTTCATGTTTTTTTGAGAGTAAGTTTCATGGCTAAACATTTTTTTTAATCGTCTTCATGTTTCAGACTACATTGACATTTCACTTTTTCCTTACAAAATTTGACTTCATGCAAGCTAAAAAAAAACATGAATCGTTCCTTCAAGCAGTGCAGTACATTCCCGAATAAAAAAAAAACATATTATGAATGCGGAACCCTATTATTTAATATGTTTTTGTTAATTTAGCCACTTATGCTACAGAAAGGCCGAGGTGGAAATTGAATCAAAGAGCGAGGGCGGAGTATCGAGCTGAGAGCGTGGGTGAAGTTGAAGCGTCGGGTTGAATTAAGAGCAGAAACGATGAGACGAGGTGGAAACGCACACCTGAGTCGCGCTGCTTCGTTCCACCACTCAATCCCACTCGGAGTCGAGCTGAAGAGCGCTAATGAATTTAGCCGGCGCTCGCCTCACCACCTCCTGACCTGTTAATGGACTTCCCCCGGGCTAGTCCATCAGGGTTCGCTCTTATTGTTCCTAAACTTCTGACTCTAAAACTAGGGAAAATATTCACTTACGGAGCCAATAAAAGCTCTTCGCAGCCTGAGAAAGAAAGCAAACCACATTGATGGTCAAAGGAAAGCTGTGAGGCAGCTTAATTAATATTAATAATAATACAAAAAAAAAAAAAAAAAGAAAAACAACAACAAAAAAAGAAAACAATATTGCTGGGAACAATGCCCACCGTCTCCAGTGTTTTGAAACAATAAGGCCTTGTCATGCCGTTACGACAGGCTGCTTTGTGCTTTGTGACTAAAAAGTTTCTGATGGCCAAACACCCGCTCGTTGAGTTTTAATTAATTACACTGATGGGGTTTAGTTTATTATAATATCCTCTCCTGGGAGATGCTAGTAAAGGAGAGATCGTCTGCATGGATTACATTCTACGCACTGGTTCTTTTAATTTGAGTAAAAGTGATAGGAATATGAGATGCATGGACAAATACTGTACATGTACAAATACAGGACGTGGCTCATTATTTAGCGGGGTAATCTTTTATTTGCGACACATGCTGTACTGTACATTACTTCACAGTGAAATTCTTTCTTTGCATATATGAAATTTTGGGGTCTGCGGTCACAGTGCAGGGTTGGCCATGATATGCTGCCCCTGGAGTGGACGGGGTTAAAGGCCTTGCTCAAGGGCCCAACAGTGGCAGCTTTGTGGAGCTGGGGCTTGACCTGCCATGCTTCTGATCAGTAACCCAGAGTCTCAACCTGCTGAGCTACAGTACCACTGCCCTGGGTAGTACTCGAGTATGAGTTTTAGAAAATCTATTTCAGCAAAGTTGCACCCATGGGCAGGTACAAACTAAATATAACTGAAAAAAAGGGGTTTAGACCACAGTTCCTTTAGCATGAAGTCAGAATTCAGATAGAGACACAATATTTTTGGAGCATTAAACCGAAAACATGATGAAACTAAAATGAAACACACATACACGACTAACACAACCACAACAATTAATCTCATTAGTGAAAACATATTAGTGTGTCACAAAGGGTGTTAAAACATTTTAAATAGAATCTCTTGACTCAACGTTTTATTCTTTTAAAAAAAATCTTTCGAATCAATTCAGGGCAGCACAATGGCTATTATATCTGAACCATAAGCCATCAATCCAGTCAGTAGCCTACGGCAGGACATTAGTGCCATGAATATTGGCATCTCTCTCTCTCTCTCTCTCTCTCTCTCTCCCCTTTCTCTCTCTATTTCTCTCTGATGCACATTTGTATACTTGCACACATTAAAACTAGTCATTATTACAGTGCCTATTACATTTTACAATATAAAAAGGAACGAAAAATGGACAAAAATGGTTTCATAAAAATTCATACATCAGTTTTACATGAATGAAGAAGTCATAAAAAACGTATAAATGCTTACTCTTACCCTCTGGTCTCCATACAAATCTGTTATAGCATAGCAGGCATGAGGCCATGCACTTGTATTTTATATGCACACACACACACACACACACACACACACACACACACACACACACACACACACACACACACACACACACACACAGATAGAGGGATATTGTGTTCCACATTCCTATCAACTATCAACTAAACAATAAGAATGAGAATCTATTGTGACCCAAATTAAAGCAGCTCATTAGTATGATTCATTCACATACAAGTCTGTTTTTCTGAACAAATAAAGGTGAATGAGTTTATCTATCACTGGAATAGGTTTTTTACTGTGTCTTGTTGTTTGTCTGTGTATGCTGTATGTTTTTCCTAACCTACAGTAGCCTATATTAATCATGAATGTAAGATTTAGAAAAAAATTTAAAAAATCGACATACACAGACAAACTGTCCAAACAAGATTCCTCTGTTCAAGCACAATGAATTAAAAAGAATAATTAAAGGCACCAAGGATTTTTCCCTCTAAACATTCTTGTATTGTTATAAAATAATAAAACCTAATAATAATAAAAAATAAAAAAAAACAGAATATCCGCAGTTCAGTTTGGGCAAGTTGTCACCTCGCACCTTCAGGATCCAAGATCGATTCCAAAACCTTTAGTTAACTAAGCAAATTATTATTACTTTTTTTATCTGGTGAAAACTGAAAATAACCTTGGAAGATTTATAAATAATGTAAAATAAGGGATAAGGGATTTGTATATTTTAATAATAAAATAATAACGTTTTAACAAATTTTCGCAAATGGTTAAGTCAAATGCTGCACCTTTGTACACCTCCATACACACCCTTTAATGTTCTTGTAATCTCAAATCTGATTATTATTATTATTATTATTATTATTATTATTATTATTGTTATTATTATCATCATCATTATTATTATTTAATAACAACAACAACAACAACAATAATAATAATAATAATAATAATAATAATAATAATAATAATTGTTGTTGTTGTTGTTACTGTTTTTGTGAACATATGCATACTTTCCCCATGGTTGGTGGGTTTCCTCTGGGTACTCTGGTTTCTACCTACATCCATTGACATGCTGTGTAGTTTGACTGCTGTTTCCAAATTGCCTGTAGTGTATGGATGAGTGTAAGAGTGTGCGTAGCCTGCCAGTAGTTGGGGTCTTCAACAATGTAACACCTCCACATCAATAACAGTTAGTGTGAAATTATAGGTAATTGGTGGCTTTATAGGTAGATTTGCACAGGAACTAAGAAAAACTTTTTTCGTGGGTGTTTCCAGTAACTATAAAATTTTAAATGTCATTATTTTACAAAAAAAAAAAAAAAAAAGAGAAAGAAAAGAAAAATGAAAACTTGGTTTGCATTGTAAAGATTGCTGTGCTATAAGATAAATAAATCTGGGGAGTGCTGTTTGGGGAAATAATCATTGTCACGGTGGTAACAGATAGTCTTTAATTGTTTTCCTGTAGCAGCATGCCCCAAAATGATTTATTCCCCTGTGGACTTTTCCATGACAAATACAGTAAAATGCATTTAGTTTTGACTCAGTAGGTAACTAATTAATAAAGTAATAAAGAGATTAGTCATTTTTAATGCCATAATCCTATTTAGAAAATGAATGTCATTGACAGATGGCAAAAATTTTCTAACAGACTACATGTTTCAGTATAACTCAATGCTTCGCCTACTGGCCAATAAACATCATGCCCCTTAAAAATAAAGCAAAAATACCTAAACGGACTGCATGTTTCTACAGAAACCTGATCCATGACCTGCTATTGATACCAGATGAGTTGATAATGGTTGTGAATGCTGCTCAAATATTTGTCAATATGATTAAAATTTTTCTTGCAGAGTGTTGCTCACTCCATCTTGACTTTCATGAATAGAATTAATGTTACTGAGAATGTGCTTGTAACTTTCCTTAAAACCTCATGCATACTGTATGAAATCCAGTAAAGTCTTTCTCACTCATTAGAATTTTGAATCTGTGAATTTTAAGTGGGTTTGAGCTGATTAAACTGAATTATTTATACATTCTATATGTGCATTAGGTATGCCAATGAACAAAAAAAAGTCAGGTTTTGAAGAGTTTGGAGGAGTTCCCTGGATCTTAGCTGACTTTCCTGGTTAGTTTAATCCACTTACATAAACCATGCCTTGTCCTTGCAACACTGGATCATGCTATTTATGAACTGCTTAACTGACTAAACCACAACCGCAGTTGACGGAAACAAGATTGCAAGTGCGATCCTTTTTGGATTTGCATAGGCAAAGTGCATGCAATTACCCTGGCTATATGGTCTAATGACCTCAAACAAATATGGTGCATTGAGCTGACCAAATAGACATGCAAGTACCATGGAAATGACCACTTCAGAACCACAGAGACCTGGTTTGTTAATCTAAGTGGCTGAGTTTGGCTCTGTCGGTTTGTCCGAGTTAAAAATAAAGCAACTGATGCCTTATTTGATCATTTCCTTCAAGCGACACCATGCCTCATGTCACAATTTATGTGGTTTATATCAATTTGTCTAAGAAATTCAAGGGCACTGTGAGTAAATTTCAGTCCTCAGTGTCACATTCGCACACGTTTACCATAGACCTAGACCAGCCTACACACTGTTTAATAATCTAAAGAAGTGTTATAAATACCTGGAAACACTTCAGTCCCAAAGGAAACGGGTTTATAAAGAATATCTCTGAATGGTAGACTTCGATCTAGACTCAAATAAACAGGAAAATAATACACTCTATAGGACTAAAAGAGCTAGAAGTGATGATTAACTGTAATACAGGGAAGGGGATTCCAGTCGCCATGCTATCCAGGACAAATGAGTGAAGACAAAAATAGGCCATTTCATTTAACAAGCTTAAAAAAAAAATCAATCAGAGAATCAAAATGCTTGAAGAGTTTAACAGACTTCCGTGCTATTCGTGTCTGCAATGATCTGCACTTCAGGCTGTCTACAAGGAAACAATAAAGCGCTGATGTACAGCACTCATGGTGATCGACAGAACTGGCAAATATTCTATTAAGATACAACAATTCAATTAATTACAAACTGAATATCCTGTATCTGTAACTGGATCAAGTATAAATGGACTCTTTGAAACCATTAGACACTGATGGGAAACTTTTTTAATGGACAATATCAGGTCAATTCCCATTGTACAATGTAATGATATTGCTTAACATGTTTTTTTATGTCTTGCAGAAGGGAGGTTATGAAATATAAAGACTTAAATATGTTCTGTACCCTCTTAGAAATGAAGGAACCAAACTTTATATTGACACTGGGGTGGTACTATTGAAAGACCATCCTTTGTCTCTTTAGAATCCATGAAAATTACACATGAAAGTATAATTTGTGAGCATTATTTCTGAGAGGGCACCTACTGTGGGAGAAAACAAATGCATTTCATTTATTATATTTCTTTTATGATAAAACATTCTAGGATTGTACTGTACGTAATTGATTGATCAGTGTATTTATTTACAATAAAGTACCAGAAAACAGAACACAGTGTGGGATAGCTAATGTTTTAGTGACAGGAAGGATTCATAACTTTATATGCTAGTAAAAATATACGGAAACAAGCATTTTGCAAATTTGTTTAGTGTAAAATTGTCAAGGTGATTGGCTCAGTATAAGATACAGTAGTTGAGGGAAGTGAAGGTTTGGAGTTTAAATCACCACAGTACCAAGCTGCTATTAATGGGCTCTTGAGCAAAACCTTTAACCCTCAACTACTTGTTCGTATTTAGCTTTTGGCTTCATTCCCCATATTAAGTACATATAATGTTCACAAAATAAGAATTTTTATTTATATTTGGTCACAACATAATGCAATCAACCACATTGCAGACAATACAACGCAGTTGTCATCGTAATCAATGAATGTTGATTACTTAAGCAGAAATGGAAGGGTCACTAGAGGAAATAAAAGACTCTATTTTCTAATTCTCTGCTAATTATTAATTATCCTGCTACTAATAATAATACTCTCACTCACTCATTCTCCGAATTACTTATATAGGCTGCACTGCCTGTACAGAGTGACAGGAGGCCTGGAGCCAGGTTGCACTTACACACTCACTCACACACTATAGGCAATTAAATGACAATTAGCTTGAAAATGACAATTAGCTTGTCTTATAAAAATGACAATGAGCTTGGACTGTGGGACTGTGGGAGCAAACACAACCCTCAACCATGGAGGTGTGAAGGCACAGTGCTAATCGTTACGCCACCATACCATGGCTACTACAAATATATATATATATATAATTTAATATACAAAATACACCATAGTTGTCTGCATGCAATTGAAAATGGATCAGCCATGAGACTGAAGCATGGAACTTGAGAATGGTGGTCCCTGACCTTTCCTCATTAAGCTGTTTCAGCATGCTTGTCTATATATATATATATATATATATATATATGCATGCTATAAATCACAATTTAAATACATACACACATTAATATTGTAACAATGATACACAGTTATTGCATATTACAGTCATTATAGTATTGTTATTTTATTAATATGATTATTTGTCAAATATTTAGGACCAATTAGGAATGGAATCTATCCTATCCATGCTGGCAATTTTCTTTTATTTCTTACATTTTTATTTATTTATTTTTTTCTTTTGTTCTGCCAATGATTGAATGCCCTAAAAAAATATAAGGACAGTGAAGTGAAAAAAAAAAAAAAAAAAACTGTATTCAAAATGTTTTGTGCCAATTTAATATACAACATCCTCCATAGTTGCCTGTGTGCAATTGAATATGGATCAGCCCTGAGACTGAACCATGGAACTTGAGAATGTGGTCCCTGACCTTTCCTCATTAAACTGTTTCAATATGTTTGTCTAAACAAGAAGTCATATAAAACAATGCATTTTGTTTTACTTAACATATCTGTTTGTTTAAAAAGAGCAATTATATGAGCTGCCCTGCAATGTATATGAGCTCCTTGTTCCACTTGTTAGCTTGTGCCCCTAGTACCCTGGGATTGGCTCCAGGCCTCCTGTGACCCAATACAGGATAAGTGGTATAGAAAATGACTGAATGTATGAATGAATAAATTTATGAGCATGTGGTACCTTACATTAATTTGTTAACCTTGTTTTATTTGCTAATGTTAATGCCATGGTGACACTAATATTTCAATAGTTAGCATAATTGTCTTGACAGCAAGTTAAATTCTAATGGTAAGAATCTAAATTAATTAATTAACCCTTAAAACCCAAGCAGCATAGGTCAATGATGATTAAAAAAGAAATTATAGTGGAACCTTGGATTACGAGCATAATTTGTTCCAGAAGTGGACTCGTATTCCCCCCCCAAAAAAAATAAAATAAAATAAAATAAATAAAAGCAAAATTTCCCATAAGAAATATTGGAAACTCAAATTGTTCATGCCACAGCCCAAAAAAATAAATACATAAAAATAATTAACACAAAATATAAAGTAAAAATAAATACACATAAATATTAATGGAAAGACTGTTTTGTCGGAAAAAAATTAGCAAGGAATGCTTGACACTCGTGTGAGCGCATACTAATGGAATAACTGCTATAAAGTAAAATAAACAAACAAATGAATCTGCACTTTACCTTTGAAAAGAATCACGACAGAGAGTGTGTGTGTTTCTGAAGCTGAGAGGGGGTGGGGGGTGTAAAGGCAAGAGTGTGTGTGTGTGACGGGGCATGGTGTCAAATTACCTGTGCGCGCACACATAACGACAGAGAGGGAGAAAATGGATCTTTAACCTCTCTAATGAGACTTTCTTTTTCTTTACACACGCGCACACACGTGTGTTACAAGAAACCGTACACGTGCGATGTACACACGCGCTTACAAACACAAAATAAAAGATGTTTTACACACACACATGTGATCACAGTGTTATAGTAAACAGTCCACGCGTGCACGGATGTTGATTATACCATTAAGGGACAAGCACTAAGACCCAACAGGGGAGATGATTACCCACAATTCTGCAGCGCAAGAGAGAGAAAAACCGTTGGCTCAGTTGTTATCACGTGATGCTCGACATCAAAACAAGAAGCGCATGCGTGATACATGATACTCGGTACTCGTAAACCAAGACTTGCTTGTTTTTCAAGTCAAAATTTATTAAAAATCTTTGCTCGTCTTGCGGAACACTCGCAAACCGCGTTACTCGCAATGGATATGTCAGGTACAACAAAAGTCATCATTACCTTTATACCACTTCTAGAATATGGGAATGATGGAAGTTATTTAAATAATCTATTTTTAAGATAATTAATTAGGTATTGGCAGCATAAATGATGTTTTTTTTTAATGCAAAATTCTGTAGTTAAAGAACAGCTATAGAACAGTTTTAAATACAAACAATGAAAAAAATTTACATGACAAAATGGAATTAAGTTTTTTAATTGAAAAACTTTTTATGTACTTTCATGCAAGTTTTGCATTTTACTTGTATTGACTTTATTTTAAATAAATTAAATAAATAACATTTTGGATAAATTCACTTTCAACCGAATAAGAGGTTTGAACAAGATCTATACTTTAACTTTTATATTATACTGTATCTCATGTCCTTTGCCAACCCCGGCCAAAAGTCTTTTGGTAGACAACATCCTAGAAATAAAATCCTCACACGCCTTACAAAGCCTCAAATGCCCGGCACTCCTATATTTTGACAGGTGTAGGTGGACAGCTCCACTTTTGACCATTATCTCTCTTTTTTTTATAAAACTACTGCACCTTTACAGAGAAGCATAAAATTCTGCGATTTGTCTGCTTTGCTACAGAAACATCCTTATGCATATGGCCTCTAGCAGAAGGCTATACGATGTCTGATCAAGTAGTCAAAAAAAAAAGTGCAGCAGCTTTTCGAATGTAGGCATTTCTATGTGCATGTACGTTTCACTAAAGAAAACCTTGGTAGTCTCAATCTGTTCAAACTTCTCACAAAAAGGAAAAGGATCCCTTCTGGATCATGTAGAACAGATGGACGTGAGGTGTAAGATTTCAAGTGTGATTTATAAAAAAAAAAAAAATGCGAAAGTACTTATAAAAGGTTTTTTATGTGTACTGGTTTATATTTTGCATATAATATACAAGTGACCAAAGAAAGTAGTCTCCATCATAAAACTGCTAAAGGGAATTGGATGTGTCGAAAAAGAGTCAAAGTATGAATCCAGTGAATTCATCCAATTACAGTGAACAAAACCCAAAAAAATAAAACAAAGTTTATTTGATGTGCTCCAAATGAAGGTGTGGTTTGGTAAAAGGTTGCCCTGGAGGAGACCAGCAAGTGGAGTGAGGAGTAAAAAAACAAACAAAAAAACTTTGTATTGAAATTCAACTCCAGCTCTTGCCTGCCCTTGCCCTCTGTCTCTCTTGCTCTCTGGACAACTAATAGCTCAACAACAACAAAAAAGTTCTAGCATTTTCCATGCTAAGAGCACCTAGAGATTGTGTGCATGTTTGGAGGTGGGAGGCCGGAGGTAGATGGGGTGGGTGGTGTATATATGTGTACATTGCAAGTTTCAAAGGGAGCTAAAAATGAGCTGTCACCCCCTGACCGGTTGAGTGGGTTTGGTCAATTACTTTCTCTCTAATTCCTACTCTGACCAATAAACTGTTTCATAACAGGCATTAAAAAAGCCACTTCAGGCAATGTTAAATGAATGGCTTTGTTTCTCTCTCTCTCTCTCTCTCTCTCTCTCTCTGTCTCTCTCATACTAATTCCTCGTAGCTGAAGTTTTACCTCCTTAGGCTGCTACTTTTTCACTCGGCTCTCTGTGACCTGGTGATATTAACAAGACAAAGACTATGAATCTTTTACATTATAATAAATTATAGTTGAGAAGCTCTTGACTGTTACACACACTACTTTTAACTAGGTTTAGCAGTAATTATAGGACAGGCTTGTTAAAACATCTAACCCGATCAATTAACTTTCTACAGTACCTCCACAGCTCTAATTCCAGACATTTTTTTGCCTTTATTTAATCTTTTGTTTGGTTAAATTCTTTTTCTCTAATAGATAATCATTTTGTATTAATGATTTACACAGGGACTCATTAAGAACATGGAAGGAGCCTTCAGTGTCAATGCTTTGAGCCTGTAAGAGGTAAAGCGTGAAATTTTCCACCATGTTGAAATCTTTCTTCGCAGTTTTCTGTAACATACCGCATTTTTCTTATTATTAATCTCAAGAGAGGACAAAACGAGAGGCCTGTGTAGGAATGGCTGTTTATAGCTGAGAAAACAGGAACAAACCTGTTTCGAGGATCATCCATAATATCTATAAATAAATAAAAAAAATATGGTGTAATTATTTAGCTAATAAAACATTGTATTTATGGATACATTGCTGTTGTACAAGAGGGGAAAAAATGCTGATAAAAGGCCTGGAGGTGGTCCTGAGTATTACATTTGCATTAGCTGTCAATAAAAAAGTTTGGAACATTATTAAAAAAGACTGAATTAACTGGCAGGCTCTGCAAAAGGCTTAAAAGAGTATGGACGACAACTAAAGTGGATGACTGCAGAATCCTGTCCATGGTGAAGAAGATCTCTCTAGCCAAGTCAAGAACACTCCTGAGGAGGTTGATGTGTACAGTAAATGTCAAAGTCTACACCCAAGAGACAGCTCTATGAAGTCAATACCAACACTTTAAAACAAGCTGTAAACCACTGGTAATGATCAAGCACATAAAGGCCACATTAGACATTACCAGAAAATACCTACAAAGCCTGTCCAATTCTGGAATAAGATATTTTGGACTGCTAAAACCAAGATAACTTGTACCAGAATGGTTGGAGGAGAAAAGCATAGAGAAGGAAAGGAAAAGCTCATGATCCAAAACATTCCACACGTTATGGCATGGGCATTCACGGCTGTCAGCGGAACCGGTTCACTGGTGTTTACTGTGTCGCAGGACCGACTCAAGGCAAGAGAACACAGATGACAGAAGACACGAATATGCAGGGAAAAAATGGTGATCTTTTATTTATTTTTATTTTATTTTTATTTTTTCTGAGCTCAAAAAGAAGAGACAAGAAAAAAATGCAGTGACTCACTCTCGCATGGGGGTCCTCGGAGGTGAGGGAGGTGAAGTAGTGCAGAAGATGCAGCCTCTTCGGTCAGGAGAACCGTGCGCGGCGACCGGTGGCGCAGGTGAGCAGCGGAGTCTGGAGGCTCGATATGACCACTTCTCGGCTGGGGCTTTTGTGCGTCAGATTCTCGGTATTGTCAGAATCCATGGAGGGTGAGGAGACAGGTGTCAGTAGCGTCATCATCTGAATCCTACTCACCGGGGGTCTCGGGGTTGCACCTTTTATTGTGCGCCGATGACTGCTGCAGGGTAGGGGATTACGAGACGCTCCTGAGACGCTGTCCATGGTGCTGAATGCGCTCTGTTTCCCTTTTGAGCGAAAAGCTGTGCGTTTATGTGAAGTGTGGGCTGTAAACCCGCCGTCACAACTGAAGACCTGGTTACTGATAAAAGTAGAAGGATGAATTCTGAAGTGTACAGGGCTATACCCTCTACTATGATTCTGCTTCATATTGCATATGGATAATGACCCAAAACATACAGTAAAAGCTACCTATGCATTTTACAAGGCAACAAAATAGGATATTCTATTCTACACTGGCCAAGTCAATCACCTGATCTTAACCGAATAGATCATGCTTTTCATTTACTGAAGGCAGAAAGTCCCACAAACAAAGCAGCTGCAGTAAAGGCCTGGCTTGAGGCAGGAAACTCTCGATTTGATTGGTCCATGGGTTCCAGACTCCAGACAGTCATTGACTGCAAAGGATTTTAATTAAGCATTAAAGACAATCCTATCGTTTGCAGTTACTCACTCACTCACTATCTACTGTATACCGCTTTATCCTTCAAGGTATTCAGGTATTCAATGTTATCCAAGGAGGCATAGGGCTCAAGGCAGGGTACATCCTGGACAGGCTGCCAATCCATTGCAGGACACACACATACACTCACTCATACATTTATTCACTATGGGCAATTTTGGGAATGCCAGTTAGCCTAATCTGCAGGTTTTTGGACTGTGGGAGAACACCGGAGTACCCGGAGGAAACAGGGAAGAACATGCAAACTCCATGCACACAGAGATGGGAATCAAATGTGGCCAGGAATCGAACCCAGACTTTGGAGGTGCACGGCAACAGTGCTAACCGCTACACCACCATGCTGTTTGCAATGACTGTATGCTATTTCTTTTTGCGATTGTTCATGGCGTGTGTTTATGGAAATGGCTGTCCTGTACTTTGTGAATGGTTCTTGCCACACATTTGTCAAGCGCCTTGAATTTAAGGTGAAAGTATTCATTTTTCTGACATCTTGAGTGTTTCATTTCAATTCATTTTAGGCCAAATGCCAAAAAAAAACTTATCACCGTTCCAAAATTGATGGACTGTACTTGACTTGATACGACAGGTCACAAATAATCAAAACTTTGGAGCTGTAAAACTATAGAAACACCATATCACATCAGCCCACATTGTGCTACTTCATTTCTGATTTGTTCCTCCTATATCAGCATGCCTAATTGTGTTTCATTCCCTACCTAATGCCTTTGCTTCCTCTTTCTTTTACTTGTTTTGTCCTCTCTCCAACTTCTGGTGATTTCCCTGATACACAGATCCCTAGTGCTGTTTCAGTGGTATTGTTTTATAACTGTCTCCTCTTTTTTGTGCCACTTGAAGACACCTTGGAGATCTGTTAGGAAGTCATCCATTGTGTTCAATGCGATGTCATTGTCGAGCAGATGCAAACCGCAACTCTCAGCATTTCGTTCTGTGCAGCTAAGCCGCTGTTTAAGATTTCCGTTTCATGATAAAGCAGTCTTATCTTTTCTCGCTTCCTTGACTCTCTATACATGCAAGTGGTAAATGTTGTGCAGTGTACGACACCTTTGTTTCTGCATCAGCATTCTTGCTGTAAGTGCATGTGTCACTGCCTAATGTAAATACCTTCGATGCAATTACAGATCCAGTTGAAATGACCCCTGGTTAAGAGGTGAAATTAAATTCGCAGTTTCTAGCCAGATTGTCTAGCTGTGGTCAAGCAGCTGTAGCAAACTTTGTCAGCAGGAATTAATGGGAAAGTAGCAGGGACTAAAAGGAGGAGAGGAAAAAAAAATCTGGTACACAAAGAGTTTAAGGGAGCATTTTTTTTTCTAACAAGCTCGGAGTGCTGTTGATGTTATTGAACCAGCTTACGCCTTAATAAGTGTCCAGGGAAAAGCCGAGGCTGTTGATTTGTCTCACTTCAGTATTTCATTAGGCAGCTGAAGCCCTACTTTCATCGAATGGGAAAAGCTCGTTGAACATGAATTCCCAATGATAAATCAGAAAAAATCAATGCCAGGTCGAGCATTGCTGCCTCTGTTGTGCAAATGTGGACACGCTGATGAATAATGTTTCTGCTTTTGATACATTGCTCCATGTTGTGTGGAGGAAAAAAGCATCTGGCTTAGCTTTCTGGTAATAAAACATAAACTTACCATGCAGGCAGTGAGTTACAAAGCCAGTGTCCTTGATTTTGACTTTGCATTATGGTTCTTCCGTGTTTGCTTTAGTTTTACTTCTTGTGAAACTGTTCTTCATCCAGTCATGAGTTCCATTCAAGCTTGTGAATAGTTTACTCAAATAACCAGGTTTTTTTTTTATTTACAAAGAAATCAATTAAAAGTTAACAAAACAAACCATCGTCTTATTAAAAAAATTAAACAAACTTTATTTTAATTATTCAACCCAGAACATATGCGCCATAAAATGAGGCTGCCACCCCCATGCTTCACAGCTGAGTTCTTCTTTTTCCTCCAGACAATGATGGTCATTATACAATAACCAAACAGTTTAATTTTTGTTTCCTAAGATCTGAGGGCATTTCTCTAAAAAGTAAGATCTTTGTCCCCATCTGCAGCTGCAAACCAGAGTGTGTTCTTTAAGCATGTTTTGGAACAGTAGCTTCTTCTTTGCTAAACAGTCTTTTAGCTCATGCCAACATCGGTCTTGTTTAACTGTCAACATAATACCTGTTCCTTCCAGGTTCTTCACAAGGTCTTTTGCTGTTGTTTTTAGATTGATTTGCACTTTTTGTTCCAAAGTATGTGTCTCCTTCCTCAGTGGACCCATGGTGTTTATACTTGCATAATACTGTATAGTTTGTACAGATGAAAGTGGTACTTTCAGGGATTTCGACATTGTTCCCAAGGAAGAACTGGCCTGATTATATGTTCTACCCAGGCTGATTTCTTTTGATTTTCCCATGATGCCAAACAAAGAGGCATTGAGTTTGAAGGTAAGCGTTAAAATACATCCAGAGGTACACCTCCAGTTGACTCAAGCAATGTTATTCAGCGTATTAGAAGCTTCTAAAGCCAAGTATTATTTTCTGGAAGCTGTTTAAAGGCACTATGAGTATGATATGGCATGTGATTATGAGGGTATGTAAACTTTTGATGCATCGGAATTGTGATATAGATAATTATGAACTAATAATACATAATTATGAAACAATTGTAAATAACTTGTGAAAAAAATTACTGGAGTAGTGACTATGAAGTGATTTATTAACATGCAATATATTAACAGTTTTAATGACTTCTCCCTGTAGAATTGTAGAAGTGTATATAAAGTTATGCTTTCCACTGTAAATATACCAGGCACTTAATATTTATGCTTTTCTATACCTATAGTATACAGTATACTGTAATATAAATATGCTGTACTGTTTATCTTGATGCCGTCTCAGGTAGAGTTTTCCTCACCGTTGTTGCCTCAGAGTTTTCTCATTATGGCTCCGGGTCTGCATTGTAAAAATGCATTACATGTAACGACCATTACGTGTTCCTTGGACCTTCAGAGTCGAGGGTTCGATTCCTGCCTCGGGTCTGTGTGTGTCCAGTTTGCATGTTCTCCCTGTGGCTGGTGGGTTTTCCCCCAACATTCCTTTTTCCTGCCATAGTCCAAAGACATGTAGATTAGGTTATTTGGCGTTCCCAAACTGCCTGTTATGTTTGTGTGGGTGTGTGTGAGTGGGTGTGTGCCCTCCAATGGATTGGCACCCTGTCCAGGGTGTACCCCGCCTTGTGCCCAACATTTCTGGGATAGACTCCAGGCCTCCACGATCTCTGTACAGGATAAGCTGTATAGAAGATGAATGAATGAATTGAATTAACAACAGTGACAAGGACATGCACTTTGAAGAAGGAAAAAAATATATATTATAATTTAACCCTGTTTACCATAATTAATGGCACCCAAAGCACACCCACACCCACCCACATTGGCATTACTAATTACTGCGCATTACAGTCGCAATAAAGACATGTTCACTAAGAAATCAATAGCATGAAATGGTCATGTGTTCTGACAAAAAGTTGACTGAGCAAAAGATCTGATATGTACAAATTGTTCAGAGCATATGAGGTGTTTTATGCAAATTTGGATGAGTCAAGATTATTTCGTTACAGTAACACACACATACTCAAACACACACACACATGAATATAAATCTAGAGGGGTTCTCTTTGGTGGCTATTTACTGCAACATCCTGTCACCAATCATAAGAAGATTTGGAAATGAGCGATGGGGCGATTTCAGTTCTGGCCCTTGCCTTTGATGTCATTCATTTATCTAGGCATGACCAGTCTGCCCCAGCCAGGTTTTGGAAATACAGCTGAGGGTGAAAGGGTAGCAGGCTGCCATCCAGACATTTGCAGAAGGCTTTGTCAGTGATAGATACAGAATTGGGGTCTGCATGGCAAAGGTGTGGAGCAACAGCGGAGGGAAATGACTTTCTTGCTCCCTGGTAAGGCATGTCTTTGTACCTGAGGGATGGAGAAGTGTGACAGAAATGGAGAAAGATAGTCACGCTTCATGCTAACCTTCTTCCATTCCCAATGAGATGCTCTATCAGTTTTCTGGACTGTCTAAACCCATCAGGGGAAGTTCCATGCTAGAAATAAAGAGAAATAATAATAATAATAATAATAAAAACAGAGCAGGAGGCATTGCTGATGTGAAACAGTTTTACTCACTTTCAGGAGCTGAGTGTTGTTCCACCCACACCACATCTTCCTCCTGCATCCACTCTTTGTTTCCATTAGCACTTATTACTTCAATAGATTTAAATCGGCTGAGCAGGGCAAGACTCCACTAAAGATGCAAGCTGAATGTCAAATGCTCACTTTGTAGTGTATCTATGAATGTGTGTGTGTGTGTGTGTGTGTGTGTGTGTGTGTGTGTGTGTGCGTGTGTGTGTTTTGCATGGCTGAGCAGCACAACTCCTCAGTTCTGAGACAGTGAAATAGGAAAAGAAGGAGGATAGAAGTGTTTTTTTTGTGTATGTGTGTGTTTGTGCAAGAAAGAAACTAAGAGATACAGAGAGAAAGAAAGAGAGAAAGAGGTCTATCAGGGCAGTGTTGTTCGATATGGACTCTTTTCCACATTAGTATTCAGAGTTGGCATTTGCTGTTGTTCGTTCAGAGCACGCTGCTGTGTTATCAACAGTCACTCGACAGTGCCGCCACTGTCCCATCTCTGGAGCTCGGAAATCACTAGAAGTTCACAATGTCACCAGCTGTGATGTTTACTTTATTTGATTTTTTTTTTCTCCTTCTTTTAATTCTGCCTGCCAAAAAATTTTCAAACAGAGCTTTGTCTCAAATCCGCTCCTTTGGGTCAACTCTTTTAATTTTTTTGGGAATAATGCTTTTACTAATAGATATCCCCAGAAAGCAGCTTTTCACCGATCCAGATGTTGATTTAGTTCCCTAATGAGAATGCCAGTGGTGACAGTGACAAGGAAAACACGAAGAAGAGGCCTTGAGAGGAACTAAAATGAAAAGGGAACATTGAATGACCCTTACTTGTATTTCTAAAATCTCAACCAATACTAAAGGACAGATTAAGAGTTTATAGGCCCATCTGCTGATACACTTTTTTTTTCATGTTTAATATGAAATCAGCACAGGGGCTTAGTGGTTGGAACTGTTGCTCCTTACCTGCAGGGTGTTCCTTGGGATACTGTAGACTTTACAGGATAAGCAGAGCCTGCACACGCTCTGAGCAGCATGGAAAATGGATGGACGGATAGATGTTTAATATTAACTAGTTTAATAGTCTGGTCAAGTCTCAAAAATGTATGCTTCTCTATGGATTACTGCACAAGCAGGCATTTTAAATGTAAGTGGACTGTGAAAGTACAAGATTAACTGACAGTTGCAGTCTAACTGCATGCTGCAAGTTTAAAAAAAAAAAGTCAGTTTATCATTGTCAGTATGCAGTATGGGACAGTATGCATAAATAGTGCTAGATTTGATTGCCACAATTATTATAATGATTGTACTATACTCATAATACTATACTACTATAATTACTTTTCAGTCTGGTTTAATTTAAGAACATGACTTGCACTATGATTATTTAGCAACTCACAAACTAGCTCTTGATTTTAATTATAAAATTAATTTTTTGATTATAATTTGATGACCTTTAAAGAGTGAATATACATTGGTGGCCAAAAACATTAAGACGACATGCACCATGTACAGTATTAGAGTTCTCCCTTTACACAAAACAGGTGATGTCATTAATTAGTTTGAGCCTGCTCGAAAAGGTGTGCTAATTAGACTGATTCAGTTAATGGATGGAACAGTTAATGATTGTGGCAGGACTTTTACTTTTTTGAAAACTCTGCACAGAAATGGCTGGAACTAGGGAGTTCTCAAATAGTAAATCTCTGTACATGATCTCCAGGAAGCAATCAAGCAGGCATGGACTGAGCAAGCAGCAGAGTAACACCAGAGTGCTGCAGACATCTTTTTGACTATGTGTCCAGTCAGATCCAGCAGGTATTGAAAAATAATGTACTTCATACTAAATATTTTTTTGGCTGTATGGAAATTTCATTGCCACTACTATATTTATTCATGTTTATATATTTAATATTGGACTGCTACTGACAATACATGTCCACACAATTCTGCCAACACTTTCGACACGCTGCAAAAACTCAGTTTTGAGGTGTTAAAGCATCCTCCCTATAATGCTGATCTTGTTCCATTAGACTTTCACCTGCTTGGTCCCCTGAAAGCAGCCTTATGAGGACGAAGATTCACTTCTGATAAAGAAGTCAAGACAGCAGTGCATTCGTGGTTTGCAGCCCAGCCTAAAACATTTTTTAATGAGGGAATACAAAAGCTTGTTGACAAATGGTGATCCATGCTGATCCATGGATCCTTGTGGTGCCAGACACAACACCGCACCCCCAGAGGCCCTGCAGAGTCATGCCCTGAGGGGCCAGAGCCATCATAAGGGGAACCCAAAACCTAGGTGGTTATAATGGTATTGGTTTTACTGTTATGGCTGATTGTTGTATAACTACAATACCTGATCTTTTTTCTGTATAAGATACATGGTAGTAGCAGCAGGACTTGTAGTAGTGCTGGGGCTTTAACCCCTGATCTTCTGTTTAGTAACCCAGGTTCTTAACTATTGAGCTATGTTGGCCTATGGAACAGCTCATACTGTATATGAAAAAATAATAATAATAAGGAACCTGTGTTGGTGTTATGTTTTTACTTGATCTTGTGTGGGTGAAATCCCTAGCATCTATGCTTGTTAAATTCCTGCCCCTACTGAAAAGAGGGGTGAAAAAGGGATGGCAATGTTCCAAAAGTGAAAGAAAGATTTCTTAGTCATGTGGAGTCCAATGTGACACCAAGGTTTCGAGAGTGAGCTGGATGTAATAAAACCTGGGATAGACAAGTGTGTGATTTTATTCCGTGTCCATGGTGATGCAATCGGTATTGCCTCAGATTTGTTACTCTTAATGGTCTGATAGTTTGAATTTGTTCCAGTTTTTAGAGCCAGCAGACAATGCACTAGTGCGGAGAAAGGCAGTGTGTGTGAGACGGTTTGGTGTACAGTATATGTAAGTGTGAGTATCATCAGCATAGCAACAAAATTATTTAATGTATGAATAGTGTTTATATCTGTATAGTCTGAATAGTGATGCACACAAAGTTTAACTATAGTCCACTATGAATAAGAGTCCTGAGATGAGCATGACCATGAGGCAGGGTTTGTGAATACAGCAGGTACAACTTCACAATATCTTGGTCAGATTCTGCCTTGAAATAAGAATAAGACGAGTATAGTTTAACGTGTGGGACCATTTGTGACAGTGCAAAAAAACTTTCAAGTCAAACTGGGACTTGGTTGTGCAGAATAACCCAAACACAGTTATGAGAGTAAAAACTCCCTTTGTTTTTCTATATTTCTATGTCTATATTTTCCCTACGTGGGCACTGGTGACTCAGTGGTAGGTGTCTCACCTGCCATGCGGAAGACCTGGGTTCAGTTCCCAGCCACTGCCCAAACTCCCCAGCCACTGGACTTAGTGCCGGTCCCAAGCCTGGATAAATGGGAGGGTTGCATCAGGAAAGGCATCCGGTGTAAAACCTGTGCCAAGTTGTTGTGTGGACTGGATATGCTGCTGTGGCATCCCCTTGCTGGGAGCAGCCGAAAGACCAACAACAATTTTCCCTGCTACACTAATGCACTTATCCCAGCATTTCACTAGTGCTTAGATAGCATCAGGGTAGAAAGTTTTCTTAGTATGCTGGAGCCCTGATCAGACTGCCTACTTCATGTCTGAAACGCTGGCCTCCCAGGAACTCCCAAACATGTGGAATTGGGTTGGAGCAATGTCAGGACTGTATGGGGTGATATAGCAATAACTACCAGCCAAGTTCCTGTAATGTGCAAGTGGTGTTAGTGAATGGTCGTGTGTACAGTTCCCACAGACAGATGCATCACTTTCGCAAGCTGGCGACAAGTTATCTGCCGTTTTACAGTACAAGGATCTGGTGTTCCGCTCACTGAATGTTCAAGGGAATGACTGCATTGGGTTCTGCGCCAGCTCAGCCAAGATCATCATTCATGGAAGAGCGATGTTCTTTAAGAATGCACACCATTCAAATGTTTAAAAGACCATAAGAGTCTCATCACTGTACTATGCTTGAAGCTTTCTGTAAATGTCTTTATTCACAAGAAATTTCATCAAAGCCTTGTGTATCATCTAATAATGGGTAATGGTTAATCAAGATTAAAGATGAATTTTTTTTTTCTTAATATCTTTAAAAAATATTGTACCAAAAACCCACTTTCATGGTCACAACCTTGCCGGCATGAAAGCACTGTGATTTCTTTAACAATACGAACGCCTACACAGCCTGGAAATTGCCCCAGACATGGCTCCTGTTGCACATCATGCCAGGTTACTTCTTTATGATCGGTTCTGTCAAAGGTTTTGTGAGAACAGAGCACTCTTTTGCTTTCTATCTCACTCTATCAGGAGCTAGCAGTGGTAAAAGCTGCCATCAAGTCACTCAATACTGCAGCCCTGTAAAGTCTGGCAAAAAAAAAAAAAAAAATCAGCTTTATAATAATAATACTCTGTCCAAGTAAAAAAAAAAACCTTTTCAGACATGTTTTTTTTTCTTGTTGGTGCATTGCTTTCTTGTATTTTCCATCAAAATTCTAGCTTCTCCCTACATCACGTCCTCGTCTTTGTCTTCTCCTGGGTCAGAATGAAAAGTGACATGCCTTCCTGCTCTGCTTTAAAATTCATGATTAATGTTTTCTTAAAGCTCTGTTCCTCATCCGCTTTTGAATAAAATAATATGATCCAAGTAGAACAGAGCATCTGCAAGACTTTTTTTTTTTTTTCCTGACTCCTACACTGCACTTCAAATAGAAAAAAAAATTGCTCGTTATATATGGCACGGCACTACAACATGCTGATTCGTTACCTAAATCTTCACATCTTGTTCTGCCAGTAAACAGAAATCTGAAACCATTGACAATATCAACTGCTGAGTGTGTATTTCAGCATCTTTTAGTGAGTGTAACAGCATGAACAATCATTTTCAAAAACTAAAAAAAAGCTAAATATTACTCCAATTAGAGAAAATGATGCAAATGACTATCGTTACTGTCACAGTAATCGAGAAATAGAATGGCTTTTTGCGTCACCAGTGACAGATCATGTGTTCTTGTGTATTGCGTCTTGAGCGATGACTTGCAGCCTCACAGACAACAAGCCTCAGAGATCAATATCTGTTATTATCTCATTACATGCCACAATTTCTTTAACATCACCATTATGAATTAACTGCTTCGGTCTTATCATCCAAGGCAACAACATCATTTCTTTCCAAATGATTGCTGAGACTACATTCATCACATGGTCCTTAGTTTGGTTCCTTTTCTCCCCCTTGTTGTGCTGAATGGGTTTGTGGATTCTGGAAAGTTTTATGCTCCCGGTAGGGCTCCACTTGCTAAACAGATCTGAGGTGGGAAGTCGAACAAAGGTCTCCTTTTATGACCTTCATAAAAGGTGCAAAAAAAGATGTGAACCTCAGAGAGAGAGAGAGAGAGAGAGAGAGAGAATGTGAAAGAGGAATAGGCTAAAAAAAAAAAGCTTTCATGGGGAATTTCATGTGAAAGTTTCACAGGACTCCGAGTCATGACATTTGTATTAGGCCCAGGATTCTAAGAAGTTCTTACCTTTGAGTTGACATGACCTAGCAGTTTTGCTCACACCCACTACACCATTAAAATGTTTGAACAGAGTGGAATTGCATTACACCCTTACTTTGCTGATTTTTTTTTTTTTTTAGTTCTGTTATGTTTGAAAATGGATCCTTATGCTTCAAGAACTACTTTTAGAACTAGTGTCCTGGAATATGGCCATGCAAGCTGGGAGGAAAAAACCCTCCATAAATATGATAACCTGGTCATTTAATACATTCAGTACATTCAGGTCATCTGTTGATTTGATTTTATTGCCACATAACATTGCTGAGACTAAACCTGAGCAACTGAAGCAACCCCAGATCATAACATCAAGGGTTATACAGTGAGCACTACAGTATGTATCATTCCCTTCTTACCCTAATGTGCCCAGTATAGGGTCAATCTCAGACCACATGACCTTTTTCCATTGCACCAAAGCAGACTTTATGCTCCCTAGCAAACTGGACCACCTTATTCTGACCACCTTACTTTCAAGAAGTTGATGGTTCAGCACTATTCTTACAGGTTTTAATAATGTTTTGGACAGTTCTTCACCCAATTCCAGTCATTTAAAATCTCCTTAGTTGTTTTCGTTGCTTGATGCAGACCAATAACTTGGTTCTGAAATTATTTCTTCTTCTTATTTGGTCACAGAGTGTATAACAAGCATAAAAGTATTAAGCCTATTTCCTGACCTTTTTACTATTTAGCATTTGAAGGTTAAATATTCAACTTCATTACCAGTAAATGAACTTATTTCAAGACATAATTTTAAAGCTCCCTGTCACAAAACGTCCTGTGAGCTGTGATCTTATTTTCTTAAGGAAACATTTATCAAGAATTTGTGAGCTACATAACATAACATCTCCTGCAGTCCTCCATCTCTCTCTCTCTCTCTTTCTCTCTCTCTCTCTATATATATACCCATCACTGCACCTTCATTAAGTTTTAACTCCTCCTCATGCACTCTTATATTCCTTTTTTTCTGCTTCCATGCACTGGGAATAGCAGCACTCTTACATAATTTGGTTTGAGGGAAAAAAAAAGAAACCCACCTCACACAGACAAAATGTGGTTAGATAGTGCATATGCTCTGTTACAGAGCGCCTCCCTTTGGAACGCGTTGTCTCCGGCTTGAAAGTCAACAACCTTTGAAATTCATTGGACAGCCATAAATTGACACTGGCCTAATTTTATTTTGTACTTATTTATAGTATTTATGTTTCATATTAGCGCCTGCATGTACAGAAAAACATGTTGAGAACTAAATCTCATTTTCAGCACAGCTCTGTCAGTATAAAATACAGCAAAAAAAACAAAGACATAAATATTGAAACACGCATACACGCATAAACACATAAAACAAAATGCCAAAGCTAAGTCAAACAAATATAGCTTTCAGGCCACAAGGCATCCAATTTATATTAATGTGCTGGAAAGAAATACAGTGTTTCCTGTCTCTGATCTGATTTATTCAGCATATGGTCTTACTGCCAGCTCGTACCTTTGCTCGTCAATGTGCTTGCGGTGTTACAAAAGGACACTTCCAGGCTTACATTGTAGGTGGGTGTGTGAAGCATGATGTTCCGATGAAACTTTGGCAACCTGTTCGTATAAAAAATACAATGAAACTCCTTTTAGTGAGGTTGTTTTAGATTTTATCTAAAGCCAGAAGAAAAAATACTTTATTGATTATCTTATATTATAAATCACAAATAAATAACAAACAACAAATCAAACGTACTACGTTCAAGTTTTTCTCAACATTGTGATAATTAAAATATAAGGCAATAATAATAATAATAATAATAATAATAATCGATAATAATACATATAATCGCCATCTATATTTTTGCAAATTGTTAAACATTTTAAATTTACTTGTTACTCTTGTTGCACCCCCCACCTCTCTCTTTTTCACACCCCCCTACACACACAAACAAATTACCTTTTAAACAACAGTAGACAGACTTTTTCTTTAATTTGTACATTTTAATCATCCTCCTTTAAACAGATAAAACTTTAATCCTAAGATTTTTATTTAGACAAATTAATTAAATGTATACTTTAAATGTTAAACAATGTATATTATCTATTACTAATCTAATTATTAAATACATAATTATACACAACAGAACAAAATATTATTATTATTATTATTATTATTATTATTATTATTGACTGTTATGTGGTAGTTATAGTTACAATAGTTTGTGCTGCTTTTTTATTCATAGAAAGAGTACTGGTGAGACAAGCCACTATTGTCAGTTTAAGATCTATCTTAATAATAGCTTTAAAAATACAGTTATATAGCAACCTTTAAATCTCTAACGGAAATAAAAGAGTTGCATGTAAACTAAGTTTAAAAAGTTAAGTAAATATATTAAATATGAATCATAGAAACAATTAATAGATAGAATGATAGAATGAGTATAAACATAAATAAATAAATACCATAACTAAACGTTATGCACAAGTAACCATAAGCAACCGTGACACAAAATCCATCAACATGAGAGTTCAGGGAGCATGAGATTAAGAGTTCTTCATTCAGCTTTAAAATCTAAAAGAGAGGAGAGATCATGGAGACTTTCAAGAAGTGAATTCCAAAGTTTAGTAAGGATAACAGTAAATGCTGTACCACCTACTGAGGTCAATCTGTTCTACAAGAAGACCGGCACCAGAAGATCTACCAGCATGTGGCCTGGAGTATAAATGTTGTAAAATACAGCTTGAGTGCAAATGCAGGGTCCCAGGTGAAGGAGAAGTGTCAAGATATACATGGAGTCGAATCGAAAGTTAATCTTCAAATTCATGAAGTGGCTGAGAGATAAAACGGTGGTAAAAAAAAAAAAAGGTTCAAAAAAGGAATCCAAGCATACAGAAGAGGAATAAGAACATTATACTAATAATATTAAAATTAATATTATTATAATAAATAAAATAAATTAATATCCAGGTGTGAAGAAAGTAGAAGATAGAATAAATAAAATTTTAAAAGTCAGAAGCTAAATAATTTAAAAGTTTGGTGCAAAAATTGAACCAAAATTTAACCCAGTGTGATTGAAAGTCAGAAAGTAGCTACATTTAAACCCAGTCAAATATCTGTGAAAAACAGAACTATTTACCTGATTGATTGGTAGCTAGATAAACTTACATCCCAGCAGGAACTTTGGTTTTACAAACTTACAAACATTGGAGCAATGTTGGTATTAGGCTATTTTAAAAGTTAGAATTACTTTAGTGAAATGACTACATGATGAAGGGATAATGTTACTTAATGGCCTCTATCACAATGTTGCAAAAATGACATCAAAACCAAGTTAATACCAAATCCACAGTTTGAGCAGAATTCAAACTGTTTCAGTGGGAGCACTGCATGTTTACCTCTGGACCACAAGGGAGCATGTTATTGAAGCTTCTAAATGTGCATACATAACAACAAGTCCCAGAATCACTAAATAAACTTCAGCTATCATGCACCTCATAGAAATATTTCTAACAGAAAATGAATCAGAAAGATAAAAGTAAAACACTAAGAAATGTGTGACGTGAGATACCTTGTGTTGTGTGTGGAAAGCTGTTGTGTCTGTCCTAATCACCAACTCTGTAGAAACGTAAGGGACAAAATGGATGTGCTCAGAAGTTGTGTCAATGAATGTTACTCGGCATGGATGCTCCAAATAAAAGTTGTTGTCTTGAGGTGGTATTTGCAACATTGTGTTTTGGTCATTCTTTCAACATCATCTCAATATAATTTTATCAAAGTCATTCTAATTTAAAAAATAAATAAATAAAAATCATTTTCCCAAACGTTTGTTAAAACAACAAATAGCATTACACAACTAAATTACAATAGTCATCCAATATTAGGGTTCTTGCTGGAATAGTTACAGATCCTAATTAACAAGCTAATTTACAAACTATACCTTGTTAGCTAACTAACCAAATACCGAAATAAAAACCTAACCTTACTACTGTATTTAATAAAGTAAACTGCAAAATGTATTTATTTATATTTAAGATACAGAAAAGATTAGACTAGACTAGACAAGATTAGATTTTGATCAAATTATATCATACTTTATGATATGATATGACTCCATCCATAACTTACTGAATAAAGAATAATAATGGGGGTGGACCCAATTACTGTATGTATATAATAGGTCTGTCCGGGATAAATCCAACCATTAATATAACATGACCGGTCTACATGACATCAATGTATCTAGACTGGAATGTGCATGTGTCTTGTGTAGCCATTGTGGCCATTCCATTTGAAATGCCCAAGCGTATAGAGCAACAAATCTGCATCAAATATTGCATTAACTTTGCATTGACTATTTCTTTGCGGAAAGGCTTTCGGGGATTCAATTCAATTCAATTCAATTTTATTTGTATAGCGCTTTTAACAATTGACATTGTCCCAAAGCAGCTTTACACA
>JAQMYJ010000038.1:7236919-7247169 GCA_030014305.1 Clarias laeviceps
CACTGGAGCTCCAACCCTCAACCTTCCCCACCGAACGCTCTAAGGTGGCTTATATCATCACCCTCCTCACAGACAGACCCTGTGAGTGGGGGACTGCCGTCTGGGATGCTAACAAACCTTGCTGTGATACCTTCATCGCCTTCACTGAGGAGATGAAGAGGGTCTTTGATCGTTCTTCCGCAGGTAGGGAGGCCGTGAGGCAACTACTGGAGCTTCGCCAGGGCTCTAGGTCTGCTTACGACTATGCCATCGAGTTCCGAACCTTGGCGGCTGCTACTGAATGGGACGCCCAGGCCTTATACGACACCTTCTTGAATGGACTTTCGGAGTCAGTCAAAGATCAATTAGTCTCCCAGCAGCTCCCTGAAGACTTAACTGGTCTAATAGATCTAGCAGGGCGAGTGGATGCACGCCTCCGACAAAGACGCCGCGCCCCTACCCAACTCCAGCCCAGGAGCAACAATCCTCCTGCTCCAACCACCTCCGCCGGCTCTCCGGCCGAACCCATGCAGATCGGGCGAACCCGGATCTCACCAGAGGAGCGACTATGTCGGGTTCAGACGGGGACGTGCCTTTACTGTGGGCAGCTCGGACATCTACGCCTCCAGTGCCCATTAAAAGGCCCTCCCAGTGAACCTAGGCACACTGGAGGGGGCGTGCCAAAAACAGTCGCCTAGGGACCGTTCACTTCTCCCCGTCATGCTCCTTTGGGATAATTTCTCCCACGTTCTTCACGCACTCGTCGACTCCGGCTTGGACCAGAACTTAATCAGTGCTTCAAAAGTCGAGGAACTGCACTTGCCAACCGTTCCCCTGGGACCGCCGTTGTCAGTCCGAGCTCTCGATGGGACGCTCCTCCCCCCAATTACCCAGCGGACCGCTCCAGTGACCCTGGATGGAGCCCCGTCTGCCTAGCATCATGTCTCAAGTCTGCGCTCAGTCCCTCTCCAGTAATAATTCCCTCTGAGGAGTTTCCTGACCTCTCCTCGGTCCCAAGTGATTACGCTGATTACGCTAAGAACGGTCTTCAGCAAGTCCCGGGCGACTTCTCTACCACCACACCGACCCTACGACTGTGCCATTGACCTCCTTCCTGGCACGACTCCACCACGGGGACGTCTCTACTCACTCTCCCAACACGAAAGAGAGGCCATGGATAAGTACATCTCAGAATCATTAGCCGCCGGCATCATCCGACCATCATCATCACCTGCTGGGGCAGGCTTCTTCTTCGTGTCCAAAAAAGACGGGTCCCTGCGCCCCTGTATTGACTATAGAGGGCTTAACGACATTACCGTTAAAAACCGGTATCCCCTACCCCTGATGTCAACAGCCTTTGACCTCCTGCAGGGGGCCCAGATCTTTACCAAGCTGGACCTCCGCAGTGTCTATCACCTCATTAGAATCAGGGAGGGAGACAAGTGGAAGACCGCCTTTAACACCTCATCTGGTCATTATGAGTATCTTGTAATGCCTTTCGGCTTGACCAACGCCCCGGCAGTGTTCCAAGCCTTGGTCAACAATGTCCTTAGGGACTTCATCAATGTATTTGCCTTTGTCTATCTGGATGACATTCTCATCTTCTCCCGCTCCATAGAGGAACATACAAGACATGTTCGCCAGGTGCTTCAGAGGCTTCTTGAGAACCAGCTCTTCATCAAGGCTGAAAAATGTGAATTTCACCGCAACACTGTTTCCTTTCTGGGCTTCATCATTGCTCCTTCAAAGATCCAGATGGACCCCGCCAAGCTGCAGGCCGTTGCTGACTGGCCCCTCCCAACCACCCGTAAGGACCTCCAGAGTTTCTTGGGTTTTGCCAATTTTTACAGGCGATTTATCCGTGACTATAGCTCAGTAGCCATGCCACTCACCTCCATGACCTCAGTAAAGAGCCCATTTACCTGGACGAAACAAGCAACCGAGGCATTTCGAGAACTGAAGAGATGCTTTATTTCAGCTCCAATTCTCCAACAGCCTGATCGTTCCCTTCAGTTCGTTGTCGAGGTGGACGCCTAAGATTCTGGAGTAGGGGCGGTGCTATCACAAAGATCTCGCAGGCACTCTCGGCGCGCGCCGATTTTCGCTTTCGCTGAAGAGAACAAACCGCTGCACTCCAACCTCTACATGCTAAGCGGACTGACAGCAAAAATCGCTCGCAAGAACCCGAAAGGATTCCCCGCGTCCGACTTCCGGGATTGTGGAGATTCCCTCGCGTCATAGCCCCGCCTCCTCTCTCATCACTAAAGGCTTCCCCACTCTCCCAGTCACTAAAGCACACACATAGTCACTGCTTCTCTCCTCTGCTCCTGCTGCGCCTGCTTACCCAAGCCTCAGTATATAAAATAAAGATTTAAACACTATTCCCTATCATTTAATCACCGTTCGTCTGCTATTGGGTTCATTTACGTTGAGCCATCTCTGAACCGCCCCTGACACTTGTATGCTAGGTTGAACAGTAAGGAGGAAGAGGTGGATCTATACAGGTTGGGCGAAGCAAAGAGATAGAGATGGAAAGGATTTCCAGCAGGTTAGAATGATTAAAGATAGAAATAAGTGCTTAGGAGAGGTGGCAGGAGATTTTCTGTCTAGTCTGTTTAACAAGATCTTGGAGAGCGAGAAGATTCCAGATGAATGAAGGAGAAGTGTATTGGTGCCAATCTTTAAGAAAAAGGGAGATTGCAAGGCAGGGCCTGTATTAACTAAGAATCTAAAAATCACTTGTAGGAATCGGGCTCAAAGTTCATTTAGGACTGAAAATTATCGTACTTCAGTAGTACAGTTATTTATAAGGCTTCCTACTCTTTTTTTTTCAGCAAGGAGGACAACTGTGCTGAGGAAAGTGTGTGACCACTTTCTTATGACATTGAGAGTTATAGAGGGTGTTGTAGTTTTGATAGGTTTTTGTAGTTTTTAACAGTGCAAAAGAGAAATGGTGAAATCAGCAGCAGTTGGGTAAAAGCTTTATGCACACAGGTAAAAAACTTATAGATGTGTGACTCGGGTGCATGACGTTATCCTAATCAGACTTTTCCAGTCACAACTGTTTAAAGCCCCAATAATAGAGCTGTGTAGGTCTGTCATAATCTGATCAAAATGATTTAAAAATGAAAGCAAAATGATTAGATGAGAGTATTTTTCTTGTGAAGGAGGTAGTAAGACGTAAAGAAACAATTAAAGCAAAATTCTGACCTACTCTTACTTCTAAAGATAAAAAGTGTGAAATTTGTGAAAGCATCAATGCCATGTGTCAGTTTGCTGCACGTACCCCCGAGGAGTGTGAAACATGGGTATGACGGGTTAATGAAGTGATGAAGTGCTGCTTATAAGAGATATTCTCAAAAAAAGTTGTTTCTATTTAAATTATTTCATATAAATTGATAAAATGTATATATAAATATATTTCTTTTAATGTGTGAGCCATGGATACTGCCCACAAGTCCATGAATGCAACTTGTCTTTGGTTGATTTCATGGTGGGAAATCCGAGTAATGAATCCGAGTAAGAGCAAAGTTTAATTTATTATTTATGATTCTGTCCACTGTGTCACTGTTTTAAAGCTGCCTCTTCATTGTTATTAAAAACCTTTGTAGTATCAGTCACCTGCGGAGACAGCATATGTGTGTTAATAGACCAGTCACATACCACATGCGATGTAAAAAATAAATAAATAAATAATTTTAAAAAATATCTTGTATTTATGTCCAAACTTGTCTTTTATGAGCTCTGTGTCACCCAATGTTACTATCACGTCTCTCCTCCGTGTGTGTCTCTCTCTGAACACCATTTCCTTGCTACTCCTAACCAGTTAAATTTTGGTCGAGGTAGGAGTGATTTCCTATGTTAAGAATCTTTATAAATAGTGCTTACTCCTACTCATAAAAGTAGGACCAAAAAATTTTAATTCTGAGAATTTTTGGCCACGTAGGAGTGATTTCCCACTTTAAGATGCTTAGTAAACACGGGCACAGGTACCATTTTTCCAATCTCCTTTTGTCCAATTTTTGGTGAGCCCATGCAAAATTTTGCCTCTGTTCTGAACTGACTAGAGTGTTATATAGTGAGATCATCTGCTGCTGTAGCCCATATGCTACAAGGTTTGACATAGTTTGTGTTCAGAAATGCATCTTCAGCATTCTTCAGTTAAATGAGATGTAATTTTAGTTACAGTTGACTTCCTATGAGCTTGAGTCAGCCTGGCCATTTTCCTTAGACCTCCAGCATCAACAAGGCATTGTTGCCCAGAGAACTGTGGCCCACTGAATCTCAGAATATCAACAGTTTCAGAAATAACCGACACCAACATCCTACAGTACCTGGCAGGTTTTCCTGACCCCAGCAACCATATCACCAATATGTTTATATATGTCTACCTGGCACCAACAAGCATATCACATTTTAAGTCAGTTACAGTAAGTTACATTTCTTCTCCATGTTGGTGCTTAGCATGTAATCTTGGCCATGTCTAAATGTGCATACCTAAATATGTGTGTACATGCCTAAATGCATTGAGTTTCTTCCATTGACTGATTTTTGCATTAAAAAGCAGTTAAACAGCTGTATTGGGCTATATCAAACCACCATTATGTTTGGTCTTGAATATTTTCCTACAGCAAAAGTATTCCTATTTCTTTTCCCCAAACACAAGATAACATGATATTGAGAAAGGTAACAATATGAGCTTGAGAATATTTTGTTGTTAATTTGTTTGAAATTTCTGTCTGACCTTTTAACAGACCATCATGACCAGTTAAATAACTGACCTTGTCCTCATTAGAAATAATGAACACATGGTCACCTTCAACCCATGATATGTATTTTATGAACCACAAATGTCTGCCATGTTAATTATTTCACTAAGGTTTTTATTTTTACTACAAAATTATTTGGTAGGGGAATACTATTTTTATACAATGACCTATGCTATTCAGCATCAGAATCACTTATTGAGTCTCCACAGTTATGCACCGTTTTGACCTTAAATCCATTTTCCTGCCTCTGTATCGACTAAAAAGGCAAACAACCACACTAAAGTTCATGCTTTGGGCTTTATATACACTTAAAGTACGCAATACAATTTTAAGCCAAAAATAAATACAAAAATATCAAATAGTCGATTCATTTTAATAGCATCAGAGTAAAATCTCCAAATAGACATAGAAAACATAAAATAAGACACACTCAAATGAGGAAATACTATCTATCACAACCTGAGATACTGCTTATTTAAAGGGCCAGATTTGTCTAGTGTTACAATGATACAAAATAATTTAAAGGAGACCTGTAATGCATAACGCACTTTTTTTTATACTTAGCCATTCAGATAAGTCTCCAGTTGTCATAATGCAATAAAAAAGAGACTAAAAAAGTTTATTGTTTTTTCCATTTTAAACAAGCTATTTAGGCTTTCCATTAATGCGACTTCATAAAAGAAGAGCCCCTCCTCCAGTTTGTTGCTCGGCTGTGCTGCTCTCTGACTCAGCAGTAGCTCATTTACATAGACACTGAATTGGACGAGGTGTGAAATAAGAGAAGTTTGTGTTTGAGGTATGAAAAACTATTGTTTGAGGTGTATTTCATAAAGCTGTAACAGACACAGCGTTCCTATCAATGTTCCCAACATCCTAACTAATGTAAAACATGGGTAAAATATTTAAATTGTAGAAGATTGTAGAAGATATGTGCTTTGTTATCTTTTAGCACACTAAAGTACACTATATGGATAAAAGTAATTGGCCAAACCTTCAATCACACTTTATTCCAAAATTGTTGGTCCTCCTTTTGCAGCTATACAAGTTTCCACATTTCTTGGAAAGCTGTCCACAAGATTTTGGAGTGTTTCTATGGGAATTTGTGCCCATTAATTCTGTAGAGCATTTATGAGATCAGGTACTGATGTTGGACGAGAAGGCCTGGCTCACATTCTCCGTTGCAGTTCATCCCAAAGGTGCTTGATAGGGTTGAGGTCAGGGCTCTGTGAGGGCCAGTCAAGTTCTTTCACACCAAACTCATCAAACTATGTCTTTATAGTGCTTGCTTTGTGCACTGGGGCGCAGTCATGATGGAATAGAAAAGTACTTTCCTCAAACTGTTGGCACAAAGTTGTAAAATTATGAGTGAAAGCAACACTAAGCACATAACTGGCTTAAAGGTAATTTCTTGTGTGTTCAGGTTTGTGCTTTGCCTCAATAGTTGAGACTCTGGGTTACTGATTAGAAGGTTGGGGATTCAAGCTTCAGCACCAGCAAGCTGCCACTGTTGGGCTCATGAGCAAGGCCTTAATTCTCTCTGCTGCAATGGTGCTGTATCATGACTGACCCTCAGCTCTGACTTTCTAACAAGCTGGCAAATGTGAAAAAAGAATTTCACGGTGGTGTAATGTATACTGTATGTGACAAATAAAGGTCAGTGGTGGTCTAGATGTTACTGAATCCACATTTAGGATACCTTTATTCAAGAAAAATCTATTACAGACATGAGCTGCATGCAAGTAGTTTAATCTGAGTAAAAGTCCCAGAATATAAACTTAAGCAGGCATGTAAACTGACTCTAAATGAGGAATTTTCAGTGTAGAATTACTAACTTTAAAAAATGTAAGCCAAAATGTAGCTTAAAAATATTTCAAGTGCATCCTGGAGCCCCAGACGTGTTGTTTTAAGATGAAAGAGAGAAAATAGCTATCAGATACACAAGACTCCCTCTGGAGGGAAATCATTGCCTTGGCATGCCTAGTGTACTGAGTCGAGGGTAAGAGGGCACTGAGTCGGGCTGACCCTGCCGAGGACTCTATTTCCAGATCTACTGGCCCAGATGATGGGTTTTTCCACACGGCTGCCCTCAGCCACAAATAGAGAGTGCTGTGTTGGAATCAGCAACCAGTCACCTTCTGTCTATAATTCTTTCATTCTCTCAAACTCTTTCATTTCCATCTCGATTCCTGTCTCACTGTATTTCTCCCAAGCCCTAGACCCTTCCAATGGAAGTGATATACGACTATGCACGTATTCAAGTCAATCCCGAGTGAAAGCCATCACGATATGCCCCACACATACACACACACCTCACTTCTCAACGTGACTGGGGAGTTTCTTATATGATTGCAGGCAGGAGATGATGTGTGATAGCAGAGTTTAGCGCTCTAACCAGTGTCAACATTTTGCTGCATGAATGGAGAAGCAATTTCATGCTGGCCCAGAGTTCCCTTCAGACAGGCGCTGGTTAACAGTGTAAAGTCTACATCTGGCTGCATGGCACACAGCCCCTGTTTACCTTGTGATTACTGTAGGGTTATGCCATAACCTTTCAGCACTAAAGTAAATTTATTATGTTTTTTCCAATGAGTGATGGATTGCATCCAAAAAACAGGAACAGAAGCCTTGAGAATGTGAATATGCAGTTACTTCACAAACAGCCCTCACAGAGAGAAAATTAAATTCTCACAATGATGACCAAACAGGTATTGAGATCAAATTTGCTTTAATTTTGCTTTACAGAATGCAACACTCTGAAGGCGTTTCTATAAAATGCTGCTAAAGCCTTTCTGCTCAAATAAGCAAATCTCACAGAAATTGGATTTAAATGATGATCATATTATAATTCATTGTGAAGTCAAAAATATGAAGTTATAAATGCTAAATTTACGCACATTATGCACATTACAAATTTCTTTTATTAAACATACATGTAAAAATCTCTGCTTTATAAGACAGTTACTGTATAGCATATTGTAACTATAAAAAATAATATGTGTACCTTTTTTTTTTGTTGAGTACATTATAAGAAACACTACAAAATGCTTTATTTATTTATTTATTAATTTTTATTCCAGCATGGTGTATGGAACCTTGCTTTGACAGTTCCACAATCTCAGCCCCACGAGTCAAGTTCATCATTAGTTTCAATTAAAGATGTACATTGGATGCACTTACTATATTTTGTGGAAAGTTTCAAATGAATTGGAGTGGTCCTATTCCTGTGTTCAACAAAGCTAAATGATTAAAACCTAGCAGACGTGCAATACCTTGAAATCCTTTAACATTTTCTCATTAAAAAAAAAAAAAAATGTCAGATGCTCTCTTTGGTGTCCTCCAGCTAAACTTGACAAATGCAGGTAATTAAACACGGCTGGCCTTACTCCATGTTAATGTTTTGGGTTTTCTGGGTAATTTGTCTGAGCTAGTGTTTTCCTTTTGTTCCTTCCTGACCAAATGTCGAGAATATTGTAATGCAACACCACCAAAACATGATCTCCAAATAACATTTAAAGAGTTTTATTGGACACTAATATATAATGATATTAATTATATATGTTACAATTGTGCACAAACAACTAATGTAATAAATAGCAAAATATTTAATATATTAATTATATCATTATAGTCATTTAATATACTGTATATAAAGGGTTATAATTAAACCTTTTAAAACAGAGTAACATCTTTTTCATGACTTCAGGACATGTCTTCTGACGTGATTGTTGAACAAATGAACAAATGAGATGCTACTCACTGCGTCAGTTAGGGTTAAATAACTTGTTGCCAGCTGAACCGTATTAATCACTGCAGTAATTATCCAAAGGAAGGCTTTTTTCATATTTGCTTAGTTAAATTCTAATAGTGGCTTTTTTAGTTTTATTTGTCTTAGCAGTCAGTCTGTCTGTGGAGGCAAATAATGACCATTATATTTATTCGTATTTTTACGACCATGGTAGGATATTGGTCAACATGGAAAGTAGTGAAGGTGTGCATGTGCAGGTCTGGTGGCAGTACCTAGGTGGCATGCGGGCTCGAGACTGGTGATTGATGGCGGTGTGCAGAGTGGCAGAGTTGGCCAACATGGGCAATGGTTCCTGCGCACTCCATGAGCACTGTTCCCGCTGACTTGGCCAACCGGCCCTCCCAGCTCTCCATTGGGTACTCAGGCAGGAGTACCTTCTGACGTCCAGCAGCTGGGCAGCTTTTCTGGCTGGGAATTGGTTCTATGTTGGAGTACGAGTGCTGCGGGAGCACATGCAGTGTTCTCGCTTCTGTCCATGTGGCGATCTAACGGCTAATTTCAGTTTTGTTCCTTTGAAGTCCCTGGGGCGTGTTACTTCCCCATGCATGCATGCCACTCTTCCACGTTTTTAGTGTCCACCATGCAACTCTGCTCTGTAAAACTCCAGCGCCAGACCAGCTACTCTCTCCGCCTTGTTATAAGGTAGAGAAAATTCCGCAATCCATTAATGCTGATTACACTGCAGCCATCCCGTTTCCAGTGGCCCCACCCCTTTGCACACCTGAAGAAGGAGAGGTCGCCTACTTAGTGAGCCTATGGAGTGAGCAAGGAGCGATAACCCATTGAGGCGCATGCCCATCACTGGCGCATGTCCACACAGTGAATGTGCTGATTATAAAACTGCTCTTTTAGGCAGAATATGTAATCGAATAAAAGCCAAATTAAATGGGCTGAAATTTTCCAGGAGAATTAATCAAAAGCAGCAGGACAAAGACATTGAATTATACAACTTGTCAGAAAAGTATATTAAATTGGCTTACAACCTGGCACCAAACATGTTTAATGCTGTCTAGTTATGATCAGCAGCCTTCCCAAACAACGATTTTTGAATATTTCATTTTTCCAAACTCTGGTATAATCTTTCTAATAAAAGGAATGAATATGTTAGAGAGCTGCAATGAGCGGGTTAGCAAGCGGTCACACAACATTTCTGCCAGCTACATAATACTTAATACTCAACTTACATAAACAGTAATGTACAGTATCTAAAATCTTATTATTCAGAACAGGTTAGGTCCATTTACAGAGACTCGAGACTTTCTGTCTTACTGTGAATGATACAATATATTGCCAAAAGTATTCGCACAGGCCAGTAAGGTTCTTCCACACTCGCTCATCCATGTGTTTATGGACATTGCTGTATGCACTGGTATGCAGTCATGTTGGAACTAGTGTGTGGTTGTTTTTCAGGAAATGAGCTGAGCCCCTTACTTCCAATGAAAGGAACTCTTAATGCTTCGGCATAGCAAGGCATTTGGGACCATTTCAGGCTGCCAGCATTGTGGGAACAGTTTGGCGATGGCCCCTTTCTGTTCCAACATGACTGCGCACCAGTGCACAAAGAGTTCAAGATTAATGGTCGATGTACACTACCGTTCAAAAGTTTGGGGTCACTTGCACATTTCTTTGTTTTTGTTTAATGATTTATTTTCTACATTCTACAACAATACTGGGGATTTCAAAACTATAAAATAACA
>JAQMYJ010000038.1:7247269-7266272 GCA_030014305.1 Clarias laeviceps
CTTTACAACGTAGAAAGAAATAAAAATCAGGAACCATCATGGAGTTAGAAAGTGACCCCAAACTTTTGAACGGTAGTGTACATAGAATGAAAAGAATCATTATACTGTATGAATATAGCATATGGTACAACAATACGAAGATAAGCCTAGTATAAAGTTTAAATCACCCAAGTTGACAACTTACTTCTGAGAAATAGCTGTCACAACTGCAACTTCATAAAAATTCCACCATCTTCGAAATGGATAACCAGGTTTACTAACATGCCAATGAGCTAACAAGCTACTCATATAAGGGCCCTGTCACATTCTGACAGACCATAAAGTTCCTATGGCATCCTAAAAATATTGGAGAACACAGGGGGATCGCCAAAATGGGAAAAGCTCATAATACTTCCTACTCATGTCCTTTTCAGGTTCTCTAATTTCCTATCATGCACTCGTGTACCCACCAGGTCTAATAAGATCAAACTGAGTTATTACTATGTCCAATCAGATCTCATCACTTGCTTATCAGCGCTTTTCATGTGCTTCCTACATTGTCATTGCATCCTGCGGGTTCGTATAATTGCCCCAGCACATGCAGTGCTTTTCATCACAATGTGATGGAATGAGGAATTGGATCCAGTGTTTAAACTATTTTCTCTGAACATGACATTGACCCAGTAATAACCTGATGCATGTGCACCATAAATGTGATACTGTAAGTGCCTGAAGAATGCAATATGAACTTGATGAGGTCTTCTACAGCATGGCCAAAGCACAAGCCTGAAGAGGTCATTCTGATGTAGCAATGCCAATCATCAATGACAGCTCAGTCAGAAATCGTTCCCATCTGAACCATTCTTGTAGAATGTTAATGAAGTCCATAAAAGGCTTTAGTTATGCTGGTAACATTTCAATGCCATTGTTACTCACTCACTCAGTCATCTTCTATACCACTTTATCCTGTATTCAGGATCGCGGGGACCTGGAGCCTATCCCAGAAGGCTTAGGGCCCGAGGCAGGGTACACCCTGGACAGGGTGCCAATCCATCGCAGGTCACATACACACATACACACACTCATTCACACACTACGGGCAATTTGGGAACACCAATTAGTCTAACCTGCATATCTTTGCACTGTGGGAGGAAACCGGAGTACCCGGAGGAAACCCACCAAGCACGGGGAGAACATGCAAACTCCATGCACACAGAGACAGGAATCGAGCTTGGCTGGGAATCGAACCCGGACCCTGGAGGTGCAAGGCGACAGTGCTAACCACTACACCACCGTGCCACCATGCCATTGTTAATTCATCCTTATTAAGTTCTTCCTACATCTTGCTTCGACTACTGTACATCCTCACCAGACAAGTGGCACATCCTCATCAAAAACATGTGACAGCTCCACATCAAGAGAGACAATACTATATCCTTAAGGGTTTCTACTGCATTCCTTCAATGGACGAGTGAAAAGTGTGGAGGGGGTGGGGGGATTGAGGAGTAGCAATTAATTTAAAGATCACAAAATCTTAAATAGTTATGGATCATCAACATTTATCATTTAAGTGATAAATAATTAAATGAAAATGATGAGAAACTCCCAAACTATAATGAATAAATTACTTTTGTATTATCACATTGATGTCTATGACCCGAAGGGACAGGAAGAGAAGCCCTGCAACAAATTTGATTTCAGGGCCACTGTGTAATAGTTTTCACATCTATCTTATTCCATTGATGAGACTTCTTGATATAATGCATTGCTAAACAGTTTTGCTGTCAGGCTTTTAATAGATTTTAGCCTCGAATCTAATATTATGACCAGCTGTCACTGGAAGTGAGAATGTCGGCAAAATCCTTGGGCTGAAAAACAGAAATGTATGTAAGAAAGAAAGGCAATGTGAGATAAATGCGAGCGTAACACTGCTACAACACAGTTCTGTCTACTAGAGTAAAACAGGAAAAAAAAGTTACAAATTAATCATTGCTAATTCATCCTTGTGTATATTATAGGTTTGACTGTGAATTAATGGTTTTCTGAACTACAGTATATTATATCCTTACGGGACCTTGAAATTGAAGTTCATAGCAGAGAAGGTGATGTCATAAACTGAACTTTTTGTATTGTTTTAATATTCCTTATGATCTTATGAATATTTCTTCTTTTTTGCTGCCAGTAACTCCCTACAAAACACAATCAAAGCAACATTTTTACTAAAATTCAACAAACACATTACAGCATTAATACTAAATAGCCACAAACACAAGTACAGGCTGATTTACCCATTGTCGCAAAACTGTGCCGAGGCGCAGTTATAGCATTTTGCAAAATCACACAAAAATTGTGCTGATATAAACAAAAATTGTTCAACATAATATTTTGGCATCTGTGCTTATATCACCTCTTGACTCAACGAAAACATGCACAAAATATTCTACTATCAATTTTTAGCATCTTTTACAGAACCTGCCAAAATGGATTTACCTTATTTTGGGTTAAAACCCTTTACATACACTATTTACGGTACATCCAGGTAGGTCGGTATGTGGATGTTTGGGACCGTCTGCATATACTGTAATAACTGACCATCCTCACAGGCTTAGACACAGAATTATAAATCAGACAATAATATCTTTGCCAATAAAGTGTGTATGCGTTACATAACCTGAAGCAATGTCAGAGGTGGAGAATCACAATCCACCTACCTACATTTCAATATGGGTCTAACATGCTAGCAGAAATCTTTCACAAGAAATGTGCAGAGAGGGGGGCCTGTGATACCTCTGAGCATTGTCTTTGTGCTTGATTTACCAACCCCAAACAACACATGTTAGTAGATACGCCTCCTTGTGTTGTTAAAGTGGATAAATTAATGTAATTACCAGAGTCTACAGATTAGCGAGTTCTGAGAGCCCAGCAGTGGGGCTAATTAATTTACCTGCCGTGATTACTGTTCATTTCTTTGCATGCCTTGGGATATAGGAAGCTGTCTTGCAAAAAAGCTCTATGTATCATTTTTTTATATGCTTATGCAGTGCTCCTATTATGCAAGTTATGCAGCTAATCTTTTGTCATGTGTTTGAAAATGTGTGGCTGGATGAAGCAACATTAAGGTTTTTTTGCTCTCCAAGTATTGATGCTTCTGTTTTGAAGAAGGCATTAACTTAAGTGCACCTGACTAGTTAAGCATTGTCATTTTCCCCCCCAAACCCCTAGTGGTAAAGACCATCTGACACATTGACCCACAAGTGACATTATCGAGTTCATTGTCAAAGTACTGGTACCATTATTTACCAGTGTCACACTCATGATTATCTGAATTGTTATTTCACCAATACAACTGAAATCGAGATCATGCACACTTTGTTGGTTTGGACCTTATCTTAAAATATTTTGAAGTCTTCACAGATTTGTTAATCTCATTGCATCAGCAAATGTTCATCACATACCAATTGACATGTCAGAAATTTTTAAATCCTTAGCAGAAAACCTTTGAGAGATATGGAGAGAGAAAATGTTTGGAGCTGTCTACTGATAAGGAACCAATTAAGCAGAGTCCCAGGCTTGCTGAACTGCGTCGTGAGTGTTGGCTAAATCGATGAGTTTCATGGGGTGAGAGGATGCCAAGGAAGACAATTCACTCCATGGTAAAAGGAGTCTTAATTGACTGAGATATCTAACACTTTGACCCCGGTTCGAGAGAACTTGAGAAATTTTATCCACAGAACAGCAATAGGCCTTTCAATTGAGTTGGATTTCAGTTTAGGTTTGAAGTTTTTAGTCAAGGTTCAATGCTTCCTTCAATTCAAATGCATGTTACAGCATTCAAGTTCAGATGTGGCAGCAGCACTGCATTCTCAGATCTCGAGTTTCTGGTTCAAATGCTCAGTTTTCAAAATTCTTAATTCTTTCCAAACACACGGTTTGCGTTTTAGGTTGGGTGCCACAGTGCTGCAGTATTTAGAATTGCTGCTTGACTGATCTTGGGTTGCTGGTCCAATCCTTGCGTTGGGTTACCCAAGGTTGGAGTGATGCAAGTGCTTCAAGTGTTTCTCCTGTTAAACAAAACATGTATCAAATTAATGTATCAATATGATCCAATTAAGAGCAGCATTTCTATTCTGGTAATATATGTAAGTTGAACAAAAAAATAAATGGTAAAAGATGGTTGACTCATTTGAAAAAGTACTGTACATTGCAAATATAATTTATTTTATTAAAATAGACATTATATTGATATGTGGGGCCGTGGTGACTCAGGAGGTTGAGGCTCCTGAAGGGGCAGATGTGCAACCCCTGCCACCATCAAAGACCCTATCCCCATTTCCAAATACCTATCCACTGGAGATACAGGGCATCATCAATGCCAGTCCCATGCCTGGAGAACTGGATTGTTTGCGAAGTGAACGGCATCCAGTATAAACCTTGGCAAACCTATGATCCAATGTGGTGACTACAAGGAAGGGTAGAAAGACAATATAAATATGCAAAAGCCAAAATAATCTTTTGAATCCACCAAGGCAGGCCATAATACAAGCCAAGCCAGTAGTGTCTCCTTTCCCTGAGTTTTCCCTGTTTATTGTTCTGTATTTTTCATTATAATTTCTCTTTTTCATGGGTTATAAAATCATTCTTCTACACATTCTAATTGCTAGGTCTGGCCAGTAAAATAATTTGAGCCTTTTTTTCATTATGGCATGCATGTGTTTGACCCTTACCATGATCTTGCCTACTCTTCTCACTGTATTTGTATTCTGTATTTGTATCTGTCTTTTTGCCTACTCAACAAATTTGAATTTTGTTTTCTGTACTGTATAGTTATACTCCGAGGCCCTGCTGTTAAACCACCCACCTCACAAAAAGCATGCCAGTAAGTGGACTGAATACTCTAAATTGCCCATGACTTTGAATGCATGTGCATGTTGACCTGTGATGGACTAATGTCTCCCATCTACGGTGTATTCCAGCCTTTTGTTACAACATGATAAAGCAACCTTCAACATGATAAAGCAGTTATTTAAGGCTGCTTTGTCTTTAGAGACCAAATTATTGTTGTCAAGTGCAAACTAGAAAAATGGTTTTATGTTTAGTTTTTTTCATTTTTATCAGCAGTATACTAGTGAATTTGAAATGAATTCCACCTTATGAGAAAAAAAAAGTGTGCTGGCAGTGACGAGATCAATGCTACTGTAGCAAAGAAGAAAGGGATGAACAGTGGTGGAGTGAGACAAAGTGAAGGAGACAGCTAGATAGAACCAAAATGAAAAATAACTCCAAGAACCATCACCTCGATGGCCTTGGCAATCATATACAGGGATTTTCAAGGCGCCTTAGACAGTAGATTCACAAACAGGCCCTGAGTCGTGAAATGCAGTAGCGTTGATTGATTCCCCCTGCCGGACGGATAAGTTTGCTAAGGCTGGCATTCTGTGGAAAAACAACGAAAGATATTGGAAAAGAGAAAGAGGCAAAGCAGCGTGGCAGAACAGTCTGTTCCAGATGATTGGATGTATATAGCTCTCCACTTGCCAGTGTTTAAATCGTGATATATTTACATCTGGACTGTGGATTCTTTGTTAGGCGATTCTAATTAGTTCACAAATGCTTGCTATTACTGTTAAACCAATTCACTTTGTGTCTTGGACATTTTGTACTAATGTTTTATTCTGCACAAGTTACTGTATGATTAAAGGCAGAAAAGCTAGAAAGCCAGCTGGACATAAAATAAGCCATGTTTGACAAAACCTACAAGGGGACTATAAAGTATATCACCATGGACACTCCAGAGCAACTTAAGCAGCTGGAACACAGCCACAGATTTGTATAGAGACGCCTCCAAAACACAGCGTTACAAACAAATGTAAGCAATTAAGTGACAGGATGCACCAGGAATGAAGAGATAGAAGGTGTTTCAGGGTGTTCATTACACTCCCAGGTGACAGGGTCACATCAGATGTGTCTGTGTCAGTGTTTGTGTCTGAGTGTATTATCTGTAGAAGCTCATTAGCTCAGGCAGGGCAAGCTGTAGCAGACAGGGTAACACACGTAGCAGTCGCTCATTATGGGGTGTCGGAGAGGGCTACGGCATGCATCACTATGACACCGCTGTCAAGGGGCACCTGTGAAAACACAGAGTGTCTATCTTCAGCTCTCTGCTTCCTTTGGATACATCTTTGGCATCTCTTGTAATAATGATATGACAGTATAATAGATGGCCTTAGAGAGATGACGAGGAGACCTGAAACCTGGCAACACTAGCACTTTCATCCGACGAGGTGCCATGGGAAATAACAATAAAAATAAAAATATATAATGTGTGTGAAGGCATTCAGGGCCAAGTAGCTGGCATGGGATACTGGGAGAAGACTGAATCGAAGAGGCACTGGTGAGGAAAAGACCCAACAGCCTTTTGTTCCAAAATTCACCACTGAGCACTAAGGGTGTCCATGGCAACCCACTGAGTCACTGTCCAATGGGATTTCAGGTATGCCTAAGAGAGAGCCAATTAAGATGGGCCACAAGACCTTGCCAATGGGAAGTGGGCCAATTAAGCTGATGGAGCCAAAAGCCCTGGCCAATAAATGAGTCGAGGACTGTGTGTGTGTGTGTGTGTGTGTGTGTGTATGTGTGTGTGTGTGTGTGATTGCAGATTGGGTGCATTAGACATCCCCGTCCTGACACATGCAGAAAGAATTAAACTGACAAAATAAGAACGACAAAACAATAGCCTTTTTAAAAAAAAAAAAAATTACTTTTCCTTAAACTGCCCTCCATTCTCTCGGTCCACCAGTCATCTTCTGTCACCGAGCCGAGTGTGTGCCTAATGCTGATAATTAACAATACTCAGTCCTGTAAAAACAAAAGCACCTTGCTTCCCTGCTGCTTGCACCACTTCAACCCCGGTGTTCCTGCAATGTGGGTGCGTCTTTCTCTAATGTATAATTCATTCAGCCTTTCTTATACCACTAATGACATGGAGAGTCTCAGGAAAAAAAAAATGCTAATTAAGCTGTCATGGCATATACACAACACCTTAAAAACAGAGCACTGAAAGCAAAAAGAGAAGGAAAAAAGAGTGGGTGCCAGAGAAAAGAAGCGATCTGGAGAAAAGCAGGAAACGTGAAAAGTGGAAATGGGGATGAATGTGTCACCATCCAGGAAAACATCACTGCACCTTGACATGGCTATGACACATTAAAGTGAAGTTGAAGGATCATTGTTCAACCACAGATCACAGATCACTGATAGGCTGCAAAGGGCTTCCTCAACTGTTTTCTTACTTTCTTTCTCTGTAGCGTAGGAGGATAATCCAGCATTTGATTGACCTCTCTGATATTCTCTTTCACCTTTTTTCACACGTTGTCTTTTTGCGATATTCTCAAGTTTCATTTGTCAGAATTTTCTCAGACTCGCTCAGGTTGCTCAGCAGGTTTGCAGTGATGTGCTACTGTAGTTCAAATATGTCATCATCATTTTTATTCAACAAATTTACCAGGTTCTTACATAGGAGCTGTTCCATCAGAACATATTTATTTGCTAAGGGTTTTATTAAGGGGATGTTCATTTATCATTTTTGGAAGGAATCTTCAGTGTCAGAGCTATGCAATGTAAATATGAACAGTTTGACTGCAAAATGCGATAGATACTATTCTTGGCCTTTAACTCACTCTGTACCACTTTATCCTGTGGATACCCTGGATGGGGTGCCAATCCATCAAAGGGGACACATACCAGTGTACCTGGAAGAAACCCACCAAGCAAGGGGAAAGAATGCAATCTCCATGCACACAGAGGGAGGATTCAGGGGAAATCCTTAAACCAAAGAAAGGAGCATTTACACTCTGTTACTGTCATTGCTGTCAAACCAGCCATAATAAATGACAGATATGCATTGCTGAACGTCCATGAAACCTTATGTGAAATAAGACATTATGAGATTTGGATGTTGTGCAAACAGCATGTTATATACAGTACTTAGCCAATCCTTCAGGGATAGTGTAGTGTAAGCACTGTGGTGAAGTAAGTTTGTAGTCCAACCTTCAGTTTAACTTCCCAATCAGTACATTTCTCCCCTCTTGCACCTGTTAGCAATCAATGGGTGTCACTATCACTATCACTGGTTTTGCTGCATTTGGGAGTCATGATTCACTCACGAAATTTTCAAAAGAAAATTAAAAAAAAGAAATGATGTTACTGTACAATGCAAGGGCTTTGTGTACAGGAGACATACAGTAAGATGTATTCGTTTTGGCTGAGAAGCTTTTGCATTCATTTTGCCTGGCTTTGTCTGCTTTATAATGTTGTGTTATATCCATATGAACCACTGAAGGACACGTTGTTGGTTGATGCATGAATTGACATTAAACAGATGATAGGGAGCTATCATCATGTACTGACATGAAACTAAAATTGGTAAGGGAGGAGGCTGACAATTCTGTAAACTGGAGTTTTTCATATTGTTTAGAATGCTTCTCATGTTATTCAGCAATCTTGGTCATTTTTTTCCTTAGACAGTACTTGCTCTCTCTTTTTTTTTTTTTTTTTTACTAATGCTCAGGCAACATTTTATTAAAACTAAATTGCATACTTAAATAACAACAGGCTGATTCATCCTTCGTGACAAAATTGAAATAATTTTTATTATAGCTTTATGAAAAATCACTCAAAAGGCACGTTGACATAACAAAAACAATTTTGACATCATATTTTGGCATTTTTGCTTTTTAATACCATTGTGACCCAAAGAAAAAATAAACAAAATATTATCTAAAGTTTGCAATATGTCTTGCTTCATTCCTCTAAATTGCAAAAGTGGAGTTACAGTATCTCATTTTTCTGTCAAACTGTTCATATGAGCTTGTATCTAGACATGGGAAAGTTTTCAAAATGAAGGAAGGAAGGGATAAAGGAATGATGGTAGGCTGGTGTAATAACGTAACTGATAACCTTTTTTCAGAGGTTCCACAATAGTACATTTATAAATAAACTAAAGTTTAAAAATATAATAATAATAAGCATTGGACTAAGGATGTAATATAAAAAAAACACTTTGGGACAACATCAGGGTGAAAAACATTATTCTGTTTCACCACGTCACATCACAAAAACAGCACGCATGCCAATGTTTTATTCCTTACATAATAGATGTGTATAAATTGATATTTTCCTCAAATGAGATATAGAACATTTCACCTCATCTACTCAGCAAGGTCAATCAAAACAATTTATGCATTTTCTTTCTTTTCTAGGACTTTTGTATTTTCCGTCTTCATCTTTAATGCAATCAGTGAGGATGTGGATTGTGTACATCCAGGGTTTTATGAAACACACGTTTCAAGGTCAGACAGATTTGCTGACTGGTAGCTTAAATTTCTCCATCTGAAATCATGAGGAAATGCACCAAGACAAAAAGTGAAGTAAATACCCTATTTCTATATAATCTCTGATACAGAAGATGAGACAAAAAAACATCAAAAACATGCTTATCAGAAGTAAATGATCTGGCAAATAGGAAATACTGAAGCATGCAACTGTTCAAAGAAGTTGTTTACTGTCTCTCATGTAAGAGATTCAATCAGCATTACAGCAGGGAAGCCTTTCCATGAGAAAGTTAAAAAGACAAAATTGTGCAGCTTGTCATGTTCAAAAGAATTCTTAAAGCTCAAACTACGCTCTATGCTCAGTGCTGGAAAACTTTACTGTTTAAACTTATGGATTTAACTCTGACTGGTACAAAGTGCTAACACTGGAGACTCCTTCCAATAATTTAATATTTTATCATATCGACAATGGTGTTTTATAAAATTCATATAGAACATCGACCATATGCGTACCTGTAAATGTGTTATGTGCATAAATATAAACCTCTAAAAGCTATGGACTATTAAACAACACACTGATTATGTTATTAATATCCACCATTATTTTTTACATGCCATAATGTTTAACAGCAGAGAAAATGTAATTAAAATGTACTGAAATGTAATGACATTTCCTACAGTTACCCCAACAAAAGTGATGCATCACCCTCATTTTTTATTTCCACAAAACTGTACCAGGGTAAAAAGATTGCCTTTAGGTCATTTTTTGTCTTGTCAAATATAAAATCATTTACACACTACAAAAACCTCACACACAGTATATAAATGTACAGTATGTATAGGGCCTTAGGCCATTAGGGGCCCCAGAGGGCCGACAAACTTGAAACTACAGCAATGGCAATGTGCAGGTTATCAGATTATTTATAAGATAATGCTGATAAATGCTGGCCCCCTGCAATTTTTTTTGCCATTGGCCACAAATAGACTCTGTTATATACCGATACTACATCCCTAATGATATTAGGCTATATTATGTTTTATGGGTAAGCTTATATGAATATGAAAGTCAGGAAAATAAATTGTCTCAGGAAAAAAAATTGTCTTTGGAAAAAAAGTGATAAAGGGAAGTTGAAAGGCAGGGCACTATGGGTGCCAACAACGGGGTGCTGCTGCACCTCCCACACCCGTTTTTCCAATGTCTATGGTCCCAAGACGAGGCTATACTGCTGAGTGATGTTCCCCTTATTGCTATTTGCTTGAGTCTTAATTATTATATTATATTATATTATATTATATTATATTATATTATATTGTATTATATTATATTATATTATATTATATTATATTATATTATATCTAGACCTACTGTAGGTTTGCACTTGGGCAATAAAATTAATAATACACACCTATAAGAATTAGTTCTGGTCCAGTAATTTGATTAGTGAAGTATACGTCCTATAATCTCACTGGGATGTTTCACTGTTTGCTTTACTTTGCTTCTCTGTGGTCACTACAGAAAATTCCAAGTAACCACCGTAGAGTTAGTGACATCATCAGTAGACATGGAAAAAGTTACTACTGGAAACAACTTTAATAAGAATGTACAAATCAATGTGAGCTAGCTAGCGAGGTAGCTGATGAGATTTAATACAGCTGACATGGCTTATTTTGATAATGGAGCAAAAATAAACTGGACATAAAGCCATAACGAATGTCCGTACTGTGTCTGAAATGCCATTTGTTTCTGTTGTTTCCATAGTACTGGTGGGTTGGATGGTGCCAGTTTGCTAGCCCTCCTCCTTTCTCATCCAGGCTTTGGGACAAGTAACAGCGGAGTGATCTTATATGAGGCATAGGATTAAGGGCCTTGCCCAAGGACCCAACAGTGTCAAACCGGTGGTGGCAGGGCTCAAACCCCAACCCGCCGATAAGCAACCCAGAGCTTCAAATTCTTGTGGCACAAAACACAGACACCCCGGAATTCCAGTTAATTAATATTAGATTTTGTCTTTAAAGTTGTTGTATAAAATCATTAAGAAAACTTTCTTTCCTGTACTTGGTAAGTGAATTAATGTAGCAGGGGATAATATAGGGAATTTATTTATTTATTTATTCATTTATTGGCCAAGTTTTCGGCACAATCAAAAATCCCAGTTTGACATGAACAACACATACAGTATGTAAAGCAGGTCACCGAGAGAGTCAGCAGGAAAAACTCAGGATGTGGTTTTCTCACTCGTCATCTAGAGAACGTCAGCTGTACTGACAACTGACATTTATTTTAAGTAAATTTTAATATAATTTTTTTAATTTTATTTTCCTGAAGTGTGTATACATTTTTTTGGCTGACTGTGTTTCAGTCTGCTGGTAGAAGCTTGGATTACGGGTATTTCCTTGATGCTGGTTTTCATGCCTCTTGAAGGGGAGTAGGTGGTGAAGGAGGTGGACTGGTGCTTATGCATGACTTGTACACTCATTAATTTATACTGCTGCTGCCAATAATAAAGAATGGTTGAATTTAGTTTTTTGTCTCCATGCTGTTGTGAGCTAGGAGTGTGGGCCTCGCTGGAAAATGTTTCTTGCTGTTTTTGACTTTTTGCTATTGGTTTTGTCAAATTTTCACTATTTATGCTTTTTTTCTCTCCCATTAATTTAAAACACGTCCTATTGCTGACATTTTCACTGGATGCATGTCCTACTCTCTTCTATTGTATCAGTCAGTACAAGGCCAGGTCTGCCTTCAGTGGATTTCTCTTTTCTGCTTTCCTCTTCTCTCCTCACCTCTATTTAGGTCTGCACTGAATGCCCTTTGCTGTAATTTATGAACAAGCAAACCTTCTCCTGTCTGACACATTTTAATTAAAATTAATCAAAGTGTGTTTTTATTTATTTTGAGTTGTGCATAAAGTCTGAGGTGTTCACCATCTCCTCCTTGTCCCATAAACCATAAGAAGTGTGATAAATTTGAGACCTTCTCATTGAGGCTTTATTTTTCTTGTACTTTAATGGCACATTCTATTTTTCATTTCAAAACTTTGCCAGCATACAGATTAAATTTGTCACTTTTTTATTAAAATTGTGTAATAAATGTGTATATTTCTTTTTAAATTATTTCTTTATTGCCTTACTTTTTTGTAGGGAAATAATATTCTTATATTAAAAATAATAAACACTCTTGGTATTTTCTCAGTTTGTTTTTGGAAGCTATTAATTAGCTTATTCATATGATGTCTACATTTTGAGCATTTAAATATATACGTTGTGACATTTGCTAAATGTTGTTGTTGGTCTTTCGGCTGCTCCAATGGAGGGGTCGCCACAGCTGACCATCCGATCACAGAGCACACACAACTTAGCACAGGATTTACGCCGAGTGCCCTTCCTGATGGAACTCTCACTTTTTATCCGCTTATGACTGGCACTGCATTCAGTGGTTAAGGATTGGGCATTGGGTGGGAACTGAACCCTGGCCTTCCGCATGGCAGACGAAAAACCAATACCCTTTCGCTTTAGTTTGTAGTTTATTCTTTGACTGATTCTAGCTGTTAGACAGAACTAACTGACTCTAACTGGCAATACTGATGAAAAATTAAATTTTCTTAAAGACATTGCTTCATTACATTTACTCAACAAATATTTAAGACCTAATGCTATCATTTCTGATCATACTTAATCAAAAAAGATATCAGGAAAACATAAGCTCCCAACCTTTACTGTATAGTATGTTTGGTTAACATGGTGCTAAAGTGTTGTATACAATATTTTGATTCCTAGATTGTTTAAAAAAAATGTGTAAGAATTGCCCTGTCAATCTTTAACACTTACAAAGAGTGATACATATGGATTTACATTTATACATCTCTGTATGTTTGGCAGTCTCTTTTTTTGTTCCTAGATATCAGATATTATTTATCACAGCTTTATCATGTTCCAATTATTCTCAGATTATTATCATGTTCATGCTAGTTAAGACACATTTATGCATGTTATATGGTAATTAGTATATATTAAACTTGGTCCTTTTGGATCCTCTGTAGTCTAACTAGGGACCGTGGAGGCCAGTGGTGACCACTGTATTAATTCTAATTTTGTACAACCATGGTAGGACCTCCAGTCAACATTCACATGCACATTCAGGCGAACATTCACACTCTACAGGCATTTTGGGAACGCTGATTGGCCTAATCTGCATTTCTTTGGACAGTAAGAGGAAACCAGAGAACCCAGAGGAAACCTATCATGCACAGGAAGAATATGCAAACTCCAAGCACACAGACCTGATGCAGGAATCAACCCTAGGACCTGGAGGTGCAAGGCGACAGTGCTAAGCCACCATGCCTCCTTGTTGGATTTATTTCTACATAAAGATAATGTTGGTTGTGTGGCAAGGACTTATTTGTGTAAAAAGTAGCTTGTTACTGAAAAAAATACATAATTTGGGAAAACACCAGCTACTAGTTCTGGGTTGGAACTCATTTTGGCTTAATTGCCTTAATTCTTCATGGTATAGATTCAACATGGTTCTGGAAACAGTCCTTAGAGATTTTGGTTCATATTGACATGATAACACTATGCAATTGCTGCAGATTTGTCGGTTGTGCATCCATGATGTGAATCTCTTGTTTCACCACGTCCCAAAAGTATCTATTGGATTCAGATTGGGTGACTGTGGAGGCTATTTCCCATTGTCATGTTAAAGAAACCAGCGTCAACCTGTGGTCATAGCGGGATACACATGGACAGCAACAATGATGTTTTAACAATACTCAGTTAGTACTATGTGGCTCAACGCATACCAGAAAAATATAGAAGATACCTTTACACCACCAGAAGCCTGAAATATTAATAAAAGGTATCCTACTTTCAAAAAATCCTACTTTCAAAAAAAGGGATACATAGCTTTCATGTTGTTTATGTCAAATTTTGATATAACCATCCAAATGTCAGCAGAAACTGAGACTCATCAGACTAGGTAATGTTTTTTCAGTCTCCTATTGTCCAACTTCGGTGAGTTCATCCGAATTGTAGCCTCACCTTCTTGTTCTTAGCTGACAGGAGTGACATCTGGTGTGGTCTTCTGCTTCAAGGTTTGACGTGTTGTGCATTCAGAGATGCTCTTTGACATATCTCAGTTGTAATGAAATGTTATTTAAGTTTTTCTTGACCTTCTATCAGCTCGAACCAGTCTGCCCGTTCTTTCTGACCTCAACAACTCTTCTGGCAGAAATGAGGCATTTTAACCCAGAGGACAGCCACTCTCTGGATAATGTACCTTTTTTTTTTTAGACGTTCTCTGTAAACCCTAACGATTGTTGTGTGTGAAAATCCCAGCAGATCAGTAGTTTTAAAAATACTCAGACGAGTCTATCTGGTAGCAACAACCCTGCCACATTCAAAGTCACTTAACCTGGGGAATCCTTTCTTCCCAATTCTCATACTTGGCTTGAACTTCAGCAGATCATATGACTGGCTAATTAGATATCTGCTTTAATATTTGCAGTTAAACACATGATATACGCATTTATGACTTATTATTCAACCTATTTAGTGGTTAGCTTTGAAGCTGTCCAGTTTTTCAATTTGTGAATCAGCAGACATACTACTTGTCTTATCTCAGGACAAGACATAAATCCATTCTCTTGGTATTTAATCTGTTTGCCCTTTTTGGTGGCTTTTGCACATTTTTTTTTTCTTTTATGGACAACACTTTAGTCCATTGCAGCGATTGTGTTTCTCTCAGCTCAGCCTCTCAGGTCAGACATCATCTTTTACGTTTCCAAACAGAATACTTCCAGACAAAACGGAATTACTATAAACATTACAAATGGGTCTTTTTCTCTCAGAGTGCAATTTTATGGCTAAAAGCCATTCATTTTTGTGAGAGGCTCTCAAAATCAGAGCGTAAATCAGATTAGGAGGTGCAGCTGGGTTGTCCCGCAGGGGCCGTCAATGAGGTTAGTGCTGTTGTCCCTTCCACATGAAAGATGCAAACATCCCTGGAGGGGAGCTGCACAAAAAAGGACACCTACTAAGCACTTGGCAAGTGCGTAATCACTGACCCCAAAAAGCACTTAACTGCATTAGTGTGGCGTGAAGATGAAGACATATGGATGTCCTGATGAGGCTTTTGTTGTTTAAATTCAGAGAAAAAATGATATAAAAAGACAGCAACCAATCATGAAGTGCTTTTTTTTTTTTTTTTTTTAGTCTGGTGCTTAGTATGTACACCAGCTGCTGTGCTCTCGAGGCATCACCCTTCTGTTGCTCTCAGCGAGTTCTAACTAGGCTGGAATTACAGGTGCTGGTCGGCTCCGATAAGCTCTTGAGAGCTGCACTTTCAAAGAGGTTGAAGAGGGGTCAGCTGCATGGGCTTTATCAGAAAATGGAACAGTTGACGTCTGAATCAGACGTTCTCACTCAGCAGACTGATAAAGGGTGTGAGAGAGAAAACCCAGCACTTGCTTCTTGCTTGAATAACCCAGTGTTTGCAAGCTTACAATCTGGGAGGGATTTAACACCCCACCAGTACTGTATGTGGGCTGCATCGATATTGTATTCATTATTTTTATATTTCTTTGAATGGTCATTAGATGAAATTCCCAACAGCTGCATAACTGTTAGAGAAAATGTTCCAATTATGTTCTTGCAACCATTTTATGAACTTTTATGACTATGTTACTTTAGGGAGGTCCATGCCTTACCATAGAAGAGCTTGTCTCCGGTTTGCGATAAGGGATTTGCGATATTATTCCTGAAGTTCAGAAAGCATGCACAGACTGGTCAGATGTGAATGCTCATCCAGAAATAATGCTGACCACAAAAAAATAAATAAATAAAATCACTGCTCTCTGAAACACTAGAAACACATAACTCAGCTTTTTGTTGCTGTTATTGGTTCAACCACCTCACACTTCACTTTTATATTGTTTTCTAAGGGTATGTACAGTGTTTGAAATCTCTCTCTCTCTCTCTCTCTCTCTCTGCCTCTCTCTCTCTTTTATTTTCTCCTGGTGCTGCTGAATGAAAGTCCACATTTCTATCATCTCTCAGGTTTTGATAAACTGTGGCTGGAAACAGTGTGATCACATTGTATCCCACTGGGATTTTTCTCTGAAGTACAATAACTGCCCCCTTTCAAACCACACACACACACACACACACACACACACACACACTGTACACACACACACACACACACACAAACATATTTGTCTTACTATGTTTTCCTTGTGGAGAGATTTTTACTGGTCAGAACGATCACATATTCAATTCCTTGTGGTAACATTTGGCCTCCATGACGACCCCCCGTGCCCATTCTCACTGCCCCTACACACAAACAAGCAGGAGAGAGTGTTTCAGAATAATTGCTGCAACTGCCTGCAAAAGCTGAGCTCCCACTCACTACAATTACTCATTAAAATACAGAGAGTGCCACACTTACGTACAGTACAGGTTATGTGTCTTCTGTGAGCAAACAAGTAAGAAATACAAGCGCGAAAACATGCCAAGGAACAAATGGAGTGGATAATGTAAGATAAGGTAAATATCTATGAAAAAGCAAAACAAGAATAGTGAAGACGGCATTTATTTAGAAATATAACATCACATTTATGTATATTTGACAGCTTTTCCAATTATGTACATACTGCTCCTTTGTATGCCAAAAATAAGAAGTGATTTGACAGCTGTATGATGTGCAGTTTGTTATCAGCTCAATCCGCCATGAGTGTGTCATCTGTATGACTCGTCCCTACCTCCGCATTTCTCATCAGAATCCTCAGTAGCAATTAGGTGATAATGAGTAATGTCGCCGTGGACAACATCACTTTTGCACCCTAACAGAGCGATAAATTTGACTCACTGAGAGCACAGACTTCTTCCTTTAGCTTGGATGACCAAGAGGCCAGAAAACTCAAAATGTTTTGGACATGTGTGTATTATCTATCTATCTATCTATATATATATATATAAAAAAGGGGATACAGAAGTACAAAAAATTTGAAAAGTTTAAAGCATATTCTGAAAAACAAATGTTTTTTTAATTGAATTAGATATATTTTTTCTTAATTTATAAAATTTTTACAGCAGAAATCATACATTAATTGTGCTTGCCCTATCATCTGAAGATCGCGAGTTCGATTCCCAGGTGATACTGTAACCTCTTGCAACTGGAGGTCTAGAGAGAGCTGATTGGCCGAGCTGTCTCAAAGGAGAGGGATGAGAGGTACTTAGTGCTCCCACATCAATCACGGCTCTACAGCCAATCAGGGGCGTCTGTGAGCTCATGCAAGCGGAAGGAGTGGATAGCAAGCAATTTGAAAAGATGGGGTCGGCTGGTATCAGGTGGTTTGAAGGAAACACGATAGTCTTCAGCCCTCCCGACTGAGTGGTAGTAGTAGCTTAATGTGGGAGTGCTCTAGTGACGTGGAGGAATTGGGTACGACTAAATTAGGGAGAATACTGGGGGGGAAAAAAAAAAGTACATACAACCCTATTGAATTTCTCCACCTGTTAAAACTGAATTTGTCTTAAGTTGAATTATACAGTATGTAGCACCTCCAGGGTCCAAGTTTGATTCCTGTCTCAGGGTCTGCGTCCCCATGCTTGGTGGGTTTCCTCCATGTACTCCGGTTTCCTCCCACAGTCCAGAGACATGCAGATTAGGCTAATTGGCGTTCTCAAATTGCCTGTAGTGTGTGAATGAATGTGTGAATGTTGACCAGAGGCCCTACCAGGGTTGTAAAATGGGAATAAATACAATGGTACTGTAATCACCATTGGCTTCCATGGTCCCTAGTTGCACTACTGAAGTTAATAGATGGATGAATTATATGCATGTCATAAATCAACACACAACAACATTTAACTGGTGACAAAAATTAGAACATTTAACTTAACTTGAGTGTATTTGGTATAGCTCCTTACTTCTACATGAGTTCTCTGAGGTTTATCTTCTAAAATCATTTGGTAGGCTAATAACAGTTTTTGTCTGGATTAGGAGTCGATTACTTCAAATATTTTGTTTACCAAAAGTCATGGATTTCTCAGTGATGCATATTTTGAAAATGAAGCATTAAGAAATTTAAGTATGTTTTTTCCCCTTTAAATTTGCAAAAAAAAAAAAAAGTAATTAGGCCTATATTTAACAGTGACAGTTGTATACATTCAGGTTAAAGCCAACATTTCTGTTCTTTTGATGTCATGAACCGGTGTGGGATGGTGTTGGACTGTGGGCTTGAAGGTGTGTGGCATAAACGCAAAGGGTACGAAGGGCTTACAAGTCTTTCAATCATGAATGAATTAAAACCAAACAAAACAAGCAAAGAGCAAAGGGAGCTTTATGTTGGACTTTATGGGTCTTTATGTTGGCTTTATGTTGGAGCATGTTACAAACTAAACATTCACAAAATGATATCAAAACAGACAGGGGACTGTTAACTAAACAAACGGGGAGACTAAACACACAAGGGACTAAACAGACTAGGATCTAAGCAGGTTAGTAGTTCAATGGTTAGTAGTTATACAGACTAAGAACTAAACATACAAGGGACTAAACAGACTAGGATCTAAGCAGGTTAGTAGTTCAATGGTTAGTAGTTATACAGACTAAGAACTAAACATACAAGGGACTAAACAGACTAGGATCTAAGCAGGTTAGTAGTTCAATGGTTAGTAGTTATACAGACTAAGAACTAAAC
>JAQMYJ010000038.1:7294705-7319387 GCA_030014305.1 Clarias laeviceps
AATGCTTAACCAACAAACTTAATGCTTAATGCTTAACTAATAAACTTAATGCTTAACTAATGAAATAGAAATAAAAAACAACAAGAAACTGTAATAAAAACAACCACAAATCATAAAACTGAAATATGGCTCCTACAAAGAGGACAATTGAATATTTTACTTTGGATCATACTGTAAGGTGTATAAAATTCCCAGTGACCTCATTTAGCAAAATATACTTTTTTTGATGTATAAAATGCCAATGCATAACCATCTTCAAATGATTTATAGTTGGAAATACTATATGGAAATATTGTGGTTTTGTTTCAAAGATGTTTCCTTAAAGTTTAAAAGTTTTAAATAGCTTCTCTTGTCTATAACAAGTAATTAAAATAAAGACTTGTGCCATGCTGAAGCACTGTGGTCCCCATCCACATACAGTACACATTGTTTACAAGCAGAATGATAAACAACAGACTTAAGCTCAAGACACAAATTCATATTGCTGCTTACAGTAAATGAGTTTCTTTAGAGCTACAATTTATATACAGCCATAATACAGTATGAACACCACCACCAGGTGACTTGAATACATTTTCTTTATCAATTATATACCAGTAAACTGGCGATATAATCATGGGCACCCTAAGCTCACCCATGCCTGCAGGGACCAAAAGCTATTCTATTTGGTCCTAACCCACAGAAAAGCCAATGAAGTCTGTGAAAGTAGTCTATGTTGGCCATGACAGGAAAGTATCAGATCACACAGTGCACAGCAGCTTACCATGCACTGGTCCCAGAATGCAAAGAGCACAAGGCTGCTGACCCAGTCTCTAAATTTGCCAGATCCTAATCCGAATAAGTACCCATGTGATGCACTTAACGAGCAAATCTAATCCATGGAGGCCACACCCCACAATCCACAGCACTCAAAATATATGTTACTAATGTCCTGATGTCAGAGAACAAAGCACACCCCAGAGCTCCCATGGAGCCCTTCCTGAGGGCCAAGAGATGCCCAGGCAGCACAATAGAGTACTGAGTACTGGACATAATGTTTTGTGTCATAATGTTATGTCTGTGTAATGTACTTCCTGTCCAAAAAAGTCACCATTTCAGATGAGTTGAATTATTTGGCTGCATGAAGCAATGAAAACACTCACTCAGTCATCTTCTATACCGCTTTATCCTGTATTCAGGAGCCTATCTCAGGAGGCTTAGGGCACGAGGAAGGGTACACCCTGGACAGGGTGCCAATCCATTGCAGGGCACACACACATACACACTACAGGCAATTTGGGAACATCAATTAACCATACCTACATGTCTTTGAAATGTGGGAGGAAACCCACCAAGCACAGGAAGCACATGCAAATTCCATGCACACAGAGACGAGAATCGAGCCTGGCCGGGAATCGAGCCCGGACCCTGGAGGTGCAAGGCACCAGTGCTAACCACTACACCACCGTGCCACCTGCAATAAAAAGAATCAAAACAATTTAGTGAATTTTAAATTACTGGAACTGGGTTCAGCATAATATCAAAGTCTAGAAGGATAGTGCTGAACCGTCCACTTTGTGGAAGAAATGCGGTCAGAAAAAAAAAAAAAAACATGAATGGAGCTCATGTAAACATTTGGTGAAGTTGCATTAAACAAATCACTAGAAAAACAGTGAAAGTAAGAGGATTTACACACACACACACAAACACACACACAATGTGATGAGAACTCACAGGATTGGGACTAAACAGCCATTTGTCCAAAAGGAAATGACTTGTTAGCGAGGCTAATAAAAAAAGGATTCAATTTGCTAGGAAGAATAAAGATTGAAGCAATGAAAACAGCCCTGTGGTCTAAAGAGTTGATCCTATTCCAGAACAATGTGTGCATCAGGATAAGAAATGAAGCACATGAAGCGATGCACCAATCATGCATAGTGTCCACTGTACAAGCTGCTGTAGGCAGTGTTATGATCTGGGGTTGCCTCAGTTGGTTAGGTCTAGACTCAGCAATGTTAAGTGACAATAAAATGAAGTCAGCTGATGACCTGAATGTACTGAATGACCAGGGTGTATCACACCTATGGAGTTTTCTTCCCTTAAGGCATGGCCATATTCCAGGACTCAAGCTGTGAAAGAGTGATTCTGGGAGCATGAGTAATCAATTTTAATAAACTGGACACAACATTGTGAATGGTAATCAAAGCTAAAGATGATCAAATTTTAAGACCAAAGACTAATAATAACACGTTAGGTTAATTCCTAATGCAAAATAAAGATTGCTGTAAATTGCTATGTAGTGTATACTTATAATAACTTGTGCAATGCTTTATAAATGCATTATAATATGTTAATAATGTATAAGGAGCCCAGGTGACACAGGTGTCACAAACCCTTTGCTTGTTCTGGAAGGTTTCTACTTGACTTTAACTCATGAAGTCCCTACCTTACATCTAATACTTGTCCTGGTGCAAACTTGTGATGGTCTATGTGACAAAACTACAAAAAAATATTGTTTATTTTTACTTAAAGAAAGTTTTATCCTATTTAACAATTGTAATGATTTAATAACATCTCATATTTTACATTTAACCTGTTATGGCTGCATTTTGTGAGCAAATGTTTTTAGTAAACAAATTAAGAAAATATTGCTCTAACATGTGTCACATAGAGCTGCCAACTCTAAAATTGCCATGTGACATCTTTCAGAACGCATTCCATGTTGTCTATTTGGTCTGTGTTATATTCCCCAAAACGTCCCTGTGTTATATCCACCACCCCCCATAAAGTCATACAGAACACATCCATATATTGTACAGTATTTCCATCAAAGTTAGAAAGTGGCAGAAAGGTTTGTTATGTTGTTTGGAAACACGAATAAACACAGCCGTGGAGAGGCATTGACCCTCACCCCAAACAACCATATCCAATCTGAGAGTTATCCTCGCAAAACAACACCCTTTGACACTGTGTGTGTGAGAGAGAAAAAGGGAGAGAGAGAACGAGTGCGTTCCTGAAATATTTTTAGCACCAATCCCGACATGCATCATAGCTAATTGTTGCAAGCAGATAAAGTACCCTGTGCAGGCCAAAGCGCGCCGGTGATGGCAGCTTGTCATCGGTAAATACAGTACTCAACACAAAACTCCCACTCACGTCACACGAGAGTGCGGGTCAGGGTTAGAAAGGCACAGACAGGAAAGCGTGTCTGTATGTGTGTGTGTGTGCGTGTGTGTGTGTGCTGGAAATAGAGCATGGTGTGGAGGGAAAAGGAGAGGAAGCTTCTGATGTGTTAGAGAGGAGAGGTAAACCACAGAGCTGTCTGTGAACAAATATGTTAGTAAAAAAGAGCACAGCTGCATCGCTCAGGGTCGGATTCAGTGTCGCACCCTTGTGATTTTGTGGTGAAAGGAGCTGGACTTGATGACCAGGCATGATGAGAGACAAAATGGGAGTGCAAGAAAGGAAAATCTGAGAAGATAGGAGGCTGCTCACAGAGGAATAGAAAAAGGAGGTAGATTAGGTATAATATATGAAGCTGAATAAAATAATGCTGGGAAAAAAATGGATTAGACAGCAAAAAATTGAAATACAAAAGAAATACAAGGATACAAGGGATGAAATAAGGATGGTACAGTGGTAGCTGTTTCCTGAACTCCCGTGTCACAGGATTCTACATGGGCCATTGTAATCACCCAATAATGGTAATAATAGCCCAATCAGAATTAAAATGCATCATGTAAACACCTCAGTCAGACCCAATCAGACCTATTGGAATGATTCTCCAATTGGAATGAGGTGTGGGTGGGGTGTATAAATTTTTTTTCTGTTCAGAATCTGTTCAGAAGTTTCATATTAACCATGTAAACACTTGATCTCTCCCACCTGTCTTTACTTTGGACTTTCATAGACTTCCATCTACTGGGTCTCTGCCTGAAGAGAAATCTCACCATTTTATGCAACAAAGCATCTAACCAATCATAGGTGAGACTGAATTCTTATAACCAATCATGACTAATAAAGTAGAATGTATCAGAAAATAAGGGAAGCCTAAGCTAGGGTGTTTACATGCTTTTTTCCTATTGTTTATGTATTTGGGGTATCAGGATAAAATATATCACATAAAGCCACTGTCCAATTAAAAGTCCTAAACTTAGAGCTGAGATTAATTTTAAATCATGGTTTATTGTATTGAACGAAGTCCAAATCGCTAGGCATAATTCAATAAATAATCCATCCTTGAAGGCATTTCCATTTAAGCAGGTACAGAAGCTTCCTCTAGCGGAATACAATGTACTGATCAATCTGCTCATATTAGTAGAAGCTGTTATTCAGCTCAGCCATCCACACTGCAAAGGACTCAGAGCAAATGAAATCAAAACTATTCACTCAGGCCATTGATCGTATTACACTGAATTGATTATTATTATTATCATTATTTTAACTTCGCTAAAAGTTGCTGCATCAGATTGTCTGTGCTCAGACAAAATGATAGTTGTTTTCAAAAGTTAGTACCCTCTCTTTAATTTATATGGATTTTTTGTATAAGAACAGACTGATCATAGGATTTAAGAAGGTAAGTTGCAGCCAGGTGTTGCTAATTATCAGCCCTTAATTAAGGGCTTAATTAATTATATAAAAACCTATTTAATTGAATGTCACATTTTTGCAGATTGCTTTTCTTGAGCATTCAGGTGTGTGTTAAATCCCAATCCCAAAAAGACAAAACATTAGCAATGGTCTTGCTGCACAACCATCTCTAAAGGGTCATTAAACCATTTCCAAACTACTTGGAGTCCAATGTTTTGCAGTGCAAAAGATTATTCACAAATGGAAAGCATTCAGAACAGTTGCCTAAATCTTCCCAGTAGTGGATGTCCCAGCTCATAGAGAAATACAAAAAAATATATAATAATAATAAAGAAAAAAGAAAAAAAAAACAATAGGTACATCTCAGACTCTACAGGCCTCACTGACCATGTTAAATGTTAAACTCCATGACAGCACAATTAGAAGAAGACTGAACAAGTACGGTTTATTTGGAATAATTGCCAGGAGAAAACTATTCTGTCTGTAAAGAACACGGAAGCATGACTGAGGTTCACAAAACTGCATCTGAACAAATCTTCAGACTTCTGGAACAATGTCCTATGGACAGATGAGACCAAAGTGGAGTTGTTTGTCTTTAATGTCCAGTGCCAAAAATTATCTAATTTCAGCAGAAACACGTCACAGCCACTGTCAAGCATCATTGTTTCAGCTTGGTTTTGCAGCCACATAACTGTTTATGCAAAAACACATAGAATTAAAAGAGCGGGTACTAACTTTTGAACATGACTGAATTGTAGTCAAGTAAATAAGAATAGTTTCTTTGTTTATACAAATTTTACTATATAATTCAATTAGATTTATTTTCACAAAATGCTTAAATAAATAATCAGAAGAATTTAGGGGTTGCTGTCTGTGCTAATAAAGCAAGTGTTTTTTTGCTTTTCTCCAATTAACGCTCTGTTTCATCAACAGCAAACCAAAACACATTTCTCTTGACAGAATTTCCATTAGGAAACACCCCAACATAATAAACGCCTCTTACATTGTATTTTCAAATGCCACCAACACACTATTCTCAACAGGAGTTATCTCCTAGAAGGTTGCATTGTCCTTTGCATGAAAACATCTATGCCAAAGGCATGTTGCACAGAGATACTCCTTTTGACATTTTACAATGTCTGAAGACCAGTCCCAGTGTTGATGTTGGCATCCTTTAGATAGAGAGCAGTGACCTAGATCATTCAATGCTGCTGATGAAAATCAGGCTTCTACTGACTCCTCAAGCCCTCCTTTGGAATGACACAAGAAGGCTATGTAAAAAAAAATATTTCGTTTTATTATTTATTTTTTTCTGTACTGTCAGCTCTGTGGTGAAGCAACCTTTAGCTGTCTACACAGCTGAGGCACTGGCTGTCTTTATACTATTTCTACTACTACTACTACTACTACTAATAATAATAATAATAATAATAATAATAAAATATTCAAAGTGAATGCACAAAATTAAAACCAAAGACAAGCTGCAAATTGTAGTAAAAAAGTAAACAGATGAAGATTCAATACAATGGAATACAATCAAATGTTTGTAAAAAAAAAAAAAAAAAAACATTTAAAATGAAAGACTGAAAATAAAATTGTATATTACTTTTACACTTTTATCTAATTGGGAAAAAAAAAATCTATGCAATGTTTAAATAAATGCACTAAAGTAGACTGCTTAATAGTGATGTTGAGTTGCACAGTTTTGAAAAAGTTCTGCCCGACTTCAATAAAAGTTCTAAAAATTTTGGTCACTATTTTACTTTTCCTGGGTAACTAAACAGAAGCAAATTGTTTGAAATCTATTGTACGCATTGAGAGAAACAAATGCACCTGTGCAATGTACCATGTAATGCCATACCCAGTGCCAGAACTAGCACTGCATGTTTTGACAGCATGGTCCTTTATGCGCCCTGGACCTCGCTGTATAATTGGCTTGACTGTTGCCATGAAAACGCTATAAGGCCCCTGCTTTTAATATGTCCAGAAGCACGAGATTCTCCATTTCCATCTGTCGCTCCATCATCGGTAGTTCATAGGCTGCCCCATGTATTCACACCCCCCTTCTTCTCAGGCCTCAATCGTTTTCATTATTAACCTCCAGGTTGCTCTTTGGAAACTGCATGTATGAGATGCTTGAATGATGAGAAAGGGGGGAGAGGATGGGAGGGGGGCAGAGACTGGTATTGTAGAGAGCCTTGGCACACGGACACAGTGGGAGCGACGAGCCCTGTCTGAGCTCTCTATCGATCCAAATGGATTAGGAGCCCTTGTCTGCAGGGGCATCTTCCTCAGCTGACAGATTATTACAGGCTTTTCTGGGATTTGGTGCCTTGACAAAGACTCCCAGCACAATAACCACGTATGGTACAGACATCTAATATCATAGTCGTCAGCTTTAGAGAGATGTTCAAAGTAAAAGCATTTTTAATGTTTCCAGCTGTGGCAAGGCAATCCTTTCCTTGTCCCTTCTCTTCCCTACATCTATTCTTTTCTCCACTTGTTCTCTATTATGTTTTTTTCCTCTACATGCTTTTTTTTTCATGCAGCACAAGTGGGGTTTACAAAACAGATTGAGTCGCTTTATTAGTTCACTGTGGCTCAATTCATTTATGAGTTTTGAAACACTGACTATTAAATATTTCATATCATACCACAATGAAGCCGGATGAAGCATGAGCATAAAGTTGAACAGGGAGCAACACTAACCATATCTCTATCTATCCAGATGTTGATGAAGTAATAAGTTGAGGGACTCTATGCTCTCTTTTCCGTTTCTATCTCTCTCCATCGCTTTCTTTCTTCCCCCATATTCTTGGCCTCAGAGCAATATGAGAGTGGCAGTTTGGTACCGAACATGACTTATAACGTAATTAAGGGCCGGTACCATGGTGACAAAGCAACACGGCAGGTAGAGGCAGCACAAATTATGAGGTGTAAATGCAATGAGGGATGCTGCCTTTTTTAATATATGTTCATATTGGACAACAGCAGTGGAGAGGGGAGAGTATAATAACTCTAGTGAAGGATATATGAAGTTGAAGTTAAAATGGAGGAAAGGGTAGAAAGGGAGGAGAGAGAGAGCACCGACATGGTGGGATGTATTGTTTAGGTGATGCGTGGTCTGGAGGTCAATTATACAGAAATTATGTAGAAAAATTGAGTATGAAGACACCTGCAAGTTATTTTTTCGTTATCTTGTTTCTTTTCTCTCAGACTTCAGCTGATGCTGTGCTTTAGGGTGTTTAGGCCAAATAATAAGTTTAAATTGAAAGAAAAGCATGAAGGATTTTTTTTCTTTTTCTTTTGGAAGGTACTGTATTTTTGAGAAAAATAAAAAGCTGCTGGTTTTTTAATGCTAAAAAGTATTCTGAACATTTTGCTTTTTTGGTTCCTTGCTATCATGAATACTGTTTTTTCTCCTTGTACTTAACTTTAAAAATGTAAGAGAGAGAGAGAGGGGTAAAGGAGTGACGGTTTAAACTAATTTGATGTAACTATGAATAACTTAGAGTTTGGCACTGGTGGCTCAGGCTCAGTTTTGTCTCTGTATTGGGATGGGAGGTTCTGGGTTCTGACTACACTGGGTCACCACTGTTGGGTCCCTGAGAAAGACTTTCAACCTTACACCCTATACAACCCTGTGACTGCTCATATAATGTTAAGTAAATAAGAGTGTTGCAACCAGAAAGGCATCCAGCTTAATATCTTTGTCAGATTATGCAAATCAAATAATGAAATGTGGAGACCCCTTGGAAAAAAAAGTGATAAATCCCAAGAAAACAACAACAGCAACAAACAAATAAATGAAAGGAGGATGTTTATTTCTTAAATTAATGAATAAGTATGCTGTTATAGGCAAATTGGGCCTTTTTTGGTTCTGTGCAGAGTTATTTTTACAGTACATGCTCAACTTATTTCATTTATTTAATTTACAGCCAATTTTCCCTTTAGACTCATGAAATGTTTTAGAATCTCTATAAAGTAAATGCACAACTTTCTTAAAATAAGTGTTTTTTTGTATTTTGGTGTAATGTTCAATTCATACTATGTTACCTCTCTCTCTCTCTCTCTCTCTCTCTTGCTCTCTTATATTTTAATTCCCACTTTCTCTTGCTCATTCAGGGACCTTGTTGTGTGGCTTGTTAAATTTGTTAAAAGCCTCCTCCTCGGTATGTGCTGTTCCGATCATTTCTTAAGGTCATTTCAGCCATCTGAGCAAGTGTCAAAACGAATCATTTGGGGAAATGATCAGTGTGACCCTTGTGAACAGAATCATTTAACATTTTATGAGCCTGTGTCTTTTATGATTCACATTTACACATGATGTCAACTGCTTTTTTTTCCCCTCCAACCTTGCAGCGCCTGTGTGTTGCAAGGCTGATGATTCAGTTCTATGAATCATTTGAAACTGAACACTGAACAGCAGTGTGGGAGTCAGGCCAAGAGTAAGATAGTGTTAGAAAGAGAGAGGTGGAGAAAGGTTACTAATTCTGTAGTTTTAAAACTTTTTTCTTAAGAAAAATGGGAAAAAATACTTTGAGAACTTTTAGACATGACTCAGTAGACTTGAGTCCAAACTGTGTGTTTGCACAGTTTGAGATCTCTTTGTCTAAATCTCCCAGGCTGCTAAATGGGTTTGCCAGTTCCATAAGGAGTTTTGGCTTTTTGGCTCCCAGTTGGGCCTCCTACCAACACCAGTTCAAAAACTATTCCCAGAAGGAACACAAACTAGCCAGCGCTCTGTAGTCACCTTACTCATATTTTTTCCTCTTCTCCTTCCTCATAATGAAAACATGGGTACATCTATTTCTTCTGGTGGGAAAACTGCCTCACAACATCAAGAGCTCACTCATAGCCTGAACTCCCTTGGCCACTCATACAACCTCACACACCGAACACTTTCCAGGAGATCTAATGCTGCCAAGTGCCTCTGCTTAGCTCACTCTCTAGCTCAAATCCCACATGGGCCCTGGTTGCAAACGCCAGCACCTGTTCCAGCTCCCTGCCAGCAATTCCCGCGCCCCCCCACCCCCTGCCCCGAGCACCCTGCTTGAGCTGGTTGATGGATTCCCGTCACCGCTACACACCCTATATCCCATCAGATTACTGGCTTTTATATGGATATGGTTATGATTTGATGGCTGGTCCTTTCAGCTCTAAAGAGTGGAGGCTCTGTGATAAGAAAGATATAGCCTTTTAGTTTTAATTCTCATTCCGAACCTACACTTTTCACTGCAGATTTCATTTACTAATGCTCCGCAGTGTAGATAAATACAGGCACTCCGAAGATCGTACAAACCTCAAATTATTTAACATAATACAACACTCCCATTGTTAATGAAATGCATATTTAATCAGGATGCAATCATGGCTACTGTAGGGAAAAAAAATGGAACAATAATTTCCAGGAAATAATCAAGATACATTTGGCTGGGGTGGAGCTTGGTCTCAGCCAGTTTCTTAAAATTCTGCCTCAACACCATTTCCATGCTAAAACAAATGCAGAGAGTCCAGAGTTTGACAGGTCATTATTCGGAAGCATTTAACAATCACATATCCATCATAAGTGGCCAAGTTAAGCCGCTTAATGTAGGCATTCTCTAATATTTTGGATGTTACTAAATGCATTACAATAAAAAAAAAATGACCTCATGGTTTTTAAAAAAAAAAATTATGTTAGGAACAACTTGTTCTAAAGCAGAGATAAATGAATGTACATTATTATAAGTATTTAATGACTATCGGTTAGAAACACATTATTCCAAGCCATTTATGGATGAATGCTTTATAGCCTTAGTCAAAACGTATTGAGCATTCAAAAGATAAAAGAACAAAATGTCTTCTGATCTTCATACTCTAAAATTATACATTGATAAATAAAGAAATAAATACTGGATGTTAGCATTGCTTTCATACATTTCTGTCAGTCGAAAAGAAGAAGTAAGTGTGAAATTTCGAGAGTGTATCTAAGGCTGCGTTAACACTCCAGGAAAAAAGTCACCCATATCTGATTTACTGACCAAAATTTTTTTTTTTTTGTTAGAGTGTTGATATTATGTTCTTAAAGTGACCAGTATGTGACATTAGTCTGAACAGAGCATGATTCTAATCTAACCCACATGTGCACAAGAACAAAGTGTCACATGATGTTCATTGCAAGGCTCATGGCTTATTTATTTTTTATTTTTTGGTCTTGATTTTAAACGTTTAGCTTTCCTTTGTCAGCTTCACCTAGAGCCACATCCCACCATTTCTTTTGAGATCTCTTTAAACACATATGACTTTCTTCCAATTTTGTTTGGCAGCAGCATCAATCTAAATGTTTATAAGGTGACGTGCTATTTGTTTAAGCACCGGAGCTCAATCTGAAGAACATGCACGTTTATGTGCACAGACCCATAACACCTATATTGTTTTTCTTGTTTTGTTACCATTTTATCCATTTTAAATGAAGCTAAATAATGTTTTGCTGCCTCATTTTTGCTAGTTACTGTTAGCTACCAATGCAGCTGTACTGCTGAAATCCTACAGGCAAATTTTAAGGTGTAATGTGACGTTAAATTAATTAACAATTAATCAAAGTTGCATCATTCCATTTTTTTTTTCTCCTAAGCTTTACTAGACTAATGATTGTATCTTCAGGTAACTACATTAAGACATATACAGTAGGCCTACTGTATATTTTTTACAAGATTGTAATTTCTCCTTACTTTGAGAAAAAACGGGTGAAGCATCGTTCCAATGTGTTGCTCACTCTCCTGCCACTGAACTTTTCTATCATCATCATCATCATCATCATCATCTACCTTTCCTAGAGCAAAATTGTAATGTGTCCTATCGGATTGATGTAAAAGTCACATACAGTAAATTCTGATTTGAAAAATCATCTCTGTATCTGATTTAGGACCACACATGAAAAAATCTAATTGTATGTGAGTTGTGATGTTCAAATAAAGACTCAAATTAGCATTAAAAAAAAACAAATGTGAATCAAATACTATCAGCAAAAAAGATATTCATTTGGACATCTTCACAAAGCCATGTGAATGTAGCGTAGGTGCAATAGCTAAGTATCTACAGTATAACTTAAAAATATTACCAAATAATAGTGAAAGGTACTTGGCTATAATGTATGTACCTTTTAGAGATAATTAGCAAGCTAATTTGTAGACTTTGACATCTAGGAGACAGCCTATGTAGGAAAATGGAGCTTAATTATAACAACAAGGAAGAACTAAATCTGAAATGGGATATTCAACAAGCATGTACTGTATGGTTGGGATTGGTCAGGTGTCCACATGATTTCTCCATATGGTGTTGCATGACATGTAACCTGGCAAGTGAAGTGGCATACTGCCATAACATCTGTCTTGAGTTCATACTGAGAAAGAAAAAAGAAAAAAGGTGTAAATAATATATATATATATATATATTGTTTAACTGTGAATGTAACACCTTTTTCTTCTCATCAGGTGTTCTGCTGAATAAGTTGGTGTGTGTTTTATTAATGCACTTGCAATGGTGTCAGCAGATGTAGGTTCATTGTGCCACAGATTAGGAACACGGAGAACAATTTCCTCTGTTCAAAGGAAACAGACCAGCAGGCAGCATCATTGGCTGCGCATGTTAAACAATTCACAGATTAATCTAAAATCATTAGATTAATGATTTTAGAACTGTAACACAGGGCTATGAATGCACTTCAAATAAAAGTAAGAAATCATTATGTCTTAGAACATAAGCCACTACTGTACTGTAGTTAATGCACTAATAAAACTTTAATAGTTGCAGTGTTGTTTTAATGTAGTTTTATGGTAGGACGAGAGCAGAGGGTGCAGTGAATGTGGAAAAATGCTTGGTAATTTTGTTTAAAGAAAAATAAAATCGACTGTAAATGGGTAAATGGTAAATAATAATTACCTTTTTTTGTGGTCTGTCACCTCAACTGAATCAGTATTTGTAATTTGTAATATATATATATATATATAGGAGAGATCACTGGATTAGGTATAAAAACTATCTAGGGATAATCATTCTGTGGTCTTGGGTAGAGTCAAATATCATAGGTCACATTCAAACAATTGGTAAGGTCTCCATTTTTTACCAATATTTAGCTACGGTACTTGTTGATTCACTCCCAACAATCAGCTGTCCCCTATCTCATAGCAGTTAGTTGGATGAAGGCAAACATGTACTTCCTTCACAGATATGTGATGATAGCTAAAGTATATCTTTGTACTGCTGCTTGCTGTATGTTATGTCATAGGTCAGTGACTTGACTTGACTTGACTTTGCATATAGACGGAGGGACTATCCACCCTATTCCAAGTACATGAGCTCACGGGTGTCTAGAATTGGCTAGTGTTACAATCACAATAACACAGGAGGAACAATAGGGCCCTCCCACTAAGGCACCATTTAAAGTCTGGCAGACTTGTGAAAAGTTTTTCCAGTGATTGCAAAATACTATATTATTAAAAAAAATGTTTATATATGTATTTGTATTTAACGGTAGCTTGTATATGGTTTATTAAAATGCTGTACAATTTAAAACAAGTAAATACAAGAAATGAACTTATACTGTATATAAATTTAGAATAACTTAGAAATAAAATCATTAGAATGTATCTAAGTGTAACAACAACAACAAAGCAGACTAAGCATATATAGGCATATACATAGCATATACTGTATCTAGAAATTGAGTAACGTCAACTGGATTCTTTCTTGCTCAGTAGATACATTTCACTACTCATCCAAGTAGCTTCTCCAGTCTCATCTCAGATCTTAGGCTACTTAAATGAGTAGTGAAATGTATCTACTAAACAAGAAAGAAGTCCAGTTGACATGACACAACTTCCAGATAACCTCATCTGGATGATAGCATATACATAGTATATACTGTATATACAGATTAGAGCAGAGACCGCATATTCTGATGTAGATGCAAAGTATTTATCTGATCAACAGAGTTCTTTTGAAAGCCAAACATATTTTTATGCAGTGATTAGAGCCCAACCTGCTCACATTCTACACGGATGACTTTATATGTATTATCATGACAAATATAGTCTAAAGTGAGCCATACTAAATCACCCTAGCTTGTACAAGTCCCTGACAAAAAAAAAAAAAGTGGGGATAAAAAAGAAAATCTCTTAATCAGCAGTATGCCAGCTGAAGGATGGCATCCACCAGTGGAGCTCTCCACACACCACACACTCCTGTACTGTTATCCATTACAGCAGCATTGAGGTCTGATTAAATGTGAATGAAACCAAAAATTACAATGCTGGTCTGATCTACAGTAGTAACCATCCATGTACCAAATTGCACAACAGTTTGTTTGATTGCTACCTATCTGTCTTTTTATTTTAATACCTAAAGTATCTGTTTTACACACTTCTTTTTTTTTTTGGGGGGGCGGGGGGATATGGGTTACTGGTAGGGGTTGGCATTATCCTTGATTATTAGGGCCTAGGGAAATAATTTGTTCACTCAGTACCCATAACCCTTACATTACCCTCCACAAAATAAATAACTATTAAAATTAAAAATGCAATTACCAGCACTGCAATTCTTACCCCAGTAAAGTACGTCACAGCATTATTGCACATCATTACCAATAACTCGAATCAAAAGTTCTGGGAATTGGTGTATTTTCTCGTAAGTAGAGGTTAGTGTGGAAAGCAACAAATAAATGCATTTGGCTCACTTCCACAAGAAAAGCAATTAAAGAAAAAGAAAAGAGGTAGAGAAACGATTTATGTAATAATACAGTACTTTAGATTTAAGAGTTCTATCTCCTTCTCTTCTTCCCCTGTTCTTTATTCTCCATCATATTTCTCCATGCCTGTGGGAAGGAGGGATATGGATGTGGCTCCCCCGAGGCTGTGCAGCCTGATCCTGGGGCACTGTAAGATTGATGCCCGCTCCCCAACTGTGCCACATCATTCCCTACGGAACGCTCTCTGACGGAGAATGATTACTCAGACGCCCCCCCTCCAAACAGCACCAACGCTGCATGCTACTTCACTACACACCCGATGGGACATCAATTAGTGTCCTGCTTCAAAAAGTCACACCTTGCTACTGGCTTCCAGTCTCGTTTCTGCAAGTTTTAATTGCTGAGAAGAACGAAGCACAGTTGGAACAAAGCACAGTTATTAAAGAAAAGAAGTGTAAAGAATGGTGCATCGGGGGAAAAAAATTGCAGTATCATGAAAAACTTATAATTTAATGTAAAAAAAAAAAGTGAAATTCTCATATATTCCAGATTCATTACATATAAAAATCCAAAATCCAATATAAAAGATAAATCAAAAAAGCATTTACACAACAGATATTCTGGAACATTCTGTTCATTTATTCACTTATATGTAATTGGTTAAGATTTCTTTAGCATGAATTATTGCACCAATTCAATTCAATTCAATTCAATTTTATTTATTTAACAATGGTCATTGTCTCAAAGCAGCTTCACAAAAAATGAAAGAAATTCATTTTTTTTCAATTTCAATAAAAAAATTTTTTATAATAATAATAATAATAATAATAATAATACTATAAATAATAATAAATTGTGTATGTGTGAGAAAAATGTGTCTAGATAATAATGAGATGAATGAATGATGAATGAAATGTCTCTGATGAGCAAGCCAAGAGTGACGGCTACAGTGGCAAGAAAAAACTCCCTGAGATGGCAATAGGAATCAACAGGGAACCCATCCTCATCTGGGTGATAACAGATAGAGATGATACCGCATGGCACGGAAGTGGAGTCTGTTGCACTGGTGGGGCATCATAGCAGGCCTTGTTGGCAGTCTTCAGCTCATCTGTATTTTTGGGTAAGGTGTTTCTCATCTTCTTCCTGTCAAATACTACATAGAGAATCAGGCCATGTGAGTTGGCTGGCCAATCAAGCACAGTAATGTTATGGTCAGCAAACAAGTTAGTGGTAGTTTTGGCACTGTGGGCAGGTGCTCAGTACTGCTGGAAAAGGAAATCAGCATCTTCATAGAGCTTGCCAGGAGATGTGCTCTAAAATCTCCTGGCAGATAGCTGCATTGACTTTGGACTTGATAAAAATACAGTGGACCAACAACCAGCAGATGACGTGGGACCCAGAATTACCACTGACTGTGGAAACTTCAAACAAATTGGATTCTGTGCCTCTCCACACCAGAGTCCTTGATTTCCAAATGAAATGCAGAATTTACCTTCATCTGAAAAGAAGACTTTGGACCACTGAGCGAAGATATATAAATTTTTAAAGGCAAAATTGCATAAGGGCTTACAAATTAAATACTTTTTTTAGCATTATTTAATGAAGATTCAATTAATCTTGCACTCTTTTCACGGAGTCTCTGTCAATTCCCATCAAAACTCAGGTTAATGCCCAGTAGATGTACTGGCTATACTAAATTTCTATGTGATATGATTTCTTATCAAAAGTGTAATATAATTTTGCATCTATTCACCTCATATTTAGACTCACAACCCCAAGCAGTATAGAGCAGTTCCTGAATGTAAATAAAATAATTATTGCTTTACAGTACATCATATATTGTATTTTGTTATGTGTTATGGTCCGCAATGATCTCTTTTAACCACATTTTCTTACAGTTTGGACATTTAAAAGTTCCCAACCCCGAGCCCTATCTCCCCATCAGACAGCAGCCGTCGAGGGTGAATCTAACACATGCTTATTATCAATCCTGCTGCTCATGCTGCATCAGGTAGGAAATAAAACACATTCTTCTTTCTTTTTTTGTTTGTATTTTGATCTTATTCTAATTGTGAAAGAGAACAACACAAGGATATAAATATGAACGTTTATTTCATTGTAATCCTTTTTACAGGACATTTCAGTGAAAAAATCATTGTTCCATCAAGTCTATTTATTTATTTATTTATTTATTTTTAAATCTCTAGATCTATTTGATTCGGTTACCTGACAGATATGCCTTTTTCATCCAAGGACATGACTGTCGGTTCTGGACAAAGCAAAATCGGCAAAATTGGAAACTAAATAAATAATTCATAACAGATAATACACATCCTGAACTTTTATTGACTTTAAATCTAATGCAGTGTCAACCATGTCAGGAAATAATCTTTGAAGATGAATGTTGGATGATCCATCTTTTTTAGCTTTCTCGACTTAATATAAGAGTTTATATAATAGGGAAAAATACTCTGACAAAACACAGTCTCACCTGTCTTTCAAATAAAGGTTCCTCCACTCATAAACTTTCTCAAGGCAAGGTCATATCACAATGGCTCTGGTATTACGTGTGTGCACACGCGTTATGTGTTAATTCAATAAGCGCACACACACACAACCGTATGGGTACATAACCTTTAGAGGACACTTGGCTTTCTTTATTGGTAGCTCTGGGGACATTGATTAGTTGGCAAAAGGAACAAATGACTCTCCTCATGCAGTCGTTACCACAAACAGCTCAACTTCCAAAGGAACCATGGGATGCAGGTCCTCTGAAAAGAAAGGGAAGGGAAAAAACAAGAAGCAATGCACCTTAAGGGGTGAGTTCAGGGGGTGACAGAAATGAAGTCATATCGAGCGAAGGAATCAGGTAGACTTTCAAGGCTTGAATAAGGCTTGAACAAGCTTGATAAGGTCATTGTGGCAATTTCCCATGTACCAAATGAACCAAGGCTTGCATTCAAACAGCTTTCTTAATCTTCTTTAAACTTTTAACACAGAATCCAAGCTGTCTAATTTAATCACATGTCAAAGCTTAAACCCACTTTTGTCATTTGACTTGTGATTTGACTTTTTTTTTTGCCATTTGTTGTCTCACTCCTGGGCATCAGAAGTCACAGGGAATTAATTCTGAGCTGACAAAATTGCTTTTCACTCTTTGACAACTTGTAATAACTTATTTCATCTCCTGTGAAAAAGTCCCACATTCACATGGCAGTTTACACAGGATGGAAAAGTTATTTTGTCTACATACCCGGATGACTGCATGAGGCATTTTGTTACAAGATAATGTGTATTCATTTTGCTGCAAATAGCATGCAGTGGCACATAAAAGGAATGTACTGTATAAAGCTATACAACTCTTTCATTTATTTCCAAAAATGAAGACTACACAATGTTCTGGTATGAATGAATAGAAGTTGGTTTTAAATCTATAGGTGTCATTATAATTGCTTTTTTATGCAGCCTTCAAGATCGCTCTCCTGATAAAAGGATTTTAATTCTTCAGTTTCATCACAGTCTAGACAAGGATAAAAAGTAATATTCTTAGTAGCAGAGCTGCAGCAACAAGGAAGTACAGAAGGGAGGGTGGGGGGTAAAATACAAAATGATTTGCTGTGTATAACCCATACTATATACAACAAATAAAAAGCAGGCCTGTTTTTTAAATTGCATAAGAAATCCAGTAGATAGTCAAAGCCCTGGATACACACATAAATGATATAACAAAAAGCCAACAAATTATCCAGAATAAACAACTTACATGTGCTCATGTTGATATCAGTTACTTTTTGGCCCTGTTGCTGTCCTCCAAATCAAAATCTTACTGCGCATCTAGTTTTGAATACCTATACTATTTTGCTAAAAGTATTCACTCGCCTGCCTTCACCTGCATATGAACTTAAATAAATTCTCCACCCTAATTCATCTCAAAGGTGTCCTATCACGTTGAGGTCAGGACCCTGCAGGCCAGTCAAGTTCTTCCACACCTAACTCGCATATCCATGTCTTTATACTGTAGATCTTGTTTTGTGCACTGGTGTGCAGTCATGATGGAACAGGAAAGAGGCATCCCCAAACTGTTCCCACAAAGTTGTGAGCATGAAATTGCCCAAAATGTCTTGGTACTGTATGCTGAAGCATTAAGAGTTCCTTTCACTGGAACTTCTTGAAAAACAACCCCACACCAGTTCCAACATAACTGCGGACTGACTGGCCTTCACAGAGTCCCGACCTCAACCTCAACAGAACACCTTTGGGATGAATTAGTTTGGAGACTGCACGTCAGGCCTTTTTGTCCAACATCAGTAAAGAATGGTCATAAAGTCCCATAAACACACTCCTAAACCTTGTGGAAAGCCTTCCCAGAAAGGTTGAAGCTGTTATGGTTGCAAATGGTGGGCCAACATCATATTAAACCCTATGGCTTGAAAATTGGAAGTTACTCAAGTTCATATGAATGTGGACACAGATGAGCAAATACTTTTGGTAATATAGTGTATATGTGACCTATTCTATTAAATCAGGTATTAAGTCACATTTTGTGTCATTTGAGTTATGCAGGCTTAGTGGTTAGCATTGTTGACTTGAACCTCAAGGCCCTGGGATTTGATTCCTGCTTTGGGTCTGTGTGCATGAAGTTTGCATCAAAAATAACTTCAGCATTATTGTTTTTAGAGCAAAGGAAATACATGTCTTTCTTACCAAAACTGGACTCACCAGCTTAAATAGTGATTTTTAAGGTAGTTTAAAGCAATATTTAGTATTAAAACATTCTTTATTCTGTGGTAGGATCCTGAAAATAAGATATATATCAACTTTTTTTTTTTTTTTGGCCAAAATTGAAAAGCACTGCACTACTGCACTTTATTAGCCATAGTGCAAAACTAACCTGTGTGACTTAATACCTGATTTAATAAGATGGGTCAAATGTTTAGTTCTTCCATAAAAACTGATGTTTGAAGGTGAGTGTTAAAGAACTTTGAGTGTCCTGCATCAACCCCTGACTATGAAAATGTCATTTTGACATTGATCAGGAATAAATTTAAATGTCGTACATGTATATTAATTTCAATAACTTTGAATGATCTTTTTCTTCATCTTCTTTGGATTTTAACATTTTATAATTACTTAAATAAAACAAAGTACTGCTGTGTACAAACATGCATCCATTTAAGCCTACGTATGGTTAAGGCAGGGTTCAGCCTGGACAGGGTGCCAGTCCTTTAAACTACTTTGCATTTCTTTGGACTGTGGGAGGAAACCGGTGTACCCAGAGGAAACCCACCAAGCACAGGCAGAACAGGCAAACCTCACGCACACAGACCCCAAGGCAGGAATCAAACCCAGACCTTGGAGATGCAAGACAACAGATATTTTAAAATCCGAATTTTTGAACCAATCAATTGTTGGCCTATAGTCAAGTGTTTGATAATTTTAAACTTTCTTTTTAGTCATTATGCTTTACCAAAGAGTGATGATCTCATGGCAGCTTCTCCCAAGTTATTGCCTTTATGCAAATAAAAAAAAGCATATTTAAATGGCTCGGGTTAATTGTTAAAATGTATTTACAAGACCTGAGATGACCTGCTGAGGGAAAGAAAGAAAGAAAGAGAGAGAGAGAGAAAGAAAGAAAACAAACGGAAAATGTGTGTACTAATGGCAAATTTTAAAAGGTGTCAACTACAGAACTGTCAAAAAGCTCACAATAAACAAACAAATGCATCTTCAGCAACAATAAAGAAATGTGTTAATAAACAGGTGTTTACAAAAAGTGCCTTTCATTTGCTATTGTTCATGTAACATACAAAAAACCCACGACCTTACAAAGGTTTTAATATAACTGTCAGAAACATGGTGTATGAATTGATGTAGCCACTGCAGTATGCAATATAATATGATACTATATGTTTTATTACTGTTTTATTAAAAATTTTATTCACATATATTTTTACAGAAACAACATACTGTAGTGCTTAGTTGCCTAATAATTTTAATTTAATTTATTATTATTATTATTATTATTATTATTATTATTATTTATGAATTTATTTTTTGGCTAATTTTACAAGTGGCATTCAAGTCAAACTGGGACCTTTAATGATTTTTTTTTTTTTTTTGTGAATGAGGTCATAAAATGGATTGACATTTACAGAAGAATTCAAGCACAGTACAGTGATGAGACAACATAAAACATTCTAATTATGCAAACATTTTAAAGAAGGCTGTATATCAATGAATGATGAGGTGGCTCAGAGTCCAATGCAGTCATTCCAGTAAACATTTAGCAAGTGACCCTTGAAAATCGCCAGATAAATTGTCACCAACTTGCAGAAGAGACACATCTGTCTGTGGGAACTGTATACACAATAATTTACCAAAACCTTATTGCCGCATCCTACAGTATGTACAGTCCTGATCCTGCTTCAAGAGATTTCCACATGTATGGGCCATTAAAGGAGGTCTTGGGAGGCAAGTGTTTCAAACATGAACCAGGCAGTCTGATCATAGCCAATCATAATGGTATCCAAGTTCTAGTGAAATGCCGGAATAAGGGTATTAGAATGTAATTAGTGCATGAAGGTGTTTTCTACTTTCATAAATGTGTTCTCTCATTCTGCACAATCTGAAGACCTGGTTTGACATGAACGACCATTATAGTTTAATTTTTTTTTTGTTTTAAACAAAGGAAACCTACTGGGTTAAAAATAATACCTGTCAAAGTTTTTCAATAATATAAAGAAATTGTGAAGTAGCAAAAAAAAGGTTAAAAATAGAACATTTATTATTTAAATGTATTTGATTCTTATTTTTATTATTATTGTCTAGTGTATGATGTGCATCTGGTGTTGTTGTGCTATGTATCTTTAATACCTTTTTTGTTCACATGGTGCCATACTTGAGACTATGTAAATTAGAACACTCCTGTGTGCATGCGTGCATGTGTGTGTGTGTGTGTGTGTGTGTGTGTGTGTGTGCTCATGTGTGAACAGGCTGCCTGTGTTTGTCAGCAAATCTACAAGCCAGCACGTCTGCTGTTGTTGTCTGCCCTTCTCTGCACAAATGCCAGTCAATCCCCATTGCACAGAGCATTAAGACCGTTTTCAGAAAGGGGCCCTGCAAAGGAGGGACATCACAGCACAGCTGTTTTTAGATGTAGGTTGTACAGGTGGCTTTCCCAGTATCCCCGTCCTGGAAAAACTGTTAATTAGGCAACGTCAAAAACACATAAAGATTGGCGTTTCCTTAGAGAGCTGCAACACAACACACCACAAGCCAGCATTAAACCCAAACAAATTCACACTGTTTGTGCAATCTTACATTTCCCTCTCGTACTTCGGGTCTGAGATCTCCATTACAACGTGTTGAATGAGATGTCTGGCACATTCTTGTCTTGTTTCCAGGTTGTTCCAGGTGGGTCCTGGTATGATAATAATAAGAGGAGGGAATGTATTATACAGTACAACGCTATAAGCTTTGGTGCGACCAGGCTCTCGGTCGTAATTAGAGGCTAGTGTCTCAGGAGGAACGAAGCAACGCAAGCATAGAATGACTGGAATTAAGGAGATTTGGAAAATATAATATTTTAATAGAGCTCTCTGATTAGTATTGCTGGAACGCTTCATGCAATATAACATAGTTATTTTAATTGGACCGCTATGAGACGTTGTTCATCATGACCATAGTTACCTCATTGTGAAAGGTTTAAATTTAGTCTTAGACAGTTTTTTTTTCCTCCTTACCCCAATCACACCTAGTCCAGCAATGAGTTCACTAACAATCACTCCATATGTTGGTTCTGGCGTGTTAGAAGCATGGAGAATTTGAAATTGTGTAGGATTGTTTTGGTGGTGTAGTGGTTAGCACTGTCGCCTTGCACCTCCAGGGTCTGGGTTCAATTCCCATCTCTGTGTGCATGGAGTTCCTGTGCTTGGTGGGTTTCCTCCAGGTACTTTTCTCCCACAGTCCAAAGGCTAATTGGCGTTCCCAAATTGCCCATAGTCTACGATGGATTTGCACCCTGTCCAGGGTGTACTCTGCCTCATGCGATAAGTCTCCTGGGATAGGCTCCAGGCCCTCCGCAAGCCTGAATACACAATAAAGCGGTATAGATCATAGTGAGTGAGTGAGTAAGGGAGTGATTAGCCGCTGAAGGTTGTCATCTCTGGGAGCTTTTCCTTTGTTTATTGTACCTTAGACTTTTTTTAGTGATCAGATAGGCATTTCAGTAAAGCTGCTTTGTGACTATCTATTGATAAAAGTGCTATGCAAATGAAATTTAATTTCATTTTAGTTGAATTGGAGAAAGGGGGCATCAAAGACTTAAATTGGGAAGCCTTGGTTTGGTCTGTCTCACGCAGGCTAATAGCATTTGCCAAGGAAGTCAATGACAGCTCCATTCAGACCATTTTGATTACTGTCACATTACCTTGGATTAGGTGTCTGCAATTAATGTCATTTTTATCTGTGAATGGTCTACCGTACAAAATATAATCTAACCTTTTAAAAGATCAAAATGAACAGTTTTACTGCAAAACACTATAAACATCACTATTGTCCTTTCACTTGATTTAGCAAATCACTTTCCTCAAACACTCAGTGTCATCCATATCATGTATTCATTATTTATTTTCTGTAAATTGCTATATCTATGTATTTTTTTAAGAACTTTGAGCACATTTTTTGTTGCATTTGGGAGATATGATTCAGTTCAAAGCAATTTTAGCCAATGAAAATAAAGCAGAAAGATAACTCTAGAACACTTGAGACATGAGATAATTTTCTATGAAAGAGACAAGATGCACAAGCTGTGTACAGGAAGCTGCTGCTTTTTCTATGTCTGGTTACATTCCATTTAAGTCGTTCTCCAATCTGGATTTATGAACTCATTTAACACAGCATTTGGCAGAGGCCCTTATGCAGGACGACTTACATTTCTCATTATGCATCTGAACAGGTGAAGGTTCAGGGACTTGCTCAAGGCAGCTTGGTAAAAGTCGGGTTTGATTCTGTGACCTTCTGATCAGTAGTTCAACAGCTTAACCACAGAGCTTCCAATATGGGATGGAGTAGAGGTAGCCTTTATGGGACTGTGTGTTTAGGTGATGCCTGAACAGAACATATTTTCTGTTCATATACAATACATGTACTATGTACTATGAAGTGCAGTCTTAGGCTACTGAAGTTAATTTGAAATTAAAAGTTGTAGGTATTTTTTGTCCCATGGTCATTGACTCTATATAAAAAGCATACAGTAAATTTGCTATATTATTAAAATACAACCAACATATTATTGATACCAACTAGAATATTTACATGGTCGCAAACACAACGGCGATGGCTTAGTGATTAGAATTGTTGCCTTGCACCTCAGGGTCCAGGTTCAGTTCCCACTTTGGGTCTGTGTGCATGGAGTTTGCATGTTCTCCCTGTGCTTGGTGGGTTTCCTCAGAGTACTCCGGTTTTCTCCCACATTCCAAACATGCAAATTAGGCTAATTAGCATTTCCAAATTGCTCATAATGTATGAATGTTGACCAGAGGTCCTACCACATAAATACAGTGTTAATCACCATTGGCCTCTAAGGTCCTTAGATGGACTACAAAGGATCCTACAGTACATAGATGGATGGATGAATAGAGCTATTATAGGCTATTTTATCCATTGGAACAAACAACTTTGGGAGGTGGATTTATAGCAATTTGCGAACTCATACAAACCTCACACTTATATAACCAAAACAGGTTTGTGCTTTTAAACAATGTCATGACTCAAGCAAACCATGCACAAAATATGTCCTTACATAAATAAATAAATAAATAATTTGTGGAGATTTTTGCAGTTAAACTGTTTAAGTACTGTGCCAATTTTTTTTTTTAACAAAGAACTTTTAACGGCCAAGTTATTAATAAAATAACATTTGAAATATGTTAGCAGTTTTTATTTGCAGAAATGTTGGGCATTAAATCAAGGACTATGTATTAAAATGTGTTTTCAATTTGATGTTTTTATTCATTTATTTATTTATTTATGCTAAACAATGCTCACATAATTTTTAGCCACCTCAGAGACTATCACCATAGATTTCATGGTTGCCATGAGGTGGTTTGAATATTTCACAAACTGTTGAGGTTCTCAGACTTTTACCGTCTCTAGAGTTAAAACAGAATGTAAGCAGTTCGTCTCGGGTTACCTTGCTGTAACCCTGTTCCCTGAAAAAGCGGGAACGAGATGCTGCGCGAAAGCGCTATGGGAAACGTTTCATCGTGACCGGTTGTGAAGCACGTTTGTGTCAAACACGCCAAAATTATTGGCATATATAACCTCGGTCAGGTGACGTCATTCGATTAGGTGCACCTGGAGGTTATAAATAGGCATGAACCGGAA
>JAQMYJ010000038.1:7337701-7348851 GCA_030014305.1 Clarias laeviceps
TTGTAGAATGTAGAAAATAAATCACTAAACAAAAAAAAGAAATTTGCAAGTGTTCTAAAACTTTTGAACGGTAGTGTGTATATATATGGAAATAAGTTTAAACAGTGTGAGGAGATATGTATAAATCATAATTATCATATTGTTCCTGATAGGCAACGGTGGCAAGAAAGAGCTAGAATAGGAAGAAACAGTAGAAAGAAACCTTGAGAGGAACCAAACTTAACAGGTAACCCATGCGCATTTGGGTGGCTGCCAATAATTCGCCTCTTTAGTGATCTGTTTGGCCAGGCAGTATGTCATTTGCCATCTTACAGAATTTATTTTTATTTTTTTCAAAGTGGAACACAGCCCACTATCCACTGCAAAGTTCCTAAACCCAGGGTAATTATAGTAGCCAGTTAATGCACTTCATTTCAAATCAACTATGGCTCATTTAAATTTAAACACATTATCTAGCTAAAACTAACCGTATGAAGGGCATGTCTAGTAGCTGGCATTAACACACATGTTAAGGACATTAACACACATGTATCTTTCTCATCTGTACTATATAAAGCAGGGAAATACATCAATCAGCCATAACATTAAAACCATGAATATTAAAACCAATCAGGTTTTGAGTTCCCCGTGTACCTCCTGGTCAGCTATGACCCCGTGGGGCATGTCTTCCCAAGACCACTGGGAGTGTGAACATGTGTGGACATTGGAAGCAGATCCTTTGGATTACAGGGTGTGGCCTCTATGGTCAGACTGGAGCATGCCATGCTCTTTTCCTGCTAGCCACAGTGTGCACTGGGTGTTCTGGTGCCTTTCTATCATGGCTAGAATTTACTTTTTTTTTGGCAATCAGACCATAGAGGCTGATTTGTGGACACTGTGGGTATGGATGAGCCTTGGGTAGCCCTGGTTTATATTTGAACATTGTGAAATAGTGAAGTGTTGTTCACTTCACCTGATAATGAAAATAGAACTTATAATCCTTTTAAAAAATATAAATAAAAACAGACCTTTTTAAAAATGTGGTAATTTCTATTTGCCCAGCTATTAGCAAGTATACGTTATGTTATGTATGTGAAACCAATGCTGTTAGGATAATTATTATGGAATCACAGCACACACACACACACACACAAAATAAAAAAAATAATAAAAAAGGGTAAAGTTTCTTAGAATTCTTCTTAGAAAATGCCTGTATGCAATAAGGAACACATGTCATTGAGATCTATGTAGAACTGGGTGACTGGCACTCTAACTCTTTTAATTTACAGCCATATCAACAAGCCTATTTCTGCTTTATTAAATCAAGGGACCATAATTATCCCTTCATTTACTCTAATATAGTAGCAAAGCAATATTACTGTATTGGCATAAAAAATGTTAAAGAGAGATTGGGACACTACTGCTTATATCCAGTCTATATACTTACATTTTTCTTTTCCTGAAAGGTAGCATTGTGGTATACCTCCTCTGAATTACAGTAGGTCGTGTTGCAGTTCTTGAGAGTGTGCTGTGAAAGATGCACAATTAGATGTCACCTTGCGATGTAAGGCACTGGTTGATCCAGGCAATAAAGCAGACTGTCAGTGAGATCGGACTGATGGAGAACTCTTTCCTTCTCCCCTCCATGTGCACACCAGGCTGGGCTAGTGTATTTCTGGGGATGACATACCAGATTATGAGCAAATGGCTATCCTCTCAGCAGTGCCCTGGCCGCTCTCTGCTGTGTACACAAGCTGGTGTCTGCAATCTCACACTACAAACACACAAACACACATTTGCAAACAATACCGAAACAGTGCAATCTGGTAATTGAGAGTCTGTCCAGATTACAAGGTTTGTAGATCTAGTCAATCCCTGCTGTGGAGAGGGGTGGATAAGTTCTCATGCATGTCCTTGTGTTGACAGGAGACACTGCTGCTGCTGGAAAACACAGAGGCCTGAAGTGACAAAGAGAGTTCTGGCTGCATGGCTCGTTCTAATTAGGCCAACTGTTGTGCATATTTCTCACAGGTAACCTCGTTTTCCAGATTCTTTGAAGTCTTCCACCAGAGAATTTCTTCTAGTCATCAATTTAAATGGTTTAGCTTTCAGTGGATAGAAGGTTCACAGCTATCGGCACTGCAGAAGAGAAACTCACAGTAAACCGCTGACTTCGGTTAAATTTGTTTACTATTCATGCCTCATGCCTACTGTTTCAGATGGCAAGTGCGGAAGTTCATGAATAACTAAGTTACTTACTCATCACATATTTGGGCGACAAACAAACAAGTAGATTTATGGAGGAAAAAAGTAAGGAAATTTTAATACACTTTTGAACTTTTGATTAAGCTATTAATGCACTTTTTAAACACACTCTTACAATTTACCTTGAATGAGATGGTTGTCCTCAGTAGTTATTTGGACTACACGTCATAAAAACAGTTGTTGTTTTTTTTCTAGCTATTTGTCTCTTGGACAGTCCACTTTCAGAGAATCTGAAAAAGTCTACACTGGTACATGGATTCCATCCTAAAATTATGAAAGCCTGAATTAAGCAAGGAAAACAACTAAGGAACTTCCCGGAATTGGGTTAAGAATGGTACAATATTAAACAAGACATTATTAAAACCTGGAAGAATAGTGAGTGGCACAGTGGCATAATGGTTAGCACTGTAGCCTTACACCCCAGGGTTGAAGTTCAAATCTCACCTCGGGTCTCTGTGTATGGAATGTGCATTTTCTCTCCATGCTTGGTGGTTTTCCTCCAGGTACTCCAATTTCCTCAAACAGTCCAAAGACATACAGATTAGGTTAATTCACATTCTTAAAATTGTCCGTAGTGTGTGTGTGTGTGTAAGTGAATAAGTGTGTGCCATGCAATGGAATTAGCACCCTGTCTAGGGTGTGCCCCACCTTGTGCCCTAAGTCTCCTTGGATAGGCTCCAGGCGCCCTGAACCTGTACAGGAAAAGAGCTATAGAAGATGAAGAATAGTGCTACACTGGCAACCATCAAAAGAAAGGTTTTGAAATAAAATCACAACAAAATCTAAATTGGAGATTACTTAAACACTTGTGAAGCCGCAAGCTTTGCAAATTGACAGTAGAATTCAAAGCTATGTGTAATAGTGACAGCATGAGAATTTTCCTACAAAATGAGACGAGGACTCACAGGATTGCAACTAAACAGCTTTTTGGCCATAAGAAAACACATTATACGAGCGGAGGATCTACAGACTGAAATACGTTGTTAATGAAAGTGATTAGAGGAAAATTACCAGATTGGTCTGAGCCAAGAGGATCTCTATAGTAACATCTATAGCAAGAAATAGCATTCCAAAATGCACAACACATTACACATTTGGGTGAATGGGCTATACAGCTGTGGAACAGGAATGTGGACAGATAAGTCAAAAATCAACTTAGGCTGCTACTGTTTTGCAGACTGTTTTCTGTTGTGGCACAAAATGTTCTGGTGGAATGAACTTCCTCTAGATGTATTCACAGCTAAGTCTCTGGCAATCTTTAAAAAACCTATTTATTCCTTCAATATTTAGGTAAATCCCACCCCAAAAAAGAAATTCACAATGGTGATTGACTGATGGTACTTAGTTAACCTACAGTAGTAAGGATCTTATTAAACTTTAAAGCACTTTTGTAAGTCGCTCTAAATGAGTATCTGCCTATTGCCTAAATGTAAATTTAGAATAATGGAAAGTGAAAAATGTGGCATAGGGAAGGAACTTCTCATAGTCTGAAGTGTACCACTTGTTCTTATGAAGTAGACATGTAAGCCTAGCAAAAGAACGGACTTCTTTGTATTTATTGATGATGTGATTGCTGAGAAAAGCAGCATAATAAATTCATAATGTGGAGAGGTCTATTACAGTAACTGCTCAGATTGAGGGAAATAATAATGAATTTCACTGGATCATGCTTCATAATGCAGATCGACAATGACCTTAAGCATGCTTCAAAGCAACCCAAGACTTTTCCAAGGCAAATAAGTAGAATGTTTGCAGTTAATTCCAATTTTACTAACCATTAATTTCACTTGCAAGTTAAACCACTTAAAGAACAACTGAATAAAGACAATTATGACAGGGCACTACTTGGGAAGAAACCCACAGTTTGGTGATGTCAATGAATTCAATGCTTAAGCATCCAAACTGCATACTTTTTCAACTGTAATTTATAATTTATAAACTATATTTAATAGTTGGGTCTTTACATACATACATGGCAAGCCCTGGCCTTGTTCTTTTATGGGTTTGTCGAAACATTTTTAAAAATGAACTTTACTTTTGTGTATATGTTGACACAATGGAACTCAGAAAAATAAAATAATAATAAAAAAAGGAGTTCCTAATATTCACAATAAAAAATTCACAATAAAACAGAGGGTTCAGTTACGAGAATCACAAATAAAAACCAAATCACAAATAGGAGGAAAACAACCGATTGTCTCTGCAGGGCATAATCTAGTAACCATGTCATGGCTTTAGTAGATGGTTTTAAAGAGAAAGCATTCATGATTTGTGAGGCTGATTATTACAATCCTTTACAAGGGTCTAGAATAACAGGAAACAACTATATTATGGATTTTACTGTTAAAATTGGAAACTACAAAGATGTTGGGGAAAATATCAAAACTTCAAGCTAAGGCTTGTGACACAGAGAGTGCATATTATGTTAAATCTGACTATTTCATCTTTATCAGTCCTGTCATTGATGGTGATTTTGCTACCCCTAATGAAGTCATTTTTATTCAGTGTAAGGGCCTTTCAAAATGTCACCTTTTTTTAGTGCTAGAATGTCACATTTCCATGTTCACACATCAACTATGAGTCTTTCATGCTCCAATATGTACATCATATAAGTCTAGGAAGACCAATTAAACCTAACTAGACATGTCATGGAGCTGCACTTCTATGCATCATTTGATCTGTCCATTGATCTAAGACATACATACAGTAGATACTGTAGGAAATATATGTAAGTATATGTAATAATAATAATAATAATAATAATAATAATAATAATAATAATAATAATAAAATACAGACCCTGCGTGACGTATCCATTTCCTCCATATGCAGTAAAATCCCAAGTGTTGATTTAACACTTTTGACTCAAATAAACACTTCTGGGTGTTAATTCAACTCTCTAAGTGCTAATTCACTTAACTTAAAACACTGGGGAATTTGCTGTATGTATCATTTTCTTCCCGGCCATATGCTAATATAATAACACAGGTTTTAACATATATATATATATATATGTCTGAGAGCTCTCATGTTTCAGACAGTACCTGACTGATTTATTTAGTTCAAAAGTTATCATCAATATTCAAAACTTCCTGTCCAGTAAGGAAAGAAATCTTTCATGGCAAGTAAAGTCTGCCTCATACAGTATGAGCAGCAGCCTTGTTCCTCAGCAATATTGATTATATGTTGGCAAATAATTCATTACTAATAAGGAATTTGTCTCCAGTTCACTATGTAGGGGGAAAAAACAGGATGCAAGACGGTCATTTTTTAAACATGGATCTTATTGGAAATTGGCAGGAACGTGATATTACAGGCAACAGACACGCTGAAACTGTTTTGCCAACCACTATCATGAATTATAAGCTTCAGAGTTGGGTTCCGTGCTCATGATGAGAAGTTAATACAGAAATTGGTATTCAAACCTCAGACATAAGCACAAAAATTAACCACGACTCAGAATGTTGTGCAGGGTTTGGGGAAAAAGCACAGACATGTTTCAGTTACAAGTGATGCTTAAGATAAATTTTAATATATAAGCTTAATATAAGCTTTAGCAAAATGCAAAGTGATTGATATTATATATTGATATTACATACTTTGTAAACGATGTAGAAAGAAACTAAAATCAGGAAAGATCATGGAATTAGGTGTACTTTTGACTGTTGGATGTTGTAAACTGTTATATATGTGTATGTGTATGATGAAAAAAGGTTAATGCTGACTAGCAAGGCATTACAGGTTGCACTGAATAGGGCTTAGCAGGCCCTATTCACAGAGTTCAGGCCCTATTCAGAGAGTTCAAGTTTGCTGATCCAACCTGAAGGCCAATCAAGCATCCATGGGACATGCTGGACAAACAAGTCGGATCCATGGAGGCTGCTCTTTGCAATGTAGAGCAATTAAAGTACTTGTTGCTAATGTCCTGGTGTCACACCTTCAGAGCCCTTGAGGGGTCAGAGCTGGTTTGGTGGAACCCTCACAATATTTTGTAGAACAAGTAAATGATATACCATACTGTACATAGATCATCAAAATGCCAATGTCAACTTATTCATTGATAATCCAGGTGAGTACATCCATAGGTTATCCCAGGAAAACAAGGTGAGGCAATGTTACAAAACATGAGCATAGCCAATCTACTGCAGTTTTTTTTTAGGGAGACCAGAGAACCCAATTGAACTCCATGCAAAGACAGTTAGAACATGCAATACACCATATAAAGACTACACGTTGGGTTGACAACACTAACCAACACATCACCATGGTGTAAAATAAATTCATAATTAATGTAGGACACATTTTATGGTCATGCAACACATGACACATAAAATGTGTCCTAGACAATTAAATTATGACAGAGATGAATTTTTTTTTAGAATATAATATGATAACTAAATAAGGTGCCTAAAATGTAGTTATAAGCACTTAAATGCATATATTTAAAGTACTAGTCCTGGAGATATGCACTACAATTCCATTTACTCTGCATGTGCCTTATCTAGGGGCAAATCTATGCTTAGGTCTTTAGAGAAATTGTGTACAGGGGATGTTTGGAGGCTAGGGCGATTTCAGTATACGCCTGACATCACGTTGCACCAGCAGCATGCAATCATGTCTGCTTCATGCAGCTTGATGTACAATAGCCACCCTGTATTGCTAAATTAAGACCTGCACAGCAACACGAGTGGAAATACCATCTGAATTTATTGCTGCCAGAGTGTTGACACATTTAAGCCATCTGTTCTTTCAAACTTCATGTTATTTCTTCATGTTTTTATTTTCACACCACACAGGAAATGCAATGCCTTGAACCAGTATTATTGAACCCCCCACCCCCCATTGCCCCACCTACTGTACGTATTAAAACCTGGAATTGAACTGGGATTATATATGTATACAAAATAAGACAATACAATTGAAGTGGAGAACTAGAAAAGTTGTAATGACACTCGTTGATTTAAAACATGTTTTTGTTAAAACCTCGCCTGTTAACACTACTCCAAACCACCAGACATCCCTTTTGCCCAAATACTAACACTACTGGTTTCCTTCGAAACACCAGAGATCGATCATTCTGTCACAAAGAGTTAGAGATTCATTGGATTGTGAACACTCACACTGCATATTATCCTGCATTTATAAGTTTTTATTTTATTTTATTTAATAAAGTTATTTTTTTTAATCTTTATTATTATTTATTCAATTTTTTTCATGTAATATATTTCTACATTTTTTTTCCGAGACAGTGTATTTGACAGATGAACCAGCAGCTGCTGTACTTTCTCTCAGCGTTTGTGTACAAAGTCAAAGTTCTTTCTCAGACTATACTCTTCAGCACGCCTCTACACTGTCTGCATTCAGACACGTTCTATAAATGTGTCTATATGTCGTGCACCTACAGCTTTTTCTCTGCTTGTTTGCGTATGTTTAAATTAATAGTAGCTCATACGTTTTAATGTTTTCAATGAAGTGATTGATGTAATCCTATTCCTGATGTAGTTCGTATTGCATTTAATTTTCTATAAGAGCCTTAATCTCTTTTAAAGTAGGGGGGTGTAACCATTTCAGAAGAGAAAGCCAATGAAATCTATTGAAGATCATATATCGTAAAGGCATATGTTATAGCCTGAGTTGTCTATAGAGGAGAGAGGAAGAAATTAAAGTGATATAGACTTTTCATTGATTCAGTTGGCCATAAATTTGAGTTTGCCATCAGTACTAGTGGGCAAGTGAGTGCCGAGTCAAATCTCTGGTGGTGATCCTGAATATAATATCTGATTCTCTTGGCTGTTGGTGTCATTTTTTATTTATTTATTTTTTTGAGAAGGTAATTTGGTCTCCGAGTGTCACGTTAACCTGTGATGAAGGGCAGCGGTGCTGACGCAACGGCTCAGAGCACAACAAGAACAATAAAAGTTCTCGACCATAGACATGAATAATGACTGTATTCCATTCTATTCTATGGTCCTACTTTAAAAAAAAAAAAAAAAACTTTTAACGTTGGTATCTAACAAAAAAAAAAATGTTATACATTCTTAAAGGCACTCTAAAGCCTATTTGATGTTAATTCAAAACATTTCTTTTTCTAATGCCTTCTGAGAGGTATATTGTGTCACTCCTAATTCATTTTATATTGTTATTATTAATCCAAAGGGCGCCTCATTCACCCATGCTGTGCTGAAATGAATAAGTTAACCAGGCATTCAGGTAAAAACTCCACACACACCATCTCCACGAATTAAGAGCTCTACATGTGTGGTGGCATTGTGTGCCACTGCATCCTCGTTTATTGTCTGAGACTTAATAAAGCAATCGCCCTCGAGCCACCTGCAAAGAAACATAATAAATGCTCTCTGTAGTGGCAGGTTAATAGGATATTTTATCATGTGCGGGTTTCAGAAGCACCTTTGCCACTCCAGCATGTTCAATGCCTAGACACAGAAGGACTCATAAAGAGGAACTAATGGAGATACATTTCCTGTAAATCAGTGATCGTGCGCGTGCGGCTGTAGTCAAGGACATAAAGCGTAGTTTGCTATTTTGTGGACACACACTAACAATAATAGCGTAAAACTATGTGCATCCTTACTATATTATTCAATATCATGCAATATTTTATAGCCATGTCCGTCTGGCCTTAAGTGAATGGAAAGAATGATGAGAACAGACCTCTTCAGGTTAGACAAACAGCAGTACATGAAAGGCTTGCATCACTCCAAGCTCGTTATGAGTTTGTACTTTAGTTTCTATTTGATATTTTATCCAAGGACATGGAGCGACTGCAGATTAAAGAAGTGGTGCAGAAGGTAGTGTGGGTCAACTAGCTGCTCTAATTCACTACTACTAGCAGGTGAAGGATTGTCAGTTTGAAGCATACTATCATGCTTGTAATAGAATATAGGCTTTGCAAAGTTGACTCAATTGGTATGTCGGTCCTGTTGTACCCCCTCAGATACAAAACACATTTTAGTGTTTGCTCATTAATTAAGCAAAGGTTTTTAACACCCTGATACTGATCCACAGTGTTAGGTATGAATAATATCCAATTATGTTGTCACATGTACCTTATACCACAGTAAAATATGTGATTTGTCTTTTTTTTTTGCATGCCCAAGGTACAAAGTTGGTGCAGAGTCAGCCAGGCATCCCTAAGGCAGATAGGGTTAAGGCCCTTTGCTTCAAAGGCTCAACATTGGAAGCTTGGTGATGCTGGGGCTTGAGACCCTGACCTTTTAGTCAGTAAACCAGAGTCGCAACCAATTTAGCCCTATAATAAGCAAGCTTAATTCATAATCGGGATTAACATTTTTTTTTGTATGTGGGAGTCTATATGATAAATTTATTTCCACCTTTATTAAAAGAAAAGTGTTTTATTGACTTTATTAGTTACCTCAGGTCTGAGTGCATGGGGTTTGCATGTTTTCTTAAAAGCAGCCACGTTAGGCTGATTGGCATTTCCAAATTCCCTGTGGTGTGTGAATAAGTGAGTGTGTGTGCCCTGTACACAGGATATGAGGTATAGAAGATAAAGACATTAATACAATAAGGTAAAATAAGAGTGTCAATTTAAATACCATCGACCCCTGAAATTCTCAGGGTTACGTTCGTAAAGCACCTGTGATTGTGAAAAAAACATCAAAAAATTCCTACAATGCCTAATAGTTTAAACCCTAAATATGTCCCCAAAACATTTCAATTTCATTTCAAACTTGAGTTTAATACATTACCCTTTAAAAAAAAAGTTAAAGTAAAACTGTAAACTGCACAGTACTGTACTGCTATGTTTCCCGCAATGCTAGAATGTAAAATACAGATTTTTACCCCTCTATGTACTGTAATTCATGCAAGCGCGTTTTCTTTGGTATAAGTACTGTAGGGTAAATACAGTAATAATTTATCCTCCAAAGCCGCGTTTTTTCCTCTATGATTACTTTGTGTTTGGTTTACAGTTCTCTCCAAAACTTTATGCAGTACTATATTTAATACGAAATTTAGCTGAAATTATTTCAATATTCATGTTACAAAATTAGTCAATTATATTGTTCTTAATAGTTTAGCATTAAAACGCATGAAAAAGTATTGATTACCATGATAAAAGCTATAAAAAAGTGTGCAGGATATTTGCGGTTTCCACGAAACTGCGGGGGTTTCCACAAACAATTATTAGTTAAGTTCTACAGAAAACCCACTAACGACGGAGACTGCTAACTCTGAATCATGACGTTGCAAAGGCCGACCGTATCATGTATGCATTTGTTTCTCAGTTGCCCACTATGATTAAGTTATTTTATTTATTATTGATCTCTTTTAATTATTAATCTGTGTTTATTTTAACTCAACACCTTTGCATCTGGTATGAACTGTCAATGAAAAGTTCGGCGATAAAAAGCTCTACGAAGTTAGAAATAAAATCTCCATGATCATTAAATAAATCTGTACTCCGTGTTTCTGTGGAATTATTTTACTGGTGAAGTTGCCCCTGGGTACAGAAATAGCCCTGGTGCAGGCTGTTAGTGTGAAAATTTGTCTTGTGCCCACAGGCCTGATGTTAGAGACACAGGAGTTCAAGACCTTCTAGAAAAGCAGCAACTCTTCAACATGACTAGGTGTGTTTGTGCAGAAAGCCATAGCAATTAATATTCACTCTTCAGTAGGAGACGTGATTAATTACATTTAATTACTTAGTTAAAGGAATAATCTACCCAGAGCACCGTGGATGTTAGTCTTTATAATTAATATGTGATTTTCAGTGATATCCAATAATTATTTTATTAAAAAAATTAACTGAGATGCTTTCTTTAGTTCTTTTTAGTTTTTTTTTTTTCTTTAGTTGAGTTTTCACTTTGGTTACCTTTATTCTGTTTGATTAAAGCAGCTTTATATATATATATATATATATATAT
>JAQMYJ010000038.1:7349350-7365004 GCA_030014305.1 Clarias laeviceps
CTAGAGTAAGAAAAGAGTTTTTAGAAAAAGGTTGAAACAAAAAAAAACACTGATTAGTTTTAATGTAATCAGTGATATTATTATTATTATTATTATTATTATTATTATTTCAGGTTGAACCCCACATACATGTCTGCCTGTTTTTCCAGATGTCAGAACTTTCTGCCTAACTTATTAATACAAAGACATTTTGTTTACATTCCTTGTTTGGTAATTGAAGAGTGAATCACAGATGAGAAATTGACAAAGTAGACCAGATAAAGATTAAACTTTGTTTTTAAATGACTTCACCATGTGAAAATTTTATCCCAGTAAAAAATATTCTGTTTAGCTTTTCTAATTAATATCTATCAGTGCAGGTGTTTGTTTACATTGAGCAAGTATCTTATTAGTAGATTATTTTAAAGTAGATTATTAAATCCAGCACATAACTGCTCATACTGTAACATCGCTTTTACTCAACAAGTTGATTTCATTTATGGTGCAGGTTTAACTTCAGGCAAATATTGAAGTATTGAAGCAAAAATTTAATTCAATTCTGTCTAGTGGTTAATTTAAGACATGCCCACAGTTTCACCCATGTGCAGTACACTGTCCACACTTCTGCTTAGTAATCTGGTGCATAACTGCTCACAACTTTACTTGATTTTTGAACAGGTTAACTTCAGTCAAATACCTAAGTACTGGCCAAGTTTCATTAAATTTTGTCCAGCCAATTTTAGGTGACGCTGTGACATATCTGGCTGTACAGACATACAGACAGGCAGACAGACAGACATACAGGAAATTTTCTAAGACTGGTTTGGGTCCTTATAAGTATGAAACATTATATAAAATGTTTACTATCAAGAAAGCAAGTTTTGACCAATGTACAGAAAAAACTTTTCTTTTATTAATCTAGATATGTTCCAATAAATAAATAAGTAAATACACTCCCAACTCAATCAAAGACTATTTATGATATCATTGTTGATATGAGAATTATCTTATTATGTGAAATGGTGATCATTATGTGTTTGTGGATAATGATAGTTATTTTAAGGCCGTGCTGTGCACACCTGCAGAGATGCATTCATTACCAGACCTGAATGCCATCCCTGCTAATGAATCCACACACACTCATTCTCATCATGCTATATTTGTTGTGCCAAAGCTTACATGCAGATCTCTGCAGAATAAATTCCCTGCAAAATAGGTGCTTGTGTGTGTCACTACGAGGCTGGAAACGGCGCTTTTAGTTCTGTCGTTTTACACAGTCATGGACACAGGCATGCCGCAGCCACCATACTGAGTATTGCTTCTTTGCTTTAAAAGCCCCAATCCGAAAGAGGAAAAGGTGTGCACTAAAAGTTTACCAACAGAGTGCAAGATGAAAGGTTTTTCTTTTTCTTCTCTTTGGTATGTTAGTAGTAGATTGTCTTTCTTACGCTACTGTTGTCAAGGAATCTAGTTAATAGTGGCTTTTAATGATTTGGACTTTGTTCTAAGCCATTGCTCTTTACTCCACTGTGACTTATTAATGCACACACTCAGAGCTGTTAGTAGTTCTCTAAACATGATGACCTTTTATCATGCATTTATGGAAATTTTAATAATTTTAATTTTCATAAACTCATTCTTTTATATATAGATAGTCTCCAGACCCCCACGACCCTGAACACAGGATAAGCAGTACAGAATCTGAATGAATGTTTACCATAAACTAATTACTGTAACTAGTGCTTATAACTCTCCTTGTAAATAAAATTGAAACCCACAGTAATGACAACATTAGTGATGTAAATTGTACAGCTAATTATGGATAAATATGTATAAAAAGTTATGCAGTCTGGGTTCTACTTCAATTACAGTATTACACATATACAGTAATGCACGCACTGTGCATACAGCCACCGGTCATAGCAGTAAAACCACTGACAATAAAACCACCTAAGGTTTTAGGATCCTTGTGCCACCAGGGCAGTTCTGGTGCCCGTGGCAGGGCCTCTGGGAGTGTGCTTGGTCTCTGGCACATCCAGCGGTGGATCCTTTGGGCACTTTGGCTGTGAGAATGGTCAGCTGCAGATCAGCCTTGTTTGTCCAGAGCATCCCAGGAGTTCTCAATCAGCTTGGAATCTGGGGACTCCTTTAGGTTAGTGGTAGCTCAGTGATTAAGGCAATGGACTATAGTTCAGAAGGTCCCAGATTCAAATCCCACGACCACCAAGTTGTCTCTGTTGGGCCCTTGAGCAAGGCCCTTACTGCTCAGATGTATAATGAGATAATAATGTTAGTCGCTTGTGAACTTTTTGTCCATACAATGAGCGTTCTGATACCTTTCTGCCATGGCTCGCATGGGTGCCCATGATCCTGTCAGCATGACCCTGGCAGTGCTGTTAATGTCATACGCATACAGTACTCCTAAACCTTCCCAAAAGAGTCAAAGCTGTTAAAGCTGCAAAGGGTGGGCCAACATCATATTAAACCCTATGAATTAAGAATTGGATGTTAGTCAAGTTCATATGCATATGTAGGCAGGCATGGGAGACACTGGGACATATATATGGGACACAGTCTCCCAGTTTAAAAGTAGACTCAAGACACATCTCTTTAACCTGGCATACACATAATTCATCTCATAACATCATACTCCAGTACATTTAAATGCACACTCTCATCTAGTGCTGATAATATCATGAACGGCAGATACAATATGTTCAATCTTTTCCACCTGTTCTTTCTTTTTCTACCCATCCCGAGGCATCTGGAGATTGTGCCAGCTCCAGTAGACAGAGGCCACCCCTGTGAGGATCCTGACCTCGAGCCGGATTCTGCTTTGTGTTGGTTTAGAGCTAAACACGCTGCTCCTGAGCTCCTAGTGATCCAGACTCCCTCTGCACCTGTCTGACTCATCCTGGTGCCATCCTGGACAGCATAAAATTCCTGCTACCAAATAAGGATGGGTTTCCTGTTGAGTTTGTTTCCTCTTAAGGTTTCTTTCTATTGTCATCTCAGGGAGTTTTTCCTTGCCACCGTCACTGTCGCCCTTGGCTTGCTTATCAGGGACAATCTAAACATTATGATCTATACACATTTTTCTTGCTCATACACAGTTTCATAATTTTCTTTTAAATTTGTGAAGGTGCTTTGTGAAAATGACTATTGTTAAAAGTCCTATATAGAGTAAATAAAATAAAATTGAATTGAATATAGGATGGCTGAAGGTACAAATAGGATCTATCTATATATCTATCTATCTATCCATCCATCCATCCATCCATCCATTCATCCATCCATCCATCTATAGATGCTATAGATGAATACTTTGCCCTGAAAATGCAGTGTAGTTGCTGTTAAGCTGTCAGCAGTGTGAGGAACAATAACTAATTGGTGCGGTGGCATTACTCAATCTAGACTGGCGGACTTGCTGAGGCCTGGTCCTAATGAACTGTGAAATTACATTATGAAGAGATGGCCTTCATGCCTAAATAAATAATTAAATGAACGGTAGGAGAGGACAGACAGGGCAGGAGAGCATTTTTATCTAACTTTAGCTATGCAAAGCAAGAAAGCAAGTAAGGAGGAACGGTTTAGAAATAGGAAGTGTCAAGAAGAGAGGAAAAGACAGAAATAGGAAAAAGAAGGTAGACAGTGAAGGAGGAAGGAAGAGGGAGTCAGAAAGAAAGAAGGAAACTGGAGAGACAGAAATAGAGAATAGCAAGCAGTGAAAAGAGGGAAAGTCATTGAAGGAAATAAGAGACATTTGAAAGTCCTAGTAAAGATATGAACAGTCAAAACAATTAAATCTAAAATCTTTTTAAACAGCTATGAATTCAGTTATCGTAGAGCAGTTCTAGTGTTAATTACTTTTTTATATCCTTTTAAAGCCCGAGTCAGGAAATGAAAACAATAAAATCTGACCAAAGATTAGCAGCAGATTTGGGAGCAGAGATGAATATAACCATTAAAAAATGTGATGAATAGAAAGATGAATTGTTACAGAAGGAGGGAAGGGATAAGATGCATATGGTGGAAGTGGATCTTGTCAAACGTTTGTACAGAATGACTTGAAAATGATAGGCAGGAAAGCCAAGAAAACACATTAGCACTAACCTCATTATTAGCCCTAATTATTATGCATTTCAGTACAAAGTGGATTAAAATAGGTCTTCATAGATGGTTAAACAGAAATTTACATGATTTGGCTTGTTGCTGTTTAGTTTGTTTGTTTTTTTGTGTTCAAAATTATCACATTAACTTTCATATTGCATAGAAGTAATAATTTAATTATTTTAAATAACATAATATTTCTAAACAGCTGTAATTTAAAAAAAAATATTTTTTGTTAAGTGCTTGCTAACTTAACAAGAATTACTATGCTGACTTAATATCAATATTTCCTATTATTCCCACTTTTATTATCAGGTTTTTAGAAGAAAACAATCTGCACACATTTTAGACAGAAATAATAATAAAAAAGCAGTAATAATTTTATGATTTCAATTCACTTGAGCTATACTGAAATATTATATTGTATGCAGTATTTCATTTGTGTAGCTCGTTATTTGTATTTCATACTTTTGGTCCAAATGATAAGAAAAAGAGAAAACCAGGATGAAATATGGAAGAGGGGATACAGCAAAAAAGGCAACTCCTTAGTGGTTCAGCTTCTGTCACATGGATTATTTATTTTTACATCATAACATTGCAGGCTGGTGCAACACCCGGTGGAAAAACTCAGTTTAATGGACATTCGTAAGAATACCAGGTTGACATTGAGATGTTTTATTTTGGAGGGGGGTTTTGGGAAATTCTTTTTACATTTCTTGGTAAGCTTTAGAAGAAATGAGTTACTCTTTATTGCTGATTCTTTACATCTAACTACTGTATATATACTGATTCATAATACGTGATTCCTCATGAATCACTTTTAACCAATTCTTCAACAAGTTCTGGAACATGGCCGTGTCATCAGGGAAGAAAAGCTCCATAGATGTGCTACCCTGGTCATTCAGGACATCAGCTGATTTCATTTTATTGCCATATAACATCGCTGAGTCTAGACCTGGCCAACTGTAGCAACCCTAGATCATAACACTACCTCCAGAGGCTTATACAATAGTCGCTATGCATGATAGGGGCATCATTTCATGCACTTTACTTTTATATGCTTATCGCTCTGGAATAGAGTCAATCTGGTCTCATTAGATCACATGACCTTTTGCAATGCTACAAATTCCAATCTTTATGCACCCTAGCAAATTTCAAGCAACTTGTTTGATTCATTTCACTGAAAAGAGGTTTTCTTACAGCCACACAGTTGTTTAGTTTTTTTTTTACCATGCAATTTTAACAACTGTTCTCTCCATTCAAGATTTTTTTCTTCACATTTCTTCCACAAAGATTTTAAAAACACTTAAAAACAATAATATAACAATAATACAATAATTATTAGCTATTGTCCACAAATTTGCATTCCTCATTTATATAATTTAGATTTGGTCTCAAAGAAAGTTATGCTAACTTTATTATTTAGTTTTTGCTTTTTAATTTAAATCTAATTATTTTTTTTTATTTGCCTCATTACAGGCAATCATCCACATTTTATAATGTGGATATATAGATATCTAAGTTGTTAAAAAATATACAATTATACTTCTATAATGCATGCAATTAATGCACATATATCTATACATATACCGTATATACTGTATATTTACACATATACTGTATACACAATATTTACATGTCACCAAGAATTTTAACTCCCAAAGTCAATATTTTAAGTCAATGCTTCATTAAATAAATAAATAAATAAACAAAATTGCAAGACTTTTCCCAGTTTTTGTAAAATTTTTACCTATGTAAAATTTTTCCCCAAATATTTTCTTATCATTTTAGTCACAAATGACGGCAAGGTATTTTCATTGTCATTTTTGTCAATGTCAGTGGTTACCATATATGTTTTTTTTTCCTAGTCTAGTGTAATAATTTTTCCAAATTATAAAAGTGGTTTAAAATTCGCAGATAAGGTTAAAGCCTCATTTATTAATACACAAATTGTGCTATTTACTTATTTAATACAAATATTCATTTATTTGTTAGTTTATTTGCATGTTGATTGATTGATTGATTGATTGGGCTACTGATATGGACACATTTACTATTCAAACCCAGGAAACACTATTGGGATCGCCATTTAGAGGATGCTCAACCTCACCTCATAGCAAATAATCAAATCACACACCTTACGCTAAATATTTTTTGTTTGCTAGATGAACTTTCTAGCTTTTTTGTAAAACATATTTCACACAATTTTAATTTGTCCATTTTAATTAATGGGATATTTTTCATGCCCAAGTAAAGAAAAATGCAATTATTCCATGATGAGTCAAAAAATACAGAATCACTAAAAATACTGGTTGAAAAATGCAAATTAGGCTAAAGTAAAAAGAGAGTGATAACAGACCTCAACAAGCTGTTGCACTTGGCTAATTGAAAGGAAACATGGTACCAAGGATAGAGTTTTAAAATGAAATAATGTAAAAGATTATACAACTACTTCAGGAAAAAAAAGTGCCAAACCATGTTAATTGTTTGAAATATGGTGCTATAAACAAAATGTTTAAAAGTTATAAGCCATATGGGTGGATATGAACTGTGGGGATAGACATCTCAAAGCTTTTTTTGCTAATTTTCTTGGTGTCATTTCTTTGAAATATACTTAGATTATTATTTAAATCCAACTTAATTTCCCCTTCTTTATGATTTGGAGTTGCATATCAGGCACAGGTTGCCAAGTAAAGAACCAAAGTGATAGCAGTCAACAGTCAATGTACAGGTGCACACTGAAATTCTGGAATTCCCTTTTTCATTAATGGAAAATTGTTTTGGTGACTGAATTATTTTACACAATGATAGTGCACCTCAACCCCCCACACATGATATAACTTTGCATTAAAAAATTTAAGTAACCTACTGGCATTGTGTGGAGAGTTTTTTTCTTTGTTATTTTTTTTTGTTTTTTTGTGTTGTTTTTTTAAGCTGTTTATAAGGATACTTTACTGGAAAATATCTATAGATGTGTGTAAATGCCTCTGGCTAAACAAGCCTCAATTTTAAGAAATATATAAATAAATCAAACAAAAGCAATTAAAGGTCACAAGTCATGATGTGATGCATGGTATAGCCATAGTAAATGACAGAGATTCAAGTAAGTTAAAGTAAATAAAATTATACGTAAGTTCTATTGACTAGGTTGGCCGCAGATATGAGATTCTCATTACTACCATCGGTTGGTGACGAGAGCAAATGATTGACACCTCAGAACTGTGGTATGGCGGCTGCACGACTTCTCTCCCGCTTCATTATCTTCCACTAACACACTGAGCGAAGGCAGGATCACGCCCACTTCTGGAGATCTTTTACTCCTAATGAGAGCACAGGCTGCATGAACAATTTGCAATATTGACTACATGTGAGTGCACTTACAAAGAAGCAGGACCTGGAAAAAGCCTTGACTGGACTTGTAAGAAAGAGAAAAGAAAATAACAGTGGTACTTAATTTAATGTCCTATATTTTTGCACAGAGGTTCTTTGGTGAGTGACCAAATATAGCAGACTAATATAGCATCATTTTAAGTTTATCATGTTCTTAAATGCAAAGTTCTTATTTAGTGATAATTACTGAATTAGAATCTTCTATTAGAAACAGATGGAAAGAAGCAGAGATGAAAAACTGAATATCTGACATAATGAAATCATGATCTCATCATCTTTTTTTCTTTTATCTTTGCTTTTTTTCCCCTCCTCTTCTTACTTATAGCCTCCCAGGTGTGTCATGACACATCCTTTATGACGAGTCTCCTCAGGCTAGTCAGTGGCATTAAAAAATGTCTCAAGGCTCAAAATTATTGTCATACATTGATGCACAAAACCACAAACCATATGACCCCAACCCATTAATGCTCATCCAGCATCTCTATTGATAAAAGCATTAAAAATGTTGTGCTTTTGAGTGGTGCAGTGGGCAAAGTTCAGGGTATTCTCTCTGTCATTAAAATTTTGCAAGATTGATTCTAAACCAAGTGCCATGAACAAGCAGGTCTGCTCTCAACAGGGGACAACAGGGGAATAATTTAGTGTATATCAGCGATGGACATGTCATAAGCCTGAAAAGTAGTAGCTGTCACAGTGTAATATTATATAGTGAGCTAGTTACCTAGTGTACTGGGTGTCACTGGGCACCGATTCTCTGAAAGCTGCACCATGAATTCAGTGAACCATAGAGCTGCATGAGTGCCACACATACAGTACTGACCTCTAGACGTTTCTAAATAAGCCAAACCAAGACAGCTCAGAAGAATGGCACCAAAAAACTTTGCCATCAACACAAATAACAGGCACACTGAAAGTAATCAGACTACACACTCAGTCCACACATCACTCAAGGCCAGGGGAAATTGAGCACTCAAGCTTGAGTCTTCACATCCAGCAACCAGTGACCAAGTTCTAACCACTGATAGCATTACAACAATAAAACAAAAAACAAACACAAGTACGGAAAAAAAAAAAAAAAAAAAAAAACCTTGAGAGAGGAACAGAAGTAAGCAGAGACACAAAGTACTCTTATCCAAAAACTAAATGTTCTTTTCTGGGGAAAAAAAAAAAAAGACATCCTGTTTGTGACCTTAACAAAAAGTCAGCAAATCACTGGGTATGAGAATTAATGCTTTCTTACATCTTTATATCTTTGGCATTTGGCAACCGGGAGTGGACCACTCATGGACCATCATGTGGGATCAATGTATTAAAGGTGGGCAAGTATTGGGCCATAACAATTTTGCTATCTCGGGAAGGGGACATCTTTTGAACCTTTACTGTGTATCTTTCAACCGGCAAAGGTGGATATATTTGTCCCACTCATCATGTATTCCACTTTATCCTTCATTCACGGTCATGGGGGGCCTGGAGCCTATCCCAGGAGACAGGCAGGGTACACCCTGGACAGGGTGTCAATCCATCACGGAGCACACACATACACACACTCACACATTTATTCACACAGTATGTGAAATTTTGGGAACGCCAATTAGCCTAACCTGCATGTCTTTGGACTGTAGGAGGAAACCGGAGTACCAGGAGGAAACAGGTTGATATAGTGAACCTTTAAATTTCTTTTATGGCACATACAGTAAATGTGGCATAATTTGTCAGTTGTTTCATGTATAGCTTTTAAATTACATTAAATGTATGTCTTTCAGCCAATGATTCTATTTCTTAGTACGAATGACTTAATTTCAATCAGTACAAGTTAGTTCCATATGCAAGCTCGTATGATAATTTTATATTCATGTCCGTCCTTGACTTTTTGCCTAGTTGTTATTTTGTCTCTGGTTTCATCAAATCTGCACTGATTGCAAATAAATTTACTCTCTGTTTCTTCACTCTCTCTTTTTTTATTATTGAGTTTGTCTTTTAAATTGAGGGCACCACCAACAGTGATAAGGAAAGATTCTGTGCCCTCAAACCCTGGAGCCCCAAAGCTTTAGTAGACCTCAGATATAAAGTGAGGTGCGTTTATGAAAGAGTTTTTCTTTTTAATGCATATGCAACTGAGTATTACTTTTAAAGGTTAAGTGCTTCTTAAATAAGGAGATTGTGAATGTGAATTAAAATTTGTGATGACTGAAACTGAAAAAATGTTTGTGAAATGATCAATATGATGTTGAAATGATTCATTCATTACTTTAAATTTATACATGAATGAAATGGATAAAAAAAAATAAGTTGCTGATGTCAAAACATCTTAGAAATGAGGTATTGGGTAATAGACCTGGTCTGCGGATAGGGGCAGTAGTGCGAAGGGTGAACCCAAGTTACAGGATGTAGAGTCAGTGCTGGGGAACGCGGTGCTGCCAGCAGTGCTTTGCTCAACTTCACAACTTCTCGACAGATTTCTCTTTCCCCATACCAAACTAACCGTGCCACCACTCTCCTCCCCTCAAGAGACCTATGCATCTCCAAAATACAGTTAATGAACTATACAGCTTAAACGAGGAAGGAAAGTGGAGAAAAAAAAAAGAATAATGCAATTAGTGAAAGTACTGGAGTTCTAAAGATATGCAAAGAGTATGAAAGTGGCGAAATAGTATAAAAACTGCAAACGCTGCATTTTTTTTTTTTCCTCATAGGGGCAAAACAAAGGGAGCGCGAAAACCCTGAAGAGACAGAGAGAAGTGAGCAGCTCCTTCATTCCGGGAGCTGGTGTCTCTTCACCAGTCTTCTCCCTCTGAGGAAATCCTCGCTCTCTTTTCCTCCGTCATCTCAGGACAGCCGGGAGAGAAGAGCGGCCTCAGAGGTAATTAAAAGTGACGAGGAGATGCTGGTAATAAGAAGTCACTTATTTTGGGTGCAGAATCCAAGCTCAAAATGGAAAAAGAAAAACTTATATAGCAAGTGAGTGAACCAAAATAATGGTCTGAAACAGGAATTATTAATACAAATTTAATTAGATAAAAAAAAAAAAATTAACACTGATTGAGTAGCTAGAGATTTTGCACTTAATTTTCTGGAAGGGTTTTCATGCAGTGTCAAGGTTGCTCTCATTGCTGAGGTTCTAGCCTGCTTGCAAATTTAGCGTTTGAAGTTCAGTGCTCACTTGAATGTGGCGCTACTTGGCACTAAATGTGCTCTGATTTTCAGATGAGTGAATAATTATTATTATAAACAGCGTGTTTATTATTATAAACAGGCCGCTAATGAGTCCCATTTGTCAGGGATCCAAATTTTTTTTTTCCCTGCACTTCTTCAGAAAAGAGGGTCAAAGCTTGCTGAGTTGACTGCTCTCATGTGCAATTACTCAAAAATGATTCATAATTATGTCATCATTGCATCTGCCTCTGCAGAAAGGTTTCTCTTCTTAAAGGTTAATAACAAAGGTCAAAGAGACACACTCAAAGTTGCACATCTCAACAGATAAAATGACCTTGTGTACTGGTGAACAGAGGGAGGCAGCTGGGAGGGCAATTGCTGTATGCAATATGTAACATAATGTGTTTATACATGAATAAAATGTAAAAAAAAGAATGCCCTCTAGAATGCCCTTCCTGTAGACACCACATGATATATTGACCCCCTCGGTTGACTATATATGTCAAAAGAAACATGATGCAGTACTCTGTAAGGTGCCTGTACAAGGAAAATGTGGTAAGATGCCCTCTAGGGTGCCCCTGTGGATGCCCTTACAATGGAGAAGATGTGATGCAGTGCCCTCTATAGTGCCATTACAATGGACAAAGCCAATGTCTTGACAGCCCTTCTATCATGACCTTTGTGTTCTAGGATGAGCTGAGAGTGGAATTTGCGATGCAATGCTTTATAGTCTCTTTCTTCTCTTTTTTTTTTTTTATAGAAAATGTGCACCTAATATGAAATGTCCCTGCTATTGAAGTAAGCAGCTATAATTTTGAATAGCTTTTGAGTTTTAAAATATATGATGCCTATATAGGGTTCCCCTATATGCAAGACAATATGATCTGTTGATCTCAAGAAAAGCTCTACTTGCAATATAAACAAACAAAAAACAAACAAAAAAAACCCAAACAAAGTGCCCTTTAGGGTGCACTTTTAGGTCTAGGATGCCCTATAGGCTCATCTATGTAAATGCATGAGAAAACTCTCTCCTAATATTAAATGTCCTTGTACTTCTGAGGAGATTTCACTTTCTAAAGCTCCTCTTAATTTGTTCACAATGTCCTGTTTCTTTGAAAACCTGGTGCATAAACACAGTACACAACCGAACACCTGCTCATTCATGCAATTATTCAGTCAGCCAACCATGTGGCAGAAGGACAAGGCATAAAATCATGGAAATGCAGGTCATGAGCTTCAGTTATTGTATTTCAGAAACCGATAGAATCTTTACTGACAATAGTCTCTGGAGTTTACACAGAAAAGCAGACTGTGTGGAGCAGTTCTGTGAGTGGAAATGTAATGTTGATAGGAGGGATCAACAGAGAATAGCCAGACCAGTTTGAGCTGAGAGTAAATATATATATATATATATTTTTTTTTTGGTTTTTTGGTATTTTGCACTTGCCATGCAGCACACCAGGGATACTCCCCACCCTGGAGATATATCAGTCATTTCTGTGGCAGTTACTTAAGGGGTTGGGTTGCTAGCTTGACGCTCGATTTTCATTCACACTACACATTCACATTTTGGAAATGCCAATTAGCTTAACCTGAATGTCTTGTACTAGAGTACTTGGAGGAAAACCACCAAGCATAGGGAGAACATGCAAACTCCATGCACACAGACCCTGAGGCTGGAATCAAACCCTGGCCCAGGTGGTGCATGGCAACAGTGCTAACCGTTAAGCCACTGTGCCGCTGGGCTGGGAGAGTAAGGCTGCAATAACTCAAATAACTACTGCTTAAAACCATGGTGAGAAGAAAAGCATTTCAGGTGGTGAAATCAGATTCATGAGGCAGTTATCTGGAATAGACATGCTCAGTGAGGCCTGTAGCATCTGAGATGTAGCTCAAGTGTGTATTTCTCTGAGCAATGCATGGTCTGACCTTGGGGTGAATGTGCTGGAACGTCCACTCCTGGATGCTTTTTTATCTGAATAATCAATTGGATTTGTGAAAAAGTCTAAATTGTTTGGAAATGGTTTTATAATGGTTTTATAAACCTACAGCATTGCTTATGTATTTCCCTTTTGGCATTGTGTTAACACACACCTGAATGCTCCAGACCAACAAACCGCCAAAACGTCAGCTTTTATAGAGGTCTGCACACCTGCTGATGATCAATTAATCAAAGTACTGGACATTATGTCTGTGCTGTATTTTCATGTTTTACTCACTGCATCCATAAGCAGATAATTCTACCCAGGTGAAAAGTGGATGATTGTAATGATGAGAATTATTATTATTATTATTATTATTATTATTATTATTATTATTATTGTTTTCAGTTCAGCATATTTTAGACATAGCCATCTGCTCCGTGGACAGCATTCGTCTGAATTCTTTTCTGCTTCTCTCCCCTCAGTACGAGCCATCAAAAGATATTAAAGACAAAAGAGGACGGGCTGCTGCCAGCGCCTTTAGAGAGGGAGCAATAAACAACGTGGCAGTGTCAGGGATGTCATAAATCAAAATTCCGAGATGACTGCTGTTGGACATATTTCACTGCTGTGTTTTTTTTTTTTTTCCGGACCTGCATAATGGATGGAAGAGTGAATATAAAGTGGATTAGGCTCCTGACTTCAGTGTGGTTTACATTCATTTTTTTTCTCAGGAGAAAAAAAGTGTGTGTCTTGCTCTTTTTTTGTCTCGTTGCCCCAGGTGTCAATGAGTTTGAGGGATAGCTTGTATTATGAACTAGGTTTTAAGGCAAGAATGCGTTTGGATTAATAAACACAGGGACACAGCCTGGCTGTTTTCCTCACTGTCTGCTTTGAAAGTGTGTCGCACGTCCGGGAACCTGCCACAGCTTTGAGACTGGAAGCATCATCATCATCATCATCATTGTTATTCTTTTTATTCATCTGTTGCTGTCAAGAACTTTGAACAAACCATTGCTCCTTGCATTGAACGCTTCATCCAGAACGCATTAAGAAGATTTCTCGGAGGACCTGCTTCCTTTAATATAGATATATACGTACACGCCCCACACTTTCACATCACCCAGAGTGCATATTATACATCTAAGAAGTATAATAGGCGGCAAGGGAGAAAAGAAATTGTAATAAGGCCAGCGATAATGGAAAGCACCCATTGTGTACACTTGTTCCTTCTCAGGGTTGATTGACAGGTTTGGACTGCACAGTTTCTGCAGCCAGAACCACCAGGCTGTACTGTATGTCTGTCCAGTGTGCTATTATATGCCATGTATGCACATGTACAGTACTGTATACAGTATATAGTAGCCACCCATCATTTCCTGATATTTTGCAACCAAATATCAAGGCTTTCTTTTCTTTTCTTTTTACTTTTTTTAAGTAGTCTTCAGGAATAGTTCTCCAGGCTTCCTAAAAGCGTTTTTTGTCTCTCATTTCAACTCCATTCGCTGTACCTGAGCAGTTTCAAAAGGATGTTTCAAAATGTTTTTTGTTTGTCAAGCCACACAGTGACCTACTGTATGGATCATTCAAGCATAAAAACATCCAACTTAAGGCATAAATCAGTGGGAAACAGGTGCAGATGATGACAGATGATCAGGCCGGTGATTAGTATACTGGTGATGAGGAATGCTGAGAGGTTGAAACAGACGAGAGGGGAAATGAGGTCGCTGCTGAGGTTGTTACATACTGTAAACAACATACAAATATATAAATTAATATATATATATGTAAAATATATAAATAAATACAATATATAAATTGAGTATTCACAATTTAAAGCCTGTCATAGTAAAACATTTGTTCCCATTTTTAATCTACATAACTAAACATGAAGAAATGAGGGATAGCTCAAGACTTTTGTCTACAAACAGCACACACTTACAGCAAACACACATAAAAACTGCCTGCTGCCTCATCTATCCATTTCCTCTCCTGCTTTTTTAAAATTATTTCCACTTTCTTATTAATTTTATTAAAAAAAAATCAGCACATGATAATTTTCTATCCCAATGTGCCTTACTCAAATACCTCCTCAGGGTCCTGGAAGATCGCTTAATTAAAGGTCAGTCAGATGATATTAAATCAGCTCTTCAGCATCCCAAATGGTGCAACGTTCCTAAGCGTTGTTAGAAAATGAAGACTCAGAGGAGCCTGAGCTCATGAGTTCAATTCAGCAATGACAAAGATAAGGTACAAACTTCTTCTAGCACTAACAGTTACCTTAATCTTAAAGTTTAAGACTGAGATGGAACCGAGCAAAGTGATAGAGCTAAACGTCTGCGATTCTAGAATAAGACACATGGTGAGGAATTTTGAGGTTCTACTCAGCCACCTTACACAAAATATATTTAGCAACTATATAATTTGCAAGTTTTTTTTCTCTCTTTCAGAATAAAAAAAGTAAAGTAAAAAAAATACATTAAAAAAGTAAAGTAAGAAAATTATTAAAATACCTTATGATGTAGTGTTATATTACAATTGTCAATGATAGATTGGTGTAATGTGGGTCGACTCAAAGCTGATTTAGTCTTACCCAGAGGTTGGCCTTATACAGTACCTCAGCAGTTAATTTACTGTTAATGTCGTCCTAGTTTGTTGGTTTATAATTACATGCATTTGTTATGAATAAACAGTTAAATATAACTGCGAGTCCAGACTTACAAACTTCTAAAATGAAAAAAATAAAATAAAACAGACAGTCGGTATAAAGAGTGGCAGTAAATCTAAAAATGAAAGAGACCTAAGCAGAAGCACATGGATCTAAAAGCTCTTCAATGTGTGGGAACCTCACAAAGATGACATTTTGGTAAATTACACAGAAAAAGTAAACTGGAAACTGCTAGCAGATGCAAATACTGAGTAATCTGCCATCTCAGTAAAAAAAATAATAAATAAACATTGTTATTATTATTATCTATTATTACTAGTAATAATTATACTATTATTATACATATATAATTATATGCCAAGTTGTAGTGCGGACTGGATAGTCTGCTGTGGCGACCCCTTGTCGGGAGCAGCCGAAAGACCAACAACAACA
>JAQMYJ010000038.1:7365104-7379827 GCA_030014305.1 Clarias laeviceps
TATATATATATATATATATATATATAAAAAATCACAGATGTGATTTTTTTTCTGGGTTGTTCCTTTGTGAGGTATTATTTATTGCAGCATTTGGTTGAAAACACCATGCAATACTTGCTTATAGAAAATCATCTTGATCTTGAATGTAATTTCCTCTTTTTCCAAAAATAACTTAATTGATCCCTAGTTGTGAACATTTTTATTCATTTCATTCCAACATCCTTACACTTGCAACACTGTAAATCTGCCAAATAAATGTAATTAACTGCAGATATAGAACTAGAAAGCTCATGCTGCTGAATTCATCATTGCAAGCTAAAAACAGAGAGCACAGAGGCCCATTACTATCTCCCTAAACAGTTTACTGTAGCTCAGTGCTTTTCTCGCACCCGTATCTCATGCACAGTGGGCTGCAGCTACACCCCTTTCATCTTACAGTCCTTCACTCACTCCACTAACTGCACATTAATGCAAACTATGATGCATTCCTTTCTCAAAAAAAAAAAAAAAAATAGAAAAAACACTATCACACTACATAATTTACTCTCCTCTACCCAGCCAGCCTATGCAATAATCATGCGTCTCTTGTTTATTGAAAGCACTGGCTTTAATATCTCGAAACAGCAAATATATGGAAAGATGAGAAAGAGACTGAGGTTGCGTGTTTAAATGGAGCATTTAAACAATGTGTCTGTGCATCTGCTGTCATTCAAATGGGGTGTTTAAAAAAGAAAGGCTTTTAGAAAATTCCCAGAGCAAGAGCATAAACCTTAAACAGTCTGCCGCTGGGCCTGCAGGCAATGCTGTTTATACCCTGAAGAGTTGATGAACATTAATATGCTCTCAGAGCAACTGGATGCACAGCATTTATTAATATTTATCTGGACAGGTTTAGGTTTTTAAGATAAACTAAGAAGCTCTCTTTCCCTCTTTTATTTATTTTATTTTTAAAGTAAATGATGCCTTGCCCCTCAGGGCCACAACAGTGTAAATGCATGTGTGACTGTGCGTGTGTGTCAGTGAGCAGGTGACAGCTTTCGCACCATGTGTCAGGCTCTCTATGCATCACTTGGCTTCCTCAGTTCATTCTGACGCTCTGATCCTCTACAGTTTCCCATTACTTGTGCTCTAGTAGTACAACGCGTTCGCATTTCTGTGCCATTTAGGCTATAAAGGGGCTGCAGTGAGGAAGTTGTTACCCGGGCACGTTGCCATCGATCTGCAGGCAAAAACACTGATGTGTCCTGAGCCTCGACATTAAGACCCCCGTATCCCCCATCATTAGTGTTTTAATTGAGACAGCCAGGTGCAAACAGCATGTGATCCAGTTTGTCAGTGTCTTCTTCTTCTTCTTTTTTTTTTTTTAATAATTGTACCCTGTGGACAAGTAATTAAGAGTTGGAAATGTGGTTTTAAAAAGAGAAAATAAAAATAATCCCATCATGTACAGGTACTTTATTAAAAATAATAAATAAATAAATAAATAAATAAAATAAAAAAAATAAATAAAAAATAAAAAAAAATATCTATATATATATATATATATATATATATAGATATAGATATATAGATAGATAGATTCCAAGCATGGGAAGAACATGCAAACACCTTGCACACTGACCAGAGGCGGGAATCGAACCTGGACCCTGGAGGTGCAAGATGACAGTGCTAACCTCTAAGCCACCAGCAAAAATGACTCTAAAGCAAAAATTTGCTCAAATGACCACTGGTTCCCAAAGTGAGTCAATCCCCATAGAACATCATGTTACAATGTAAAACTTTACATCAGAAATAAACATCTTTACAGCCTGGTTGAATAAACATTTTTGGTCTCTATTGCTAGATTTGTCATTCATGACAACTGAACAGTATCTAAACTGAGTTACAATTACATTAAGGCATAAAATTATGCGTAATTAGGGCGATGGTCGATTTAAATTACAGCTGTGTTGCAGCTCTGCTATGCATTAATTTAGCTAACCAGCTAACTACAATTGATGTAGTTTACCTTACCACAAGAAATGTAGGAGTTGACACAGGAGAATGGAGTATGGATGATGGAGTTCAATTAATTGAAGTAACATTAACATATAAATTAACTTTACACTAGAATATTATAATAGTTACAATATTTCCAATATTAGAATATTAGAATATAAGAATATTAAAATATTTAATATTACAATTTTTCAAATATTTTCTAGAAATATTCTAAATATTTATAGTCATAACATATTTATATTTTTTCTATTTTTAGAATTTAGAATATAATTTACATTTATTAATAATTAAACTTAAACTATCTTTCACTATTTGCATTTGTGTCTAAAAGTATCAGCTTTTATCAACTCATGAGTATCAACTCATGTTTTCCAGTATATATATATATATTTCAATATACTTTTTTTAAATTGTAGAGGGATTTTTATTTCTCTCTTCAACTCACAGACAGTTCATCATCCACTAGGTATTAACATTTATAAACCAGACCATTTATCTTAATAAGCAAAACGAGATGCATTTTTCTGAGGAATTGGATGCGTAGTTACTGGATCAATAAAAATTACATTTACCCAGAAATCAGAATAAGTCTTTGCTTTTGGGAAACAAATAAAGGATTTACTGTATTTGCTCTTTCAAAGCAGGACTGATTACACCTCTCTTGGAATTAGAGTTACTGTGTACATTGTGTGTGTTGTCCCTAATTACATACTAAATAGTGAGACCGTTTATCATCAGGGCATCATCAGCATCACAAACACTGTGTGCTTATGTGTGCTTTGATTTTATTTTATAATCCTGACATGTGTTTGTTACTTGAATGTGTTCACCTGTTCTGTCTTTTGTCTTGATTAGTTTGTTTTATTGTTTGTTGTGAAGCTTTTCCATGATTTTTTTTTCCCATCTAGAATTTTCAAGCCTTGTATCCCCATTTATTCATAAAAGCCTAATTGTGTCTGAACTTCACAATGGCCTTGGATTATGGTTATTATGATTTGGGGCTTAGCCAGTGTCAATAGGCTAGTCAGGTATGCAAATAAATGATAATAAATAAATTCCCTGCCTTGCCAAATAACCTAAGACACTAATATTTCGTTCACCGTTTTAATTACTTTTAATTTTGATCATAGTGCACAATTTGGCAACCAATTCATGTGTACAAATGATTCCTCAAGCTCCTAGAAACATTCTATCACAATTTAAGTCCTAGAATTCCCATCAGGGGGAAAAAAAATCATCGATGTGATAACCTTAAAGAACACAGTACAGCTGACTTCATTTTATTGCCACATACTGTAATGTTGCTGAGCCTAGACCTGACCAACTGAAGCAATCCCAGATAATAACCCTGCCTCCAGAGGCTTGTACAGTGTTCCCTGTGCATGATGGGTGCATCGCTTCATGTGCTTCCTGTGATCACTCTGGAATAGGGTCAATCTGAATTCATCAGATCACATGACCTTTTCCATTTCTCTTCATCCAAAGTCCAATGTTATGCTCCATAACAACCTTTTCTTTCTGATTACTCTGATTAACAATTCGCTGTTAAGGACACACAGCACTTTAGTCCTGTGAATTCTCTTTGCACTGTGTGTGACCTCTTTTTTTCTGGCCATGCAATATGATTCATTTATATCATACCACCAAAATTTATATATCAATAATCAAAATAAAGTCATTAATGTGTGAGTTGATTTTACCAATCTGTATTATGTAATGTTCATATTTCATATACCAAATTTGTTTAGATTTAAGTTTATATAAGCCTTTCTGGTGTGACTTAATGGGAAGGCTTCAGACTTCAAAGTGTGTATTTGGGTTTTCAAATGTGGGGGGAAAAAAGGGGCGGGGGGGAAATGTGACCACTACCAGAATATGGAAATGATTTTTTTTGTCATAGTAACAATTGAAAACAACCATAAAAACATGTGATTGTGTATATTTAAGCTATTTCTTTGCCTTTGTGATTTAGTTTCTAATTTTTCACTCAGTCGTGTTTGGGTAAGTCGGTAAAATTAACTACTACTCAGTTCATTATATTGCCTATTTTGTGTTGAAAAAAAAATAATATGTCACTTTAGGCTGCAGAATCCTGAGTTCCATATACTGTATGTTTATTAAGAATACAGCAAAACCATAGTGGCTAAAATGCTTAAAGGCCTACCTTAGTATTCATGTTACCAATAATTTTTGGTAAAGTTTTTAACTAAACCCTTATTCATACAGTAAATCATGACCATTTGTAATTTCAGAATGAGTTCTTGTCAGCATTTTTATTATAATGCATATTATTACAGTAAGTGATCTGCATTATTATACTCTATAGCAGCTGTAAGATTTATTATCAACAATATATAACAACAAAAATATTAAAACCATTTACAATAAAGAATAGAGACATGTTTATTATAAAATGTTTCTAAGGAATTATTTATAGGACACATGCTTACAAGGAATCATTAAAAGATTTATGAAGCATTATAAGAAAAGTTGTAATGATTGATGAATATGAGCTTCATGAAAAAAGAAAAAGTGTGACTTTTTTATTGTTGTTACTGTACTTTTGTATTTATATTTCAGGGGAGTTACCCTGAAGAGAGGAGACATGAACACTGGACTTTTGCTCAAATAATAAAAAAGAAAGAAAGAAAGAAAGAGATGGAGAAGTAGCTGCATGAAATGAAAGTACACAAGTGCACTAGTCAGTATTCTGAATCCTCAAGAGGAAACACTGCAAAGGCATTGCCCTTTTGATCTGTTTACTGCATTCGTCCTTGTTCCAGACTCCTAAAAAAGAAAAAAAGAAAAATCCAAGGTAAAAGCAATTTCTGATCAGCACAAGTTTGTTTTAGCCCCCCTTGGAACACTGCAGGTGGAAAACTGAGCCCTCATGGAGCCTGTCTTTCTTTCTCCCTCTCTCTCTCTCTCTCTCTCTCTCTCAGACAGCACCCATACTAGGTCCCAAATCCGCTTAGCTAAAAAGCAGCACCACAGCCCTGAGGCAAATAATGCACTATATACTCACTCGCCAAGAGGTGTGAGAGAGCCAAACTGTTGATGCTATTTGTCAGACCGCACCCACCCGAGCCCCTAATAGATTCTGATGTTATTTAATACACATCCGTGCAGTCCATTATCACATGTATAATCGATAAGAACACATTAAATGGCTGTTTAATGAACGCCTTCACCAATCACAGACGCTTTTATTCACTTAAGTTAAAGCCTGTCTGTTATACAGTAATACAAAAAGGGTGGATGTTAATCATTTGAATGTAGTACAGATGCAGGAAGGCGAGAGAGACAAAGACACGGCGGCGCTCAGGTCCAGGATTGATCTCTTATCAGAAGTGCACCTCAGCAATTTTTTTTTTCTTATTCCATCTCCTCTCTTCAAGTCTTCTGAATATTCCGATATGTTTATGCTCTTCCAGGCTTCTATCAGGCTTCCCTAGGTGTGCACCTCATCTCTGTGTGTGTGTGTGTGTGTGTGTGTATATGACAGACGCATTTCATTGTGGCTTTGTTGAGCAGTCATGAGAGCTCCTTAACTCCAGAGTGTTTTGCATTTCTTTTCCATCACTTCATTCCCTACTTTCTGTATCCTGATGACTTGCTCCATTCTTACAGCAGCCTTGAAATTCAAATAGAGAATAGTTCATTTCTAGAGAGAAAGGGGGAGAGAGAGAGAGAGAGAGAGAGAGAGAAGCAAGTATAATAAATAGATTGTTTAGAAGAAAACATGCCTAGAAAATGATTGTCTCAATGCAGGATGAGTGGCAGAATAAGAGCATCAGAGAAAGAATGAAACAAAAATTTTAAAGAAAGAAAGAAAGACAGAAAGAAAGAGAGCAGTGGCAATCAAAATAAAGAGTGGCCGCACCTGCTGTACCACCCATATTTATGACAAGGAATGGGTTTTGTCTTTGTACAAAGGGGAAATTAATTTCTCATAAAAGAAGGGTACACATAGGGGGAGAGAGAAAGAGAAAGAGATAGAAAGAGAAAGAGATGTATAAATTGTGTTTAATGATGAAGCACAAAGCTTTTCTGAGCTTTTTTTTTCATAGAGAAAACATCACCAGTTCTCTCATTATAATAATAATAATAATAATAATAATAATAATAAAGCCACACAATAATACTGTAAATGTTTTGGCGTTTTGGTTACTGGAGTTAAGGTTGGAATGCAAAAATGGGTTGTATTACTTTAATTAGCTGCATTAATAATTAGGCCAATAGAAGGTCCTCAGAAGAATAGCAAGACACGTGTGTGCGTTTGTGTGTTTGAGTGTGTATGTGTGTTATGCTCAACCAGCGATACCTCCACCCATTTGTAAAAACATACTGTGAACTTTTCCAGTGTGTAAAAATGGCAAAGCATAATGAGATTTTTAATTAAGTCTGCAGCTTTATCATGTTTTACAAAGAAAAGCGACAGAAGCTGCTGTGAATGCGCTTTTAATATATTGTTCAAGGAAACTTTACAACACAAGTGCCCTGATAAAGTTTTAATGTGTAATAGGTGCTGAAATATGGGCTTCTTTGTTGTATTGACTTTTTGCTCCCTCATGTCCCCTTCCCACCCTGCTCTCTTTCATCCTTTTTTTTTTTTTAAACAATTTTTCCAAAAACAAACAAAGAAAATCATTATTGATGTTGGGGTATTTGTTATTGTGTTAGGCCGTAGTTTGTCACACCAGGGGAACTGAGCTGTCCTTCTCGCGTGCACTGAAACTGGCGGCAAGGCTCCTAATGGAATAAGGGAGTATTGAATAGCACAGTGTGTCCTTGGTGCAAGCGAACATAATGCACTCCCTAGAACAGCATGTGGAAAGGAACACAGAAGGAAGAAGGGATGACGGTGTCCATGCCTCTTTACAAATGACAAAAGGATATAGGTTATGTTCCTTGAACTGATCCAGTCTTTGGTTGATAAAAGATAGAGAAAAATGGTTATACACAACATGACCAAAAGTATAAAGGCACCTGACCTTCATATGTGATTCTTGAAAACACACAAATGTATAGAATGTCCTTGTAAACTGTGACATTACAATTCCCATCCTGTAGAACTGAGAGGCCTAAATCTTTTTTGAGCAATGATCTAACTGGGATCATTGGTACCCAATGCTCACTCAAGATGCTTGAAACAAAGGATAGCCTGGCTGGTCCAATCCCACAGAAAATGCCAATGTACTGTAGCACAATTAAACAAAAAAAGTTACAGGATGATGGATGCATGATAGAAAGCCACCAGAACACACATGGGACCCAGCAATCAAAGAGCCCAAGGCCATAATTTCCCATCTTATTAAGCATCCATGGGATTTGGGACAAACATTTCGTATCCATGGAGGCCCCACCCCATAACCCACAGCACCCAAAGAATCCACTGCCAACATGCTGGTGCTAGGCACCACAATACACTGCAAAGGTATAATTTTCTCTTTCTTGCTTGAAAGAGAAAATGAGACTAAGGAAACCCATCAGAACCATGACCAGCACCATGGCTCATTTAGGTGGGACGGAATGTCTCAAATTGCTTGGGGTGACAATGCATTGCTCTCCACCACTCACGGCCATGAACTGCATATAAAAGGCCACCCATTTTTTAGTATGGTGAGGAACAGGTCTAAAACAGAAAACTTATGATTGTTCTGTCTCTCTACGCTTCCAGTGTCCAAACCTGCAGAAAACTCTCTTACATGGCCACGCCACTATGGAAGGGTCAATCAGTTCTAGGATGCATTCTCCACCAAACGAGGACTTGGTTTTGGAGTTTGCCACTTATCTATTGCCATGAGTGGATAATCTTATTGAGCAACTGGGAAGAACTTGTTTTTTCAATGCTGACGTGACCAAGAGTTATGTCTGTCACCCCAAGATGAAGGAAAAAATTGCCTTCAGCACAGAGTGTCGCCACTGGCAGTGTCAGTTGTGACCTTTCGGTCTACACAGAGCCCCTGCCACCTTTCAAATTTATATGCCCATTTGTGCATATCACCACCAGCTGTATACAGCAGCCTACCTAGACGATGTCATCATCCCATTGTGTGATGGGCAAGACCCAATCACGTCCTTTTATCCATCTTTCCATATGGGACTTGAGAAGCTTCACAAAACAAGCCTGACTGCAAACCAGAAAAACGTGCCATCTGGGGCTAAGTGCAGCACAGTGCTTGGGATCCCGGAGTGGTGGTGCGCTGCTGATAAAGTTTAAGTGGTCCGCACCATCCTATAGTTGAGGACAAAACAACAGGTATGTGCTTTCTTGGGGCTAGCAAGCTGTGTCCACAGATGTGTCCCTTCGTTCTCTATAGCAGCATTTTTTTCTGATCTCCTTAGAAAGGGCCAGCGCGAGAAAGAGGTATGGTTAAGGCAGTATGGAAAGAGCTAAAACCCACCTCACCAGCTCTCCGTCCTCCACAATCCTGACTTAAACCATTCCTCCCTTGTGCACACTAATGCTTAGGCTTGGCACAGTCCTGTTACAGAAGTTTTATGGTGAAAAACATCTAAGTCTGTATATGAGCAGGAATCTCTTGCAAAATTAGGCTGCCATTGATCGAGAGGCACTTGCCATCATATGGGCATTAGAGGAGGTGAAGTATTACCTACTGGGGTGGCATTTCACCCTGGTGACTGATCATGCTCCTCTACAATGAATGGCAAGAGCTAAGGACATCAACCCTCGCATCACCCTCTGGTTCCTCTCACTGCACAATCATTCGATCTCGGTCCTGCACAGGGCCAGAGCACAACATGACAATGCAGAAAGCCCAGACAAACCTAAAGCTGCGGGGGGTTACTGTGATGGTGGGTTAACAGTCAGCACCTCTAAACATGTTCACGCTCCTCGCAAAACTGGGACAATTAGACCAAGTAAACACTTTAGCACCATGGTCAGCTTCAAGGCTCATTTAGGAGATGCAGTGTGCAACTTGCTTGGGCTGGCAGCATATTTTTACTGTTGTGTGTTCGGTTAGCCCTGCACTAGTATTTTTAATGTTAATGTTAATTTTCTTGCTGCTTTAATGTAAATGATAACAAGTACTAACTTGTCTTTTCTGATGTTTTACAACATAAAATGTAACTACAGTGGTACCTCGTCATACGAATTTAATTTATACTGGAGGTGATTTCTTTAGGTGAAAATACTGTAAATTCGACTAATTTTGAAAATAAAACTGGCTCCATGTTTAAAGGGAACCCGAGAGGCCAACGCTCCAATGTTATTTATACACATACTGTACAAATGGATTTCCCAAAGCTCCATAGGACTTTGACTCTTTGCATATACAGTACATCAAAATTGAATTACTCACCATTGGGACAGTATCACAGGTCAGAATGTTTTCATCTTTGTGCTCCTGGAATGACTCGGAAAGCTGATGAGGTCGATACAATACTCCCGCTCACCCACACGCACAAACTCACGCAGTAACCAGGACTTGGGACTATACTTTACATCCATTCACAAAAACACCAAAATTCTGTAGATAGGTAGTCATATTGTGCACTGCAGGATCTGTTTTGTATAGTACACATTTGAGTTTAGTATATTGAGTGTTGTTTGTGTCTTTCCTGTTGTTGGGTTTTGTTAACACCAGCAGACAAGATAAAAGTCCAGTCTTAGTGAATTCTTGACTAATACTAATATGTTACAAACATTCTGGGACCCACAAATTCATTTAGCTTTCCACTGACACAAACAAGTTTTGACCCGGAAGTGTGCGAAGGTACTCACGACTGGCTTGATCTCTCATATAGTATGTCAAAAGTGCTTTGCATGATAAAAGTGCAAACAAAATTCAGCCCAAACTTTGCTTCATAAGTCAAAAATTTGCAAGCCAGGGCATTCATATGCTAAGAGTCTACTATATACAGTAAAAGGTCTAAATGTTCATTAATGAATTAAACAAAGCAATAAAATACTGTGACACCCCTCCTTGTCAGTTTGCATTATACTACTGAATCACAGATTATTTTTCTATAACAACATGCTCTACTTATTCCTTTCATCAGATATCAATTCTAAATTCAATTCTCCTTGAAATTTGGTTTTTATTTTTAATCTACCCACAGGACTCAATTTGTATGAAACTTTATGGAGGATCATTTTAAATTACTCTCAGTTTCAGGCCTGAAAAAATGAGATTTTTTGAAACAAGACACAATTACTGCATTGCAGAAAGTTCAAAACACCTCTATTCCTTCATCTTTCTTCACTACTTGCTTTATCCTGGTCGGGATTGAAGTACACAACAAGCCTGTCTTATGTTTTGTGTGAAATGGGTATCGGGTAGTAAATATGTAATATTGTCTGCAATGTCAGTCAAAAGTCCAAGTGCTGTGATAGTGGACAGTTCTTGAAATTACAGGTAGTTTGCAATCACATTACCATTATGATGCATGAAATCTCTCTGCAGGGCAGAAAGTGAAAACAGAATTGGTGAGATGGGGAAAGAACAAGTAATATCTGACATTTTTATATAACAATTATTCCCAACACTCAGAAGGAGCCTTGGAAATCAAGCAGGTTACAAACTAACTATACAGAATTGCTTGAATTGAATAGATTTTTTTCTAAACCTGCAAGTGTAAGAGCATTAAGTGAAACTTTTGGGCATGCTGTAAAATACGTCAGTCTGCAAGCCGTTGTTCAAATCTGAAATTCAAGTTGTATCCTTCCCATGGTACGTCTCAATCCTTCAGACCTTCTTCTCAGGACTTGTGTGGCCACTGTCTTAGATCTGGCCAAATCCTGGCTGTTTGAAGACTTCTCTAATGCTGTGTATCGATTGGCTTTTACTGAAAATGCTATCCTCGAGCAGGGTTTAGATAAAGTCCATGTTTAGTCATTGCAATCTTTTTAACAGGCTGCGTTATACTTTTCAGTTACATTTTTCTCTTTTCACATGACTTTATTTTAGGATAGTTTGAACCCTGAAAAGTATGTGGTTATTAATTCTATATATGTTTATATGTATATATGTAAACATAGCAAAAAATGATGTTTTATAACAACATTTAACACTTTGGTTTCTGAGTTAGGATTTTTTTTTTTCATCTTGTACCACTCTTGTGAAGTAATCAGAAGACATTTTATCTAAAAGGTCCATGGTAGAAAATGCTTTCGAAAGCCCTTCCCTTTGATTTCAGAGGCTTCTGCTTCTCAATTGGATCATTACTGTCAAGGTTGCACACTTAAAGCCAGGGTTGCTGGTCCCCTAATGTCCACCTCTACTGGCAAACCAAAAGCATGAGACATGAGATCAAAAACTCGTCATCGCCTGTGCTGTCTCTGAGGAAAATGACTTTAAATAGACTCAGCTTCAGAACCTTGCCTTCAAGTTATTATCGCGTATCTCTTCTTGATCAGAGTGCCTGAAACATCAGCTATATTTTCCTTTTCGGAGATGAATGAAGATGGATTTAATGTGCTCATATAGGTTTCTCAATATCTGTCAGTGTCTGCTTCTAAATAACAAACATACTGTAGGTTTTTACTTGAATGCAAAGATATTTTAAGTATTGTAATGGTTACTAGTTCATAACAGGAGTGAGGCTCATCTTACCAGTCATATATAGTGTGGGAAAGTGTCAGAAATTGTAAGGGTTTTATCTACAAAGACTGTATAGCAGTGTGGAAATGAAAATGTGGGAAAGAGGAAAAAAGTGGCAGATGAATGAAAAACAAAAACTCTTTCTAAGTGAGTGAAGGATCAGTGTGAGAGGAGGTAAAAGACTGGAGGCTTCTTTGATGGACATTATGCAAATCAGGTATATCAAAGATGTATAGCTGTAATGTTAAAAAAAAAATTCCGACATGGAAATTAAGGTGATTGTCATATTAACATAATCAAATCAATAAATAGATATTTTTTAATAGTTACTGAGGGAATGACTTGTTATCACTGCCCGAAGTGATATAATTTGCTTTGTGGACATTCTATAACATTTGATGTAACTCTACTAGATAAAACATATAACAAATAATTATTTAATGAATAAAATTGCGACATTGTGGTGTAGTGGTTAGAACTGTCGCCTTGCACCTCCAGAATCTGGGTTCGATTCCCAGCCAGGCTCGATTCTCGTCTCTGTGTGCATGGAGTTTGCATGTTCTACCTGTGCTGGGTGGGTTTCCTCCTGGTACTCCGGTTTCCTCCCACAGTCCAAACACATGTAGGTTAGGTTAATTGGTCTCTTGGGATAAGCTCCAGGCCCCCCCGCGACGCTGAATACAGGATAAAGCGGTATAGAAAATGAGTGAGTGAGTGAATAAAATTGCAATCATTGCCAAGTAATATAAGAAGAAGGAAACACACCAACGTCTGCTGCTATTGCAATAAAATCAACTTAGCAGTGTTGATGGATTTAAGTGCTTTATTAACGCCCGGTCTGATCTCACAGAAAAGCCATGTAGCACAATCACTGAAAAAGTCAATGTTGGCCATGATACAAAATTACCAGAACACCCAGTGCACCACAACCTTTGGCACAGCGGATTCTTGGTTTTGCTAGAGATACCAGACACCCTGCCACTGCAGAAGGAAATGGCTATGATGCCTAGGATTCTGGCTTGACACCACCACTTCTGGATTGTGATAGACACACTGGATTTTTCATCCCGTTCTTTTTTTTCCCCTCCTTAGGTCCCCACCCCCCAAATGTCTTGTCCATGTGTCTGTGGTGTCCCCTGAGTCAAAGATCTTTCAATATTTGATTGATTGTTGAAGTAAGAGATGTAAACATCTCTGTTTAAACATCTTCAGCAAACTATTAAAAAAGAGCGCCCTTTCTTTTATAAAGTTTAAGGACATAATTAACTTAATAAGACTTAACTATTTTATAATGATTTAGTAGGCAGGTCAGAAAGATTGTATTAAATAATCCGACTCTTCAAACCATATGCTAACTCACAATAACAAATGTTGAAGTAGTTTCTGATAATTAAGCTAATTGATGTATACAAGCAGAGTAAGGCTATTAAAAAGATATCAAAGTGCTTCCAGCCTGCAATTTTCACTTTCTGAAATGACGTTAAACAATGGGCAAGACATCTCTCAGATAGATAATTAAGTAACAACAACAAAAACAGTCAGTTGTTATTTTGAGGTACAAAGGTCAGCTGTACTGGAATATTTCTTTGATGAAAAGTATTGTTAGGTGCATTTGCAAAACTTATCAAGCTCCATGATGAAACTGACTCTCATGTAGACCATCACAGGAAAGCAAGACCAAAACTTATGTCTGCTGCAGAGGAGAAGTTCATTTAGAGTAACAGCCTCAAAAATCACCAATTAACAAACAGCACCTCAGATTAGGGCCATTATGAAGCTTTACAGCGCATAAGTAGCAGATACATCTCAATATCAACTGTTCAAGGGAGATTATTGCATATCTTGAATGCCTTTACAATGAACACCATTATTTTACAATGTAGGAAAAAAAAAATCAGGAAAGACAATAGAATTAGAAGGTTTTGTACAAACTTTTGACTGATAATGTATGTTGGCTTGAAAAGTAAATCAAACTCCCCATATGACATGTACTATATATGAACACCTTATTTATGCAAAACAATTTCGAGATATTCCAGTGGCATCTTGAAAACTCTTTGGCCAGCCGAGGTGTACTTTGCAAAAAATGACAATTTGATGAATTTGAATTTGATAAAAGAACATCTTGGTAATTTTTAAGCATGTGGGTGGATTGGCCATGTTTTGGAGTATATAGTGGCAGCAAGTGGCACAGCATGTACTTGGATGGAGATGGATGGAGATGGAAGAATGGATTCCAGTAAATATTAGCAAATTCTGGAAGCAACTGTCAGACAGTCAGTCAAGTGATCAAAGCTGAAATGAAACTGACTTTTACAACAGGCCAATAATCTGAAACATGACTATCAATCAACCAACAACTACATCAAGAAATGCAATGAAGATGAATATTCACAGCAATCTTCACACATGAATGGCTTTACAATTTCCTGAATTGAACACTAATAGAAATACGGTGATGTCCAAAGGTATAAAGACAACACATGCCATGCAATAGTTCTCCTTGTGCACAAAACATGTGATGTCAGTTGTAGCTTATCTGGCAGAAGAGTTGTGATGATTAATTGAAAAACTAGTGGCTTTGTGACAATGGTTTTGAGCTTCTGAACACATGGCCTGAGTGATTTCCAGACCTAAATCCAGTGGAAACCTGTCGGACAATGAAGTGAAGAAGGCAGTGGGAGTCAAGAAACTGTCTTCTGTACGTGATCTTCAGTAAGTAATCAAGCAGGCATGGATTGAGCGAGTGACTCCAGAGTACTGCAGATGTGTTTTTGACTCTACTGTATCCAGCAGGTTTTGTGGAATAAATGATTTCATACTAAATATTGATTGCTGTATAGCAAAAAATAAAGAAGGAATCATATTATATTGAATTTCATTATTTATGGAATAAATAATGTCAGAATGTCAGTAAATTATTTAATTTCAGTTAATATTATTTAAAGGGGTCCTATTATGCGTTTTCAAATATTATCTTTTATGCAGTGTGTCATGTAGCTGTATATGAACATAAACTATCTGCACTACCTATCACACGCTGTAGCGGTAGACCAGTCATAAATCACCGCGCCATAAGGAGGGGTTTAGACAGACTGAATCTTCGAACTGCTTCACACGAGTCGTTTACGAATCATTTAGAAATGGGGTAAA
>JAQMYJ010000038.1:7379927-7391705 GCA_030014305.1 Clarias laeviceps
ACATGTAAACCTGTTTTAAGAGACTCATTAAGCAATATTAGCAACCTTTAAAATGGCATAATAGGGGCACTTTAAATAGACCATAAACATGCGGCACACACACAGGGTATCTCACTACTAGATATCCTCTGCATTAAAAAATAATGGAAAGATTTAACCAACATTGGTAAGCTGGGAAATCTTTTAACTTTTCAAGTTTATCAAATATAAAGCAACATTGCAGAAATATATGGAGATAAAAGCTATTTTCTTTATATAGAATCTAAATGGGATGCCTAAATATTTAAATAGAACTACTGATTAGTGTATTAGCTACAAAAGTTCTTACTGTCATACTAGTATAATAACAATATACCCATTTAAAATAATTTCTAATGTTTAACTTCCTGATTCCCCAGGACGCACAATCTAAGCAAAGTGTGTCTTCGACAACAATATGTTATATATAGTTGAGAAAACAGAAGTTGTTTGATGTGTTTTGAGCGTTCTGTGTTCGCCTGCCTCCGCTGCACTCCCAAGGCCAAGAGATTAGGCCACTGATCTGGAGGAGTAAATCAATTAAGCTAACACGCCTTCACAATCGATAAACAGCAAAGCTCCCATCTATATTTCTCCTCTGCTGTTCTGTTATTGTGTATAAATGCCCTCCAAAACATCCAGTCCTTCGGGTAGATGTATAGGAAAAAAATATATATATATATATATATATATATATATATATATATTTTTTTTTTTATAACTTGTATGTTCATGATTTGTACAGTTGAAGAAGTGCCGTGTACAAAGGCCAAGGTGTTGAATGCAGCTGCATCAAAGCCAGGATTACAGAATGTCCACGGTCATTACGGTATATGAAGGTCTTGATTTCCAAGCCTTGATTTATATAACCTGTTTTTATTTCATTTACTTTTTTTTTTTTTTGTAAAACTGTCTGCATGTTGCTTCCTGGTGGTGTAGTGGTTAGCACTGTCGCCTTGTACCTCCAGGGTCTGGGTTCGGTTCCCGGCCAGGCTCGATTCCTGTCTCTGTGTGTATGGAGCTTACATGTTCTCCCTGTGCCTGGTGGGTTTCCTCCAGGTACTCCGGTTTCCTCCCACAGTTCAAAGACATGTAGATCAAACTAATTGGCGTTCACAAACTGCTCGTAATGAGTGTGTGAGTGTATGTGTGTGTGTCCTGCAATTGATTGGCACCCTGTCCAGGGTGTACCCCGCCTTGTGCCCTAAGCCTCCTGCGATAGGCTCCAGGTCCCCGCGACCCTGAATACAGAATAAAGCGGTATAGAAGATGAGTGAGTGAGTGAGTGTCTGCCTTGTCACAGTCTAAGCATTTGGGACAGACATGTGTCTGTGGCAGGAGCAGTCAATGAGACATTGATTTAGGCGTCTAAAGTGAAGGACTGATGGATGGACTTGATTTATTTTTTTTTAACAGAAATCAAATCATAACAGAAAAGAGTAATAACTACAGAGGAAAATCTAATTATTTTTTTCTCTTTTTTTCCCTCTGGAGATGTCACCATGAGGCCAATCTGTGTTGTGTCACTTTTTTCCTAGACTTTTATGGTTCCATTGTACTAATCTAAAATTGTGCGCATGTGCACCTTTCTTTAAAGGTTGAATAAAAGAATATCAAAAGGATGAAGCTGTGTGAAGTAAACGTGCTCCTTTCTGCTGTCTTCTTTAGGAATAAAAATGAGTAAATACACTAATTAATGCATACACTTTGGCTTTTCCTAATGAGTCCCAAGACTAATTGGTTGGCAAATATTTTCAAACTACAATTTGTATTATTGATTGTAAAAAATTATAACTTTTCTCCTCACTTCCTCGCAGCAAAGCTTAACACTCATAACTTGGCACGCTGTTTTTGTGCTCCTGCGGAAGGCAGAATTTAAATGAAAATGAGAAAAAAATGACAGAAATCTGTCGCTGCCAGGTAGATCACCCTTGGAGAAACAAAATTAGCTCAAATTCCTTTCTTCCTTTGGGTTATTCTGGAAGATAGCTGTGTATCAGCGTGTGTTTAGCTCTTAGCTCTTAGAGACCATTTGGCCCTATGATTATAAGAATGCATAACAACTGTTTGGACATTTTTTGATAACATGTTAATTTATTTATTTATTTTTTTTAATTATACCACATTTCCATAATTAGGGTGCAATTTGTGTCTCACTGATATTATATGCATAAATATGTATGTTTAGGAAAGATAAAAAATAATGTACTTTACAAATGTACTTTTCTACAGTATTATGTGCATGCTTCAAACCACAGGCTTTGAAACTAAATGAATCCATGGCAGCAGTTAGAAAACAGCACAGCACCCAGCATCATTATACTAGTGTATGTATGTATATTATATATATTATATAATATATAATATTCTTTCGGTGGCACAGTGGCTTAGTAGTTAGCACTGTCGCCTTGCACCATCAGGGTCTAGGTTCAATTCCCACCTTGGGGGTCTGTGTGCATGGAGTTTGCATGTTCTCTCTGTGCTTAGTGGGTTTCCTCTGGGTAATCTTGTTTCCTCCAATAGTCCAAAGCCATGCAGACTAGACTAATTGGTGTTTTCAAATTTCCCATGGTGTGAAGATGAGCATGTCATTAAGTGTGTGTGTGTGTGTGTGTGTGTGTGTGTGCCCTGCAGTGGATTGGCACCATACACCACCTCATGCCCTAAGTATCCTGGGATAGGCTCCAGGCCCCCACGGTCCTGTGTACAGGATAAAGCGATATAGATGATGTGTGAGTGACAGTCAGTGAGTAATATTTATTCCTCTTTTATGCCCTTTGTCCTGTACCTTGAGTCCATCCCAGGAGACTTTGAGCAATTAGCACTAATCTGCAAGTCTTTCACCCAAACATTTCCATCCAAACATGCAAACCCTCAACTATATATACATATATATGTTGATTCCTGTTAATTATTTAATTATTCATAATAGGCCACAAGCCTTTCACATTTTATAGTGAACAGGAAGCTGCTTTTATTGAAAATCTTAGGAAGAAGGGTACATTTTAAAAACTAGAGAACATTTTTATCTAAAGACTTATACATAATCAAATATGTCCATAGTTATGTAGCATGAGAAAGTCATTGATGTGGAATGAAACACAGGACTGTGTGTGTGTGTGTGTGTGTGTGTGTGTGTGTGTGTCAGTGTGTGCCTATGTGTGTGTGTCTATAAGTAGTAAGTTTGGACTTCTCTTTTCTCTATACTCTCAGAGGCAGTGACTGGAGCAGCACAGTGGAGGCGTGACCGGTGTCCAGATGGTCGCCTGACACACAGTTGTGTGTGTAGGAGTTGATCATCTGCTGCAACAATAATGACACATCATATTCCCTGGTGAAGAACGGCCACTCTCCGGAGAGTCCGCATCACTGCCGAGATGGGTTCTGCTCATACAAAGAACCTTTCTCTGGCTTCTTTGATCCATGAGAGCCTTAGGTTAATAAACTGGAGTCAGTACAGTCTCACATCAGTGACCTGGACAGGGAAGCTGAACCCTCCCATCATCTTTTTTTTTTCTTTTAAGCCACCCTTTTCTCCCAGGTCATGAGATAGAGATGCAGCAAGAGAAAAGGCTAAAACATCACTGTCTGGTCTAACCTGCACTGAGTGATTAATCATCAGTGTATTTTATTACTCATCAGGCATCAGTTCTCTGAAAAACCTTGATGTCATCCATGCCATCAAGCAAAGAAGTAAATCATGATGAGTGATTTGGGCTTAGAATTATTGAGAAGTCTTGCTATAGTCAGAATAGACAAGTTTGAATGAAATTATCTTCAAGATTAAGTCTTCTTAGATTTTCTGACGACTACTAGATGAATCATGATATTCTTTCTTCTATGGAAGGAATAGAACACTTATTATAGTGCTGTTCTGGTGTGGTGGCATGGTGGTTTAGCATTGCTGTCTCACAACAGCCAGGGCTGGAGGGGTTGAATCTTGCCCCCAGTCTGCATGCATAGCATTTGTACTATATGTCCTACCTTGTTCTTTTTTAATTTTCCTCGCACAGTTTCTACAGTATACCATTTATTCTGTAGAGGGTCAGGAGGGGCCTGGAGCCTATCACATGGGGGCATAAAGTAGGGTGCACCATGTGTGGGGTTGCCATTGCATCACAGTGCACAAGCTCACACTCATTCTCACACTATGGGCAGTTTAGAAACAAAAATTAGCCCACACTCCATGTCTTTGGACTTTAAGAGGAAACCAGAGTAGCTGAAGGAAACCCAACAAACCCACAGGGAGAAGATGCAAACTCCACGAAGGTGCTCAAACCCTCGACCCTGGATGTGCGAGGCCATAGTGCTAACCATTATGCCACTGTGTTGACGTTTCAAGATTTTAAAAGTATGAGACTGAGCACATTATTTCAAACCTTGCAGCACCTTAATCAACACCTTTTGACCAAAGAGAATCTAGACAATGCTACAGCACTGCAGACATATCAACAGACCGCACTGCAAGGTAACAGAGAAAGGACAAAAGCCGGAAATGTTCGACTTTTCCCATATTAGCTTGTAAGTGCTTCCTGGACTAGTAAAACTGCCTGTTCATTTGCGATGTTCATGATGTGACACTTTCGACTGTAGCATCACACCAAGACCCATTTCATGGCTGGATGCGCTGATTGAGAGTATTAAGGGAAAGGCTAGGGGTGTGATGAACTGACATGGCCAATAACTTTCATTACATAGCCGAAACCTTGTCTCACAGGCTAATTAATTTTCTCTGATCATCGCCCTGATGTGGCCCAGAGTGCAGGCTTAATTCTGCTCTAATCTCCACGCCTCTAAACAAAGAATGCTGGTCTTAGCAAAAGCTGGTGGGAACTAGGTTGTTTTTGTATTAAGTTACGTGGGGAGAAAAACTGTGTTGTGCTCCTGAGAGGCGCTGCTTTACCAAGATAAACTGCTGCATCATCTCTATGAGGGATCACAAAAATGGATTTATATAACGTAGCCAAGTTGCCTATCCACTCGGCATCATTATGATAGGTATCAGAGTTAACAGCTGCTTTTCCTCATCTGGGTTTTGTGTCTCAGCAAGTTTATGTTTGATGAAGTAATCACGTGCACACATAAAACCCTTGCATATATTAATATCTATTTATTGAGATTTGATAAACAGAGGATCATAAAATAAATAAATAAATAAATAAACAAATAAATAAATAAAATCACAAATGCCTAAAAAGGTAAGATCATGACATAAAGTTGGCAGAACACATGAAATGGATGGAGCACCACCTACTGGACAGATTTAAAAGTGCACGTTTCAGGACAGGATTGAATTCTCAAAATGTGAAACAGGATAAATAAATCTCGCCATAACTGCCTTCAAACAAACAACTTTTGATATGCACTTTGCTATTTAAAAAATTGTCTTGCTAGAATAAATCTCACACATAATGGCTGACCCATTCTTGAATAACTTAATAACTTGTATCTCAATATTTAGAATGAACATGTGATCTTCATTGGTGTCCAAGTTTTGTTTTGTTTTTTCTTTTGGCAATGACGCTTAACGTTTTACTTTTATACTCTTTATTTTCACCATGGGCGGTGTAAGGAGGCTTTGTGTAAGCACTGTTGTCTGGCACCTCCAGGATTGGGGCTTCCTATCTCACTTCAAGTCTGTCTGTATGTACTTGGTGGGTTTCCTCCTGGTACTCTGGTTTCCTCCCTAGTCCAAAGACATGTATACATGTATAGTGGACTGTATAACTGGATTCATAATTGTGTTCTGAGATAGGTTGGCACCTCATCTAGGGTGTTCCCCGCCTTGTGCCCTGAGTTCCTTGGGATATACTTCAGGTCCTCTGTAGCCATGCACAGCATAGTGGTATACTGTAGAAGATAGCTGGATGGATGGACTGATGGATTTTTTTGCTTCAACGCTAATCTTTTACCCACAATGCCATTTGACAACCTGCTCATTGTGGTGCCAGTACAATTAGCCCACGCTTCATCTCTACCTAATAAGAGTGATATATATACAGCGCTGAACAGCAAATCAGCACCAGCATGGTAAATACATCACAGCTACTTTTAATATAAACATCTTTAGTGTGTTTTAAGATAGACTTTTCCTTAAGTTCTCCAGTTGGTCTTAAAGCTTCTGGGTAGAACCAAACAATTTGGTACTTTCCTGTTGGTTTGGAGTTACATCATTAATACATGCATTTTTGAAAGCCAAAGAACCTTGAAGATGTATGATGGAATGAATTCATATGAATTAAGGATTGTCTGTTTGTGAACACGTCAGTAGGAAAATAAATAAATAAATAAATAAATAAAATAGTTCATTGTCAAATGAGGAAGCAAGTGCATAGAAAATGCACTGTTTGTTGTAAACTCTACAAAATACATTTCATGTCTATGTGTGTGTGTGTGTGTGTTTTTTATCTCATTTGTGCTGGTTTTTGACATTTTTTCTTCTTCCTATTTTTGGCATCTGGAGATTTCCTTCCTTTTCTGATATGCATATCCGTACCTGTGAGAGTTTCCTTAATGACACAGCTTGCTTTCTGAAGCTTTTTCTGCCTGCTTTTCTTCCTGCTCCATTATCTGATTATGTGCAAGTTTGCCTGTGAAAAACACATGGGTATTCTCTTTGTATTGCCCAAGAACCACTCTTATATGCACCAGTACTCATGATTATCACAGAGGCTTACAATGGGGTAGTGCAAACAGTGCACAAATGCACACAAACACACATTATTTCCTTCACATACAGAACAAATTACGGGAATGATTGCACTCAAACAACAGATGGTATGATCTCCTTTTGCCCAAACCTCAATGCTAGACCACTTTTAGCGTTGAGTTTGGAAGAAAGTGCTCTAAAAGGGCTGCTATGCCGGTATTCAACTTTAGCTTGTTGGGTACCATTGAGATTTCTAAGCACCCGAAAAAGTGATGGAAACAAAAATTGTCCTAGTTTTTGAGCAGAATGCACAAAGAGTATGCTGTGATTCAGCCATAGCCATGTCATGTTATTCTCTCTCTCTCTCTCAGTGGAAGCGTGACATGCATGTTGACGTGCCGTGGATTTCAGCCCCAGAGATTAGAGCTGGTTCCCAGGCCCAGGTAAATAAGCTTTATTGCACCGGTAAAGTTTCACAACATCTCCGGAACAACTCAAATTGGATCCAAACTGCACAAAAAAGTTCCTTTCTCTAAGGAACTAAAACTTCATTCTTTGAAGCTTGGACTATTGACTATGGAGTGAAAAGGATGTAAACTCAGTAGTGCTTTTATTTGAAAGAATTCAAGAACTTTGATAAGAATCCATGATGAGCAATGGTCAGAACACAGGCAGGTATTATTTAGCGCAATCCATAAACTGAAATAAAGAATGTGAATAAATAAATGAAACATAGATAAGTGTCTCTGATTTGCTTATACAAAAATAAACTGTGAATTCAGAATGAATACGTCGATACCCCTTTCATACATACAGTAGTCTGAAAAAAATCTCATAGAAAGCAATTTGAATGAGAACACTGATGTACTCTCGGAGATTTCCTGGAACTCTCGTGGGTGCTCCCAAACTTCTCCCAAAACTCCCAAATTCTTTCTTCAATCTCACAAATCTTGGCTATGAAATTATTGGATGTCAATTCTTTCTGTACACTATTCACAAGAAAAAATCAAAACATTTCTCTCATAGCACTCTCCTGGCACTAATAGACACACTCCTGGCCACGCCCCAAATTCACAGGGCTCTCCTGGTCCTCGTCGATCTCGTGGAAAATTTTTAAATGAAGCAATTCTCAGAGATGTACCTCTAAATACCTCCTGAAGTGTCAGTGATGCTCATGCCAAGCTGTCCTCATAGTCACGGCGGTCTCATCAAGCACTCCTTGCCTTTCCTTATTCCTGTACAAGCGTCCTCTTTCTTGCCATTCTCAGAAGCATGAGATTGGGGCATATTCCTTGTTCTTGCTGCACACTCACCAGTAAACTTGCCAAGAACTCCTGGCTCTCCTCAAATTTGTACACACACTCACCTCCTTCTCTTTCTTAGGACATGGAAAGAAAATGTTCTTGTTCTTTACGAGATTTTTTATCAGACTCACTCACTCACTCATCTCATCTATACCGCTTTATCCTGTGTTCAGGGTCGCTGGAGGCCTGGAGCCTATCCCAGGAGACTTAGGACACAAGGCGGGATACACCCTGGATGGGGTGCCAATCCATTGCAAGACACACACACATTCACACACTACTAGCAATCTGCATGTCTTTGTACCGTGGGAGGAAACCCGCGTACCCGGAGGAAACCCGCCAAGCACTGTGAGAACATGCAAACGCCATACACACAGAGACGGGAATCGAAGCTGACCGGAAATCGAACCCGGACGCTGGAAGTGCAAGGTGACAGTGCTAAGCACTACATCACAGCGCCGCCTTCATCAGACTCATGTATGTATAAAAGAAGGTTAATAAAACGGGTTATACTATATAAAGACAAACTTATCAAGGACCAATACAGAGCAGGTGAACACCAGAGGGTAACACGGCAATGACAGGACAGCAGCATAGACAGAAACATGATCATGTCCATCACCATGGTAACAGTGAGTCATGGTAACAGCGAGTTTTCTGCTTTAGCCATTGTTTTTGTTGATAATGTGTTAAGTATTTCAATCGCTCTTATCTCATTGAACATACAGTAGAAAAATAGCTTATCAAATAGTTTTAGGCATATAGTTCCATAGAACAAATGCTTATTGTGTGTGCATTTGTACCTTATTCAAAATAAAGTTAGGTGGACTTGTAAATAATTGGCTTGATAAATGCAAAGATGCAAATGGCTTGTTAAAAATGGACAGGCTGAGCTGGAAAAGTATAGACAGAAAGTGTGATAAAAGGTGAAGGAAACAGATGTTGTGAACTAATGAATGTAAAGAGCATTTGTGTTGCAGACTCGCAGTTACAGTGTGGGTTGACATTCTCATTTAAAATACCAAACATTCCACTGGTTGTGAAACAAGAATCATATTGTTTTGCATCACAGTTGAACAATCTGTAACTGATTCAGACAACTTTTGTGCAAAAATGTGAAAGGTTAAGGATAAGGGTGAGGCTAAAGCTTTTACTTTTTTTTTATGATTTTATCATATTTGTGTGAAGTCAAAACAAATCCAGGTTTAACACAATTATTTATTTACTTTATATCTTATACTGATTTCACATCAGATGTTAAGATCATGGTAAGGTTGCTGCCACACAGCTACAGAACTCTTGGTTGGATCCTGAGCATAAGGTACTTTCTGTATAGTGCTTTAATTTTTTTTTTCTCAAGTTTGTTTGGGTGCTCAGGTTTCCATCTACATAGAGAACTGCATGTCTTTGGACTGTGGGAGGAAACCGGGGAACCCGGAGAAAACCAACCAAGCACAGGGAGAAAATGCAATTTCCATGCATACAAGCCAAATATTTATATGAATTTGAAATACGTCTGACACACACACACACTGATCAGGCCATAACAGTACCACGAAAAAACATTACGGCCAATATTGTGTAGATTCTTGTAGTGCCACATAGGCAGCAGTTAGGGCATAGGACCTCTGATGCTGTGCTGTAGTAGCTGGCACCAGTACATTAGCAGCAGATCCTTTGGGTGCCTTGAGCTCTTTGCTTGCTAAGCATCACACATACAGTAGCAGGTTGTGATGAACTGCATGTTCTGATACCTTTCTATAGTCACCATCATTATTTTATTGGAATTGGGCTTGACGGGCTAGCTTTTGGTCCCTACATAAAGGACGCTTTGGATGCCCATGATCCTGTAACCAGTTTACTGGTATATAATTAATAATCAATGCTAATGTGTTAATGTTTTGTGATGCTATACCTAATCTGTGCATTTAAAATATAAGAAAAAATACTTTTCCTCTTCCCATATACTACATTTCTCTATGGGTTGGTGGTTGACCTCTTAGTGATTTCAATAGCATAAATCCATACACATAAACAATCCCAAAAGTCAAAGTGCAGAAGAAGAATAAAGCGGTGGTTCACAGTGGTCATGCATTTGATTGCAGCCGATGGTTGCTGCCATGTGCTCTCAGGATCATAACCTTAGCTAAATTGTATACAGTAACTATACGTAGTTGGGTTCATATCATAGATGAAAGTTTATCTATATGAGATAATGATTTTGTCCCCATGCTTTTTTTTTTTCTCACAGCAGGAACTCACACAGCAGGGTTCCGGATGTTCTCAGAGGAATATGGTATTCTAAAAGCCAACTGATACATGTGTAACATTCACAAATAGCTTTAGTTTAAGTCAACATAGCAAATTTGTTGCCATTGTTTTAAAGTTGACACCTCAAATTATTTGCAGACTGGATGAAAAAAACACAAGAAGACACACGGTTACTGAGTCTGAAAATAAATTAGACACGATGTCCACATGGAGAAACAAAAACCGTACGGGAAGGACTAAGGGTGCTATGCAAAAAGTGTTTTAAGAAATAATGAACTAATTATACACTGTTGTTTGGTTAGAAGGCCTGTCTGCTTTCATGTTTTATTCATAGGTTCTGTTTTTTGCTTTCTTTCCCACCCCCCCACATCTAGTTAAATGGTATTTCTTACAGGGCCTGGCATGGCAAGCCACTATGCCCTGAATTGCAATGAAGGCAAGCTGTGTGAAAGTGAAGATTTGGCATGGTCAAAATAGAAAGAAAAAAGTAAAACAAAAAGGGTGGGGCTTATTAAATGTTACCCAACAGTCAAGGCTGTGAGCTTGCGAGGGTGAGAAAACATGAAGGAGATGACTTATTTGTTGAATGTCAGTTCTCGGCTCTTGCCTTCACTTCTATAATTACTCGGCCTGTTTCTCTGTATATTCCTCACCACAATATGCGAGGTAGAATTGATAAGGAAGACTGAAAAGACCAACTTACCACTCGAAGAATCAATCTCAATGACTCAAAGTATTGAAATGTGTCATGTTGTCGCATTGTCATTTTGTCGCTCTTGTTTGCACATTTGCACGTGCACTTTATGTTGTCCCTTTTGTCTAGAACTTAGATAGTTTTCTGTTAATTTAAAAATGTCAATCTGTTTTGTCTCAGCTAGTAGGCTAGTTAGGTTTCTTAGTTAGTTAGTTAGTTTTGTTAATTTATGTTGTTAATTTATGTTGTATGGAGCACCTTGGTCCTGAAGGAATGTTGTTTCGTTTCACTGTGTACTAAACTGTACTGTACAGTATATGGTTGAAATGACAATAAAAGCCTACTTACTGTAAATTCAAGGTCACTTGTGTTTGAAAACTGTAAACAGACAACAGTGAAAAAATAAATGTTTCTTTTTGTTGCGAAATCATCTTTTGTTGATGCATAGAAATGATGTTTAATCATTTGTAAGGTTTAAGTTACACTTTAAATATTTATTATACTGTAGAAGAGGTTTTACTGTTGCATTGAATTTAATAAATTACTGATGTAAAGAATGAACAGGTACAGTAATGAGTGATTATGTACATCTCTGTTTGTTTTCTCTATAGGTTTTTCCTTTGTCTGTAGACCATAAACCTCCAGATAAACATGGGGGATTGATGAACTGACTTATGTGAACCATGGGCGTAAATTTAACATTTAAATTTAACATTTAACAGTAGGGGGGGGACAATAAATATAAAATTTCTCATGAGCAATTTTTAATACAGTGCATGGGAAACGGCGTTTGTCGTGTTAGTTGCAGTGCATTATGCAACAAGCTATTGTAAACAAGCTAA
>JAQMYJ010000038.1:7420530-7434615 GCA_030014305.1 Clarias laeviceps
ATTATACCAACTCCACACCCCACTACCTCCCCCCCTCCATACACCCCCCCCTCCACACACACACACACACTAGGGCTACCCATGGAGCAGGCACTCACCACCACCCCCCTCCCTTTTTTTCCCGCTCCCCTGGCTTCAGAGCTATAAATATTAAAGATCTGCTATAAGAAGTGTGGAGGAAAGGGACGTGGTGAAGAGTGCTGTATGATTTCACAGTCCAACTATTAGAACTTGGGGTAATGAAAACTAGACCACTGGGGTGCTGAGCTGAGTCTAAGTGTGCTGCAAATGGGAATAAAGTGCCAGTGAGAGTGTAAGAGAAATTGAGAGAAAGCAAAAGTGCTAATGTGAGGGTGGTGCGTGATTGTAAGAGAAGTATTTGCTAATTGTTTGATAATTATTGCGAGAAAGCACACTTTTGCATAAGATCTTACGTCTTGTGTTCAAATTGCACCAAATTCAATAAATGCCATTTCGCTTCTACTGACAGCTGAGATCTGGGGCTCCTCACATCCTGTTATCAAGTGCATGGACTTTCCACCAAATATCAGCCTAGTTCCTATCTCCAATCATCAATAATCAGTAATGCATTCACTCCTCCCTTGATGCCTGATTAAGGGGAGGATGGAAAAGCACAAGCCCAAGGCTGATACGCCTGACTGGGGGACTGGGCCACTTGACTCCCCTGCTTAATCTGTGGCCTCCCTGGGGGCTGTCTGAAGCATGCTGCACAGACGTGTCAGAAGAGGCTAGGTCACGAGGTCACCGGGTCAGGTCTGCTTCTAACTATTGCAATGTGTGCAAAGATGGAGTGAGTGAGGGTGTAACAACAGGGTAGGGTTTCACGCTGTCTAACCAAGGAAGAGTAAAGAGAGAAAACTACACTTTACCACGACATACATGAGAAGTATGGGCTAGAAGGCATAATTTAAGTTCTAGGACAATTAATTTCTATATTACAATTAAAAAGGAAAAGTTACAATTGATTTAACATAAAAAAATTATAAATGATTTAACTAAATAATAATACAATCATAATGACTTTATTAAGTTATTTAAAAAATACTATTATAAAACATGGTTGGATAATATAAATAAATAAATAAATAAATAAATACAGATCATGAGTTAATGCAATTTAATGTAGTAAAGATGTCGGGGAGTATTTAAACCCATATCACAGACACAGGCATCTGGGTTGTAATTGCCAGGTCTGTCCAGACCTACGTGCTGTAATAGGCTTCTCTGGTAGTGCCCAGTGCAGAGAGAATTTATACTCGGAGGAAATAAGGCCATTGCTCAGACCAACGCCTGCACTGGCTGCTTTGCTGGAGGCCAGTTGTTTGAGACCTCATCAATCCAGCTTTGCAGACCCACAACATTCCCACGGCACTGCAAGCAGATAAAAGTCCACAAGTAATTATCTAGATAGCATCATCAGTTATAGAGCAAGGCAAAATTAATTTGTATGAAAAATGGAAATGCTCAACTGGAACCCTTGCAGATTTTTTTAATCATCATGCTAATATATATTAGATTGGAAAGAGTATTATTGCTGATTATTATTAATATTATTAGAAGACCTATTTGTTAATGTGCAGTTGAATGGAGTCATGTATGTTATGTTTATTCCCCCCCAGATTTATCACAAGATAGGGACGATATTTGTTCAGAAATTTAATGCATTTTTTTCAAAGTCTAAATACAATTTTTTGGCAACATGGTGTGGTGGTTAACATTTTGCCCTTGCACCTCCAGGGTCTAGGGTTCACGTACCCCCTTTGGGTTCTTGTTTGTGGAGTTTACGAGTTCTCTTCGTGCTTGGTGGGTTTTCTCTGGGAATGCCAGTTTCCTCCCACAGTCCAAAGACTCAAGCCCCACCCATTGGATAGACTCTAGGTCTCCCTGTACTTCATTGGTTCTCAGTTCCGTTCCTAGAGGACCACCGTCCTGAATATTTTAGTGCTTTCTTAGCTGCCAGCACATTTGATTTAACTCAAACTAATTAGCATATTTTTCTTAATTAAAGTGGGTGTGGTATAACAGGGAAAGCACTAAAATATACAGGACAGTGGTCTTCCAGGAATAAGGTTGAGAACCAGTGCTGTACATGATTAGTGGTATCGAGAATGAGTGAGTAAATGATAGTAATTGCTGGGTTTAAGCAACTGATGCTTAATTGTTTATATAAGAGCCTCAGGGGAAACTTTATTCGTAAATCTTTATTTTAGCAACTACTCGACTTGTCACCTTTAATTTGCAAAAACTATCACAGTTATAACTTGCTCTGAGATAAACTGACACTCCCAACAAGGATATTTTCTGCTTTCTTCCATTCAGTGTTCCCAGGACAGTCTCCTGAACCATCAAACCCTTGCCCAAGGCTTCGGAAAGTGTGAATAAAATTGTTAGAACTTCATCACGTCATTCAAATGAAACACATGACATTGCCACATATTCGATTCAGCAGCACTGGGGCAACAAAGTGAGAATTCATCTATTAAATGCAAACCACTTGGGCAAGCAGCACTGCGTTACATTTTCTGCAACAACACTTCCACATTTAATTCAATTTAAGTCAATTTAATTTCCCATAAGCTACAAGGATACACCTGTTTGCAGTCCCACAATCATACATTCTCTCTGATTGCCAAGTCTTGCTTCTGGTTCATACTAAGCCTTGTTTTCTCATTTTCCTATTTTCCTCTTATGTTTTTTTTTTTTGCAACATGGTTCTTGTCTTCACCCCTACTGGATGCTGTTTGATGATCACATGATCTGTGTCAGTTCTTGACCATGATTTTTGAATGGCCCTTTTGGATTTGTTTGTCAGCTTTAATACATCTACACTTGCATCCAATATAAACCGCCTTTGTGGCACACTACAGCTTAGATGGAAATGCCGCACTGCTGCTTGGAAGTATAAATGGGCTGAAGCTCCTCTTTGAATCAGTTTAATTTCCTCTTCTTGATTCTCTAGCCAGAAGCACTAGCTGAATCCTCAACAGATTCACCCATGTGGGCATATATTGCAAAACAGCCCAAAGGGCTGGCCTATATATATATTTTTAATTTTTTTATTTTATTTATTTATTTTTTTCTGTTAGGCAGATACTATGTTTGTCTTAGATTAAGAAAAAAAATCTAGTGTATTTCCACTCCCTCAGGAAAGCATGCCACAGCATCAGAATCTAATAATTTCCTTTTCAAAATGGAGGGATAATCCTTTACTGTAAATCTTTCATTTCAATCCATGCCATCTCCAGAAAAACAGGAATAAAAGAAAAATGGGGGCATGAGCAGATACTAAACTGGCTGGACCTCTCACCACTGATCCTAAATGAGTTTTGAGTTCTGTTACACCGCTGGGAAAACTGCCTCGTTGAATCTAGCCATCTTTTCTCTCTCTCTTTCTCTCTCTCACATGCACACGCATGCACACATGCACGCGCACACACACACACAGACACGAATTTTTTTTGACAGCAAAAACAGCAACAATATTCCAGAAATCCAAATCTTTCAAATGGCTGATTAAGGTGCAGGAATAACAAAGTTTTGACTTTTAAAAAGTTGCACATCTGATTTATATGCAGCCGTAATTGAAAGCAGCACCTTTCTGACATTCTCAGCGTATCAAACTAAACAGATTCTGTCTGCATAAGGCAAATGGCAGGCATGTGTGGTGTGAAAGATTTCTTTTTTTTTTCTTTCTTTGTCTCCATTCGATCTAAGATTTCCGTTTAGCTCAGTTCATTTGCATGCCATCAAAGAGGGCTTTAAAGCAGCATTGAGTTACTGGGTATAATTTTTTTTTTGTGCTGCTGAATTCTAAATTCTGATTGGTCAGAAGCAGCTCAAACAGTAGTGCTGACTGTAAGTTTTATATTGATGCGTTTGTAGAAATACGGCATTAATGATTTGGGAACAACTAACACAAGAATGAGAATGCTCCATATAGGAACATGCATATTCGTATAGTAGATACTGTATGGAGTAGCATTTAAGGAAGGAGTCTCCAGTGTCAGAGATTCTTTTTTTTCTGACACAATTGTAGATTCTCTTCAATATGATAATTGAATTATTAATAATAATTAATTATTATTATTATTAGTAGTAGTAGTAGTAGGAGGAGGAGGAGGAGGAGGAGTTTAAGAGGAAGGAAATTAAGACTAGTGAATGGTTGGCTGTTTATAACTATATACAGTATATTGGCCTGCTTTAATGTACATGATAACAGGAACTAACTTGTTTCATTAATGTTCCATAACATTAAATCTAACTGTAATCTAATAACATCCCACCCATTTAGGAGCCTCTGTAGTCCAACAGGGACCATGGAGGCCAGTGGTGAACATGCACACAGACCCAAGGTGGGAATCAATCCCAGACCCTGGAGGTGCAAGGCAGTATATAGTAACTAAAAAGGTAGAAACTAATAAATAAAACATATTACTTTTTTAACGTTCCTTTTGAATTCATAGAAATTGCCTTCATTGCGGTGGAATAAAACTAATTGCAACATGATGTTTTGTTATTTATATTACATCTTTATGTTTTACCATAACATAATGTTTTGAAGTGAGCAGGCAGCGCATGCATTGAGCCCACAATCCTGGAATTGCAAGGCCACGGTGCTAATCACTATGCCATAATCATCTAAAGTCAAACAAAAAAGACTCTTCACTTTACATGTAATGAATCTACTAGAAAATATGAGATTTTCACTTTTGAAATAATATGCACACACATTCTGCAAACACACAACACAAAAAAAAAACACAAGAATTTATGCAGAATGCAGCTTTTACCACTCCGTCCTCTTGACTGAGCAGATTATGTGTGCTTTGAGTTATGTTGTGTTTACATGGTGGTCTCCAATATTGACCTCAAATTAGTGGTTTCTTAAGCTCCCTCCTTAGGACAGACTTGGATTTTTTTCTGTGGTCTCTGTTTCTGACCACCACATCCAAACCCATGATTCTCCAGCCTGTGTGTCATCGAGGTGATCTGGCCTTGTATCTAATGAGCTCACTTGCAAGTGAGTTATACACTTGCTTTAATTATGTGTGTGTGTATTTGCATGTTTCTTCACATAGTTTGTACTGAATGGTAGGTTTGGAGTAATGTTTTTTTTTCTAGCATGATTCTTTAGGGAGCCGTGGCATGTTTGTGTCAGGTTGTAAAGTAAAGGCAGACTGCTTGAGAGTGAAATCTTTCCCCCCTCGGAGACACACACAGACAGATTACAAATTCAGACATTACCTCACCAGCAGGCACAGCAGCCCGCTATGGACTAAGCAGAGAGACAGAGAAAGAGGGGATAACATCTCAGACAGACACTGAAGACAGAAGGCCATGTAAGGAGCTGCGTAATTGTGCAAAGACATCCTATTTGTTTTTTAACTGTTTGTTTTTTTTCTTATGCTGAGGGTGCACAATTGGTATTGGGCATCCTTCTTGATTGTATATTTAAAAATGGGGTCTCTTGCTGCAAGTGTATGTGAAACTTTGTAAATTGCCAAGCTTAATACTGTACAATAATCAGAGGTCCTACTACGGGTGTAAAAAGGGGATTAAATACAGTGGTCACCATTGGCCTACAGTGATCACCTTGGGCCTCCACAGTTAGCTGGAATACTGTAGAATACTGAATCCTGAGAAAATAGGATACTGTGGCAGATTTGAGAAATGCATTAATAAACTGCCATCATTTTCTTTAAGCTCAACTTAAGCTTTTTGAACATGAATCAGCAGTTACAGTAGTAGATCCTTTAGATGTTTAGGTACCTTTTTTAGGCCTGGCTAAAGGAAGCTATTAGGCAATATGTAACAAAGAGAGCTTTAATGAAGTGAGCAATGGGTTCCTAGCAATGGGTGTCCGATATGAAACCTGTGGGACAATGAAAGGACACATTCATTAACATTGACATCGACAACATAACATGTATGAGTTGCTCATGCAGTTCGGCATGATGCATTTCCTGCATTCATTCATTTCCAGTAACTGTTTCCTTGTTAGAGGGGCATTGGCTAAAATAACTAATTTGTCCATTTTTCAGGAAATTGTGCCAAACTATTTTGATACAGACTGGATCCACAGAAAAGCATTTGCCTTATCACCCTGGGTTCACAAGTACAAATCTCAGTGATCCCACAACTATCTATATGGTCATGTGTCCATAGTATCACATTGAGCCTTGCCAATCATGGGCATCTGCTCATACTGTAGTACATGCTTATGCATGCAGTAGATAGTGAGTCCCTGTGATGTGCGGCAGTTCTAAAAGACATAGTTGGCTTGCTTGAGTTGTCTTGGAAGAACCAGATGATACCGTTCACTCTTTCCAATTGGTAGCTGCCGTATGACAGATAAGAGCAAACTGGTGCATGGAAACTGTCCAAGGCTAAATAAGGTTGAAAATCAAAGAAAAAAAAAACGCAGAAAGAAATTAAGTAGTATTCATAACTGTGCAAGCAGGTGGGATTGGTGGAATATTCTGAAGGGTGGGGGGGTGGGGGGGTTGTGTGCTATGTAGAAAACAATATCCAAACCAGGCCTATTGTAGGTACTGCCAATCAGAAAAAAATTTGTGTTGAACATGTGTCCAATACCTCTGTGAGCACACAGACACTGTGTGTCTTTGTGTTACTTAAAAAAATAGCTTAAAGTAATTGTAATAATGTTTATTTACTCATTCATTTATTTTACACTATTATACTCCATTACAGCAATTCCAGTCAACTCTGAAATGAAAAGGCTCCTAAAAGCACTTACTCCAAATTCTTACCCTGCAAACTGCCCACATAATATTCAAAACACATAAACATAAATACAATATAATTTATTATATATGAAGATCCTGCACTGAAAGCAGTACAATCAAATCTGAGATGCCTTTTGTGTGTGTGTGGAAACTGGAGAGGGTTGACAGTATGTGTGTTTGAATGAGGCCTAACTGCCTAAGCGCGTGGTGGAATGGAGGTCTACCGCAGGCCCCGGCATGCAGGCTTCTGATAAAAAGCCAGACAGTAAATCAGAGAGGGAGCGGAACGGCCGGAGCATGCGGTGGCAGCGCAGTCCCTACAGCTGTACAGCTCACACATTTCCAGCTGCCACAGAAGCTAACGGCCACCACGCACACACACTCCATCTGGAGCTCCCACAGTCTTCACGCTAACCGCCTTTAGTGTTTCTGAGCATCCAGAGCTCATGCTCTGTAAGAGTTGATGAGTTGTTCATGCTTAGGACACCACGTTGGTCTCAATGACTCGAGCTAAGGTGTCTGTTACTGTGAACTATAGGGCAAAATTTGGTTTGTTTAACTGACACTATCGAGAAAAATACTTTTAAAAAAAGTTAAAAAACTTTCTGTTGTATTGAACTTCCAGCTGCGTAAAACACAGTATGACTGCACAACAATTCCTGCTATCCATTACCACATAAATGTGAATGGGTTCCCTGTTGAGTCCGGGTTTCCTCTCCAGGTTTCTTTTTATTCCATCTCCGGGAATTTTTCCTTGCCACCGTCACACTCAGCTTGCTCACCAGGGACAATCTGATCATTTTGATTCATACATTTTTTTCTCACACATTTCATACACATTTCCATAATTTTCTTTTGATTCTGTAAAACTGTTTTGCAACAATGCCCATTGTTAAAAGCGCTATACAAGTATCATTGAATGCATTTCAACTGAATTGAAATAGGTCCACCATCATTCATCATTTAAAGGTTTATCTGTGGTCTATCAGAACCTCGTACAAGGTAGATATTGTAGTCTTAGACTTAGACTGTTCTGCGCATTTCTCCAGCGTGATCGGTTTGCCGCAACATCTTCAGCTTTGTCCCAGGAAATACCAAGTGCACGGAGATCATTCATGAAAGTCCGACAACCTTGTTTCCACATTCCTTTTTGGTGCGTCCACAGAATTGCTGATTTTGGGTGCCGTGGATGGGGTTTACAGAGTATATGGCCAGCAAATTGCATATGTTGCTTAGTCATGATATCATTTAGGGGGCGGGTCACAGTTCGGCGGTTGATCTCTTCGTTGGTGATGAGGTCACATTATGAGACATGTAAGATTCTCTGAAGCCACCGCTGCTGGGCGACTTGAGTCGTCGCATGATCCTAGCAGATGTCTTCCACGTTTCACTGGCATAGACTGCATTTGGGATGATGTTGTGATTTTGTAGTACTTAGAAGAAATGATCATGCTATGAATCCTCACAAGATCTCCTGAACTACCAACCACAACAGCCCCAAAGCATCAATGTTTTTAACCACTTTAATCTTTTACAATGCTTAGGATTTTTTTTTTTCTTTCTAGGCAGTCCTTCTTGCAAATTTACAATAGTTCACTTGAATCAAATTTGTAAAGCTATAAATGTTAGCGACAGGATTAGAGTGCATACAGACTTCTACAAACGAATTAATTGAATAGATCCTCCCATTACTAAATGTGCTTTTTTGCTGTTGACTTTAGTCTTTAGTGAATCAAGTCTTACTCCCACATCAGAACCTGCTTTCCTGAGCAGTTCATTAAGCCTGCTAGCATTTTCCACATCACACCATTGCCAAAACAGAATAAAATATCACACTAGCCATTCATGTGTGACTTGCAAACACAAAAGGACCTGAATCTTCTCAGGAATTAGAAGTGACTGTCATTTCCTGTTTACAGCTTCAGTCAAATATGTCCCTCAAATGCACCCCAGCATGCTTATAGTTATGAACGACCTTTACACACACTCTGTGACTAAAAGAGACAAAGAGGCCATCCTTTTTATATTGGTGATGTTCAACTGCATCACTCAACAAAGGACCCCACCGGGTTTTTATATTCAATCTCCATTCCTAAACCCAAAACCACAGGGTTCCATGCTGAAATGTATAGACTGAAGAAAAAAACTAACCAATATACTGTAGTCCCCATGTGAAACACACATACTGCTCACTACCATGTTTTATATGCAGTCTTTAAGCTGAACATACTGCAGCCTGCCAGGTGAAGTCCATAATCTAATACATAATGGATGACTCAGTTTGCAAAGAATGGAGTTTCTACCCAACAGCATTTGGTGTTAAATCCACTAGAAAAATAAAAAAACATGATTCTCACCAGTGGTGTTTAAACCATGCGGGCAGAGGTAAGCCAGGTCCATGCATTTTCCATCTCTCTTGTTGGAATTAGTTCATGTCTGCTTTTTGAATAATTAATATTTTATTCAATTGGCTTTCCCTTATTTACTGTATAATTCTCTGTTGAGAGAATTTTGGAAAGAATCCTCCAATGGAACTAAAGAACAATGATGCATGTAACACCCATGTGTTCTTTAGAGTAAACTCCTTTTTGCAAGAGTTTTAGTAACATTTTGTTTTGTTATATATATAAAAAAAAAAAAAAAACAATATTTAAACTCTCATGGGGTTTCCTCAAATGATTTATCCGTTGTTAATTATCCCAACTTTAAATAATGGCTCTTTATGGGATGGCCTCAGTAAGGAACCCATCTGTTATAGTGTTACAGTTACTGCAGATTTTTCTACAATACTTTCCTTCCTGTTTTTCATACAAGGGATGTTCATGTCAAACTGGCACTTCTGCTGAAATTTCTCATGAATTGAGGTATAAAACTAATTGACATTTACAGTAGACTTCAAGCACAGTACAAAGATGAAGTAAAACATTACTTCAGGACATGCATCCATGAACAATCTATGAATACTGGCTGAGATGGCTTGGAGCCCACTGCAGTCATTCCTGTAAACATTCAGCAAGCGGAATACTCTCATTAAAAAAAAATAAATAAATGGCCTGGCTTGATCACCAAAGGCATTCTGTTTTGTGGAACAATGCAGGACCTTATACTGTCCACTGCACTGCATGAACATTAAAGGAACTTGACAGGGAGTTACTGCCACATCCCCCGTAGAGTCCCGACATCGCTCCTAGCCTTTTCCACATGCGTGGGGCATTAAAGGAGTTCCTGGGGGGCCAGCATTTCAGACGTGAAGCAGGCACTCAGATCATGGCTCCGGCGTACTGAAAAAAACTTTCTAATTTGATGATATCCCAGCACTAGTGAAGCCCTGGGATAATTGTATTAGTGGGGATTAGGAGGGGATTATAAAGAGAAATAAGGGAGTTTTTACTCTCATAACTGTGTTCTGTTATTCTGCACAATAAAAAGTTCTGCTTGGGCTTGAACTCCCCTCATACATCTTACTGTACATGTTCAGGAATTTATTTTCTATCTGTGTGACATTTTTATCACTGGTTTGTCAATCTGCCTATCTAATATTCTTGATAGAGCAATATCTCAAAAATAAGTGGTTGAATGTTTGTAAGATGATTCATAGACTTATCATTATTACCAGTATATGACCCGATTAGATTTTGGAATTAATGCAAATTCAAGGTCACAACTTTCCAGTTTGGAGTATATTTTGCATATATTTTACGTAGAAGTACGTCTGGCATACAAATTAGTAATGAAAAAATACTATTGGTGTGGAGTTCAATTTAATATTGTATTTTGGATAAGACATATGACATTGTCATGACAGTAGCCTGGTATATGTTGATGGACTGTTAATCGAATCTACTGCGTATCTGTAATGTTGCTCGGACTGCTTTTATTTCCATATCAATTGAGGACATTGAACAAACCAGCAGATGTGTTTATCATTGCATAAAGATTAATTGTCTTTCTGTCTGTCTGTCTGTCTGTCTGTCTGTTTGTCTTTTTTCCTCTTGCACTCTGCGTTTCCTCCCTCCATTGTTTCACACAACAGCAAGTGAACGCTTCCTGGATTCCCGTTGACTCAGGCAAAGGCCAGCACAGCTCCTCCTGGCCAAGACGCCTTATCAGAAGCTGACAGCCGGCAAACAGGATGGGAGGACTGTGCGTTCAGTCCCAGGGATTTTGCTCTGTGGTATGGCCCTTCGACTCTCAAGGTCGTGGGTGGCCTGGCTGTCCATTCACGGCTCTGGGTCCTGTGTGTGATGAATACATACAATTCCTTTCAGGATGTACGGTAGCAACAAGAAGAGCTTGTTTGTTTTGCTCTCTTTGTGTCGGTGCTTGAGACACTAGTCAAAGCAACTGATCATGAAAGCTATACTTAGTAACTCATTTGTCTGTTTGCTTTGCTAGTGTTTTGTCTGTTCATCATCATGCCTGATTGGTGCCTTAACTGAAGTGTGTTGCTAAACAACTGTACTTTTTGAGTCATCTATTGCTGATCTACCCATTGAAAAGTTTTAATTAAACTTAAACTCAAAGTTTAATGAAGAATTTCTGAACTATAACATTGGCCCTTAATTTGGCTTCGAGCTCTCACTAAACCACTTTCAGCTAATCAGAAGCTTGGATATGTCTTCGGTATGTCTTCCGTGCTTGTAAAATGACAGCAGACAGAGCCATGACTGACATGTTGGTTATCCCACACTTTAAGGTCTTAAAGTGTTTTTTTTTTTTTATATATATTTTTTTTTTCTGGTGCCTTGAAGGATTGGTTTGAATGGTGAAATAATTCTTCTCCAGCAGGATAAACAGCTTGCAGAAGTGGAATATACAGACAGTAGCAGCGATTTGCAGCTCTTTGCACTCTTGGGCTTTGTAAAAGCCGGATGACAAATGCAGGCTGTCTGTATCTCGGGAAGTCTGTTTTCCTTTGTGCTTCGCTAAATTTTTTAACAACCATCACTATGACACAAACACACCGTAACATACTCCCTTAAGTTCAGAGACAGTTGTTTCTGCAGGAAATTCACTTTCTCTGTAGGAATTATTAATAATTGCTAAGAATGTTGAAATGCTGTGCACTGTGTCTTTTTAATCTGTCAAGGACTAATATTAAGACACATCAACAGAGTATTGCAACTTGTCGTGCACTGTTCTTTTTGGTTTTGTATGTCCAAAATGTATGATTTATGAAGTCGAATTTTCTAAAAATTGAATGCATTGACAGTCTCATTAACTTTCCTTCAACGGCGGCTACAATAGTAACCCATTTTCATTAGGGCAGAAGAGTAGATCATTTGCCTTGAGACATGTGTTGTATAAAAATAGACCAGTAATAGATTTTTTTTGGGGGGGAAGGCAGGTCGTATAAATGCAATTCTCATTATCAATTCCCATTGATCATGAAAACAAATTTCAAGATCTCAAGTTACATAGCATATACTGTTAAAACACACATTGTTAAGATAGAATGAGGCTATTCAGGGCAAGCACTAAGATAAATTATACATATTCCATCTGTTACTCTTTACTCTTTATATATACTGCATAACCTTTACATGTATACACTGTGTGCACTCATGTAAACACAAACAAGCACTACAGCTCTCAATGCACTTTTCCAGATGGGTTTTCTCAGCCACATAATACACTTGCACTCATGCCAGTGCTTACTTCTTTTTTTTTTTTTTTATCATGTTCTACATATTTTCTAGATTATTTCTACATAAAATAATAAAACAGAAATCTATTATAGTACCTAATGATGCACTAGCATCAACAAATTCATTAAAATACTCCAGTCAACAAGACATCTTTGAAAAGTGCATTTTCATAAAGTTGGGTACAAAACACTTGCTGTCATGGGAACATAACCAGCCATGAAGGTGATGCGGTGCAACCTGACTCAAAAAGGCACCAGGTGATTACCATTAACCAAAAGGTCATGTCCTGGAGTGCTTTATTTCAGTCTGTTCTCCGGTGTCTGCAAGAGTTTCCTCTAGGTGTCCTCCCAACACCAAACACATACCAATAGGTTGATTGGTGAGAAATGAGTATGTGTGTATGTGCATAGTCCCCTGTAATGGACTTGCGTAATTGTTAGGGTGTAGTCCTTCCACAGGATAGAGCAGTTACTAAAAGTGATTATTTATATAGATAGTGAAGTATACACTCACTGGCCACTTTATTAAGTGCACATATTTAATTGCTTGTTAAATGCTGCCATGTTGAGTGAAAATATTCACTCAACATGGCAGCAACTCAATGCTTTTGACGTGGTCAATCTGTAGAAGAGCATCAGAATGGGGAAGGAAGATATGGGTAAGAATGGTTTCTGGTGCCAGATGGGCTGGTCTGAGTATTTCTGAAAAAAGTTTACAGAGAATGATGTGAAAAAAAAGAAAATATGAAATGTGTGGCAGTTCTCTGAACAAAAAGATCTTGTTGATGGCAGAGGTCAGATGAGAATGGCTAGACGTGTTCAAGCTAATGGAAAGGCAACAGTAACTCAAATAACATCTCTTTACAATCGAAGTATGCCAAACAGCATCTCTGAACACAAAACACATTACACTTTTAAGCCGATGGTCTACAGCAACAGAACAGCTCCTGTCAGTTAAAACCAGGAAACAGAATTACAATACGCATGGACTCACCAAAATTTGGACAATAGGAGATTGAATCAATTTTACCTGGTCTGATGAGTCTCGATTTATACTGCAACATTCAAATGATAGGGTCAGAATTTGGCATAAATAACATGAAAGCATGAATCCATCCTGCTTTGCATCAATGGTTCAGGGTAGTGGTGGTGTAATGGTGGTGAGGGGTTATACTGTATCTTGGCACAATTTGGGCTCCAATTCAGTATTGTTTAAATGCCACGGTTTACAGAGTCATTTCAGACTGGTTTCTTGAATGAGTTCTCTGTACTCGCTTGGCCTCCACAGTCACCAGATATAAATCCAATGGACCAATTTTGGGTTGTGGTAGAATGAGATTCGAATCATGTTGAATCTTTGCCATGAAAAATTACCACACTAATAAAGGGAAGGTGTACCTAATAAAATGGCTGAGTTTGCATGATCCAGGTGTATAAAGTATGTGTATATGAATGAAATAACATGATAAGTAACATGAGTTTTTATTAAGCTTTTATTTTAAAAGTGCACTAAATACAGTGAGATCAATAAGTATTTGATCACCCTGTGATTTTGCAAGATCTTCTCTAGATCTGTCAGGTTTCTGGGCTGTTTCTGAGCAACACGGAGTTTCAGCTCCCTCCAAAGATTTTCTATTGGATTTAGGTCTGGAGACTGGCTAGGCCACTCCA
>JAQMYJ010000038.1:7447295-7458625 GCA_030014305.1 Clarias laeviceps
GAAAGAAATAAAAATCAGGAACCATCATGGAGTTAGAAAGTGACCCCAAACTTTTGAATGGTAGTGTATATACAGTACATTGTAATTTTGGAATTCTTATTACATATTCTGCTTCCATGATAATATTAAAGTCGAATGTTTCATTAGTGTAAATCAATTTGCAATTCTAAGTCTGATATTTGATCATTCATTTGAATGCATTCAGGTATGGTTAAGATTTTGATTCCTAATTCTTACATTTATAGAATTACATACACATTTCTTATTTTAATCTTTTTTTTTCATACAGTAACACTATAACCTACTGTCCATTTACTTGCTTTTGCTTGCTTGTCCTAAAGGTTGCGATCTAAGTGTATGGTGGCCTTGAAGTACAAAATATAATGGCATGTTAAAAAACACAGTCTATGTAACAAATAAACCCCAAAAATTCACAAAACAAAAAAGCATTTCCAAAAAAAAATAAAAAATACTACCACATTTCTGAAAACACAAAAACATTTCAAAAAACAGTGTTTCCCAAAATATTTCAAAGTACAAAAACATAAAAAAAAAAAAAACCACACACAAAAAAGCTATTTCACAAGATGAAAAAAAAAAAAAACATTTCCTGAAACACAAAAGAAAACACACAAAAAAACACAACCACATTCAACAAAACGCCAAAATGTTTAATGTTGTCCCTACATCAGTGGATAAAACTGTACCTGCAAGAAAAACTGAAGAAAAAAAAAGAACAGTGAAGAGGAAGAATGACCAATGACCTCTCCTCTTCAAGACCTCTCCTATTTTCTTTTCTAAACTGTATGTTTATTTAATTCTCTCACTCCTCTAATGTCCTAGTATCATGAGACTCATACTGGGATGCTGAGCTCATCAACTTGGCTTGGCACCTTATTTGCATTCCACTATCAAACCCTTGATCTGCTTAAACCATACTTGCTCTTTCAGTTATTCCTATTCCTATTAGTAGTTGTTTCAGTTTACATAATGTTGAATTTCCAAATGCTCACATGGCAAATAAATACAATCCACCATTGTATTTTTGTCAGAGTGAGCATGATGCAGGTCAGTCCCCTATGTAGGTTACTGTACTAACTTATACCGCAGAAACAGCCACTGGATATTGACAAAATACTTCTGAACATCTGTAAAATGGGAACTGTAATAAAATGAAATATGCAGTTTGTATTGCATCAGTGGTGCTTTGAGTGGATGGATGGATGGATGGATGGATTAGTGGGTAGTTGGGTAGGTGTATGTTTTATTATATATAACCAAATGTAGACTATAATATTGACAGATATTTGCATTTCTAATAAACATTACCTATTGATAAACCTTTTTAAAACATTAAATAAATCATTAATCAGGTGAGACCTACAGTAACACTGTGGCCTTCAGAGTCGAGTGGCAGTATGTGTGTGGAGTTTGCACGTTCTCGCCATGCTTGGTGGGTTTCCTCCACAGTCCAAAGATATGCAATGTAGACTAATTGGTATTTCCAATTTTCCCATAGTGTGTGTGTTTACAGTATGTGTGTGCTTGTGTGCCCTGTGATGGATTGGCACCTCATCTAGGGTATACCCCGACTCATGCCCCATGTTCACTAGGTCTGGCTCCACATTTTCAGTGATCCTGAAAAAGAAAAAAAAAGAAAAAAAGAAAAAGAAACGCTTTCTCGAGAGGCGCGGATTGAACATAGCATAACAATGCCAGTCAAGACTAACAGGATAAGTGGTACAGAGAATGAGTGAGAAAGAGTAGATGAGACATACTGTACTGCAGCTCTATGTAATGGGATGGTATTAGGGATGAGGTAGAGTTGATGTTATGTACCATGGTGTTTGTGGGAATCTTTCATTGTTCCCATAAGTGTCCCATAAAAGGCATTGAAGTGAGTTACATACTAAAAAATTATAGTATTATGGACTCTCCGTGTGAGAGAGCTCAATTTCAACTCAAATCTGTTCACTCAGATTAGACAATGTATGAATTTGACAGCTTAACTGTGGTTAATAGTGTTATAATATAGCAGACTATTGTTAACAAAAGGAAGGAACAGAAGGAAATTGTTCCAGCTTTATGATTAGGAATTCCCATGATTTGTACTACTGTATGGCTACACTAAGCCATTTAGTCTCTGACAATGGAAAAATGATTTGTCTTTCTATATAAGACAGATTGACAGTAAAAAAGTGTTATTTCAGAGGGACATTCATGATTCACTGTGGAGCGCAGAGCCATAACTACTGTATGTTTAGTGTACACTTTTAGAAGTAAAGGTTTTCCTAAAGCTGTGGAGAGTTAAAGGTTCTTAACTTCTACTTTTTCTGATAAGAAACACATCCCTCTTCTCCCCTTTGTCACCAGCAGTGATATCAAGCATACATCTTTTGATCCTTTAGCCTGTATCTCAATCCATCCTACTATCTCTGAGCCTCTCTGTCTTGCTTTATATCTCCACCCAGCAGTAATCTTTACTTTGTGGCTTTTGAGCCATGGGAAAAAAAGTGTTGGTCCAGTCACTCCAATAACCCAGCAAGACGTCGCTAATCATCGTCACTCTTTAGTCCTGAAACAACACAGACAAACCAGTATAACTACATCTCTCGACTTGGCATGATGAGAATATTTCCAGCCTATTAAAGAGCCACAAAGTGGGTCTAGCTATCTTTTCCGGCTTATCATTCAAACACTGAGTGCACCACACCCTTACTTATAAATGTTTTCTTTCTCCGCTCAAGCCATCCCTAACATCATGGGAGATATTGAATGGGTGGGTCTGAGGTTTTTGGTGGCCCTAATCAAATGTTTTCATGGCCTTAATCAAGCAATCTAGCAGCTTATGATGACTCAATAGATTAAAAAAAAAATGTTAAATGATTTGTAAAAATAAAATTAGAAGTGCTGAAAAGGATATTAACTCAGGGTGGAAGATTTACATAGACTTCACCGTGATTTTCTGTAATGTTTAATGAGCTCACATCTTTCATGTTCCCTGCAGACATAAACACATATCCTCATTGAACCAGTTCAAATGAACACCAACAACAACATTTCTTACTGCCCCACAAGTTGTGTGGTTACATTAACAAATAAAAGTCCTCAGGAAAAATATGATGTAGCAAGTAACATCTTTGGCTCAAACATGCTTGAATAACTTTTAAAATATTTGTACAAATCCTAAATGTACATTTTTAAATATGTACTGGTCGATGATATGTAATGTTCTTATAATTTCAAGTATACAAATAAAATCAAATATAATTATTGGACCAATCCTTCTCATTAATTTTAAAATTCACTTATCCTGTACAGTGTGACGGGAAGCCTGGAGCCTATCACAGGAGACTCGGAGCATGAGACAGGGTGGATGGCTGCCAATCAATCACAGGGAACACAAGAACTCTCACTAACTAACATATTACAGGTAATTTGGAAATGCAAATTAGCCAACCCTGGATGTATTTGGATTGTGGAGGAAGTTTACCGAGCAGTGGGGAAAAACATGTGTACTCCAATCACATAGACCTGAAGTGGGAATCAAACCCTTCCCCTGAAGGTATAAGGCCATATTGCTGAAAACACATGCTAAACATGTATCTCCTACCTGAATAAAAAAAAAAATGTCTGAAAAAACACAACCCCAGGCTGGACTCATTGTCATTATTATGTTTACCGCTGTAGGGTCATGTGGGGCCTGGAATCTATCCCAGGAGACTTAGGGCACGAAGTAGGGTACACCCTGGACAGGGTGTCAATCCATCGCAAAGCACACACATTCACAAACTACGGGCAATCTGGGAATTCCAGTTAGCCTAATCTCAATGTCTTTGGATTGTAGGTGAAAAACCACTAAGCTCAAGGAGAACATGCAAAATCACAGAGGTGGGAATCAAACCCGGACCCTGGAGGTGCAAGGCGACAGTGATAACCACTAAGCCACCATGCCACCCCCAGGCCGGACATGATTTGTATTTCCTCCTCTCTTTCATTTTGACATGTCTAGACACACCCTTTTTCATTTATTCATTCACTTATAATCCATTTGCAGCACTCCACAGTAAGGGTAGAGAATCCCGACAGAGCCTTTACCAGGCTTTACCATTTAAGAAGAATAATGTTTCTTGCCCAACCACTATGTGGATCATCTCCTTGCGCATAATAAAACATCTTAACAAATGAACAAGAATTACCTCTGACAGCTACTGTAGACTCTGGGAGGCGGATCTTTCTGTAACTAGGCATGAATAGGGTGGAGTCAAAGAGTACTGTATGCAAACGATTGCATGTATTTTTGCAATTCTCTTTTGAAGTTCTATTATTCTATCTATTAGTACCATATTGACAACACATAGAATATATAATGGAATAGTAAATTAATTATTGCATTAGATGAAAATTTTAATTAAAAAAACAAATCATGCTTCAGAATAGCCTATAAATGTTGGTATATGTCATAGTACATACTGTACTATTAATTACTTACAACAGTTGTAGAGTAATTGTAATTTACAGTTTTTGTCTTCAGTGCAACAATAACAACAACAACAACAACAACAACAACAAAGCCCTTCTAACCTAAAATATTTCAATAAATACCATGTGCACGATTGCAGAAGGGCATTGGGAGTTCTCAGGGAGGAACTGGACACTGATGTGACATCAGTATTTCCCAGAATCTGATTCTCCCTCAGTGGCCATCATCATATATAGAATGGGGATTAAGTGTTCACCATGAGAAGATCCCTGTAACAGAAAGCTAGCAGACATCATGCTGCTTCTCGGTAGCTCAGCTTGGCTCAGCCTAGAGGCAAAACAATAGTGTTTTTTTTTTTATTATAAAATAACACATAGGGTAACAACAAAAACAGTCAGTTTTTATTTAACAATGTGGAGGTCAGCTGTTCTGAAATAGTTCTTGCAAAAACAGTGCATTTTCATCAAACACCATGATGAAACTGGCTCTAATGAAGACCTTCCCAGGAAAGCAAGACCAAAACCTACTTCTGCTTCAGAGGAGAAGTTCATTTAGAGCCTTCAAAATCACCAATTAGCAGCACCACAGAAAGCCTTATTTTTTCCCTCTAATATATACATGTATATGAATCTGATGTGTGATCACTGCACCAGAGCTGGTGCTACAGTAGGTTGTGTTTCTCCACCTTTATTTGAAAAAAAAGTGGGAAAAAAGTTTTACACCTCATAAATATCTAGACTATAAAGACATATGGACTATAAAAACAAAAAAAGATGTGAAAATTAGAACAGTAATGACTACATTATCACAAAGAAACTTCAAACTTCTACAAACTTAGACTTAATGACTCATTTTTGTTCATGTCTGCACCATAGCGCCTGTCTCCCTGCTCCCTTCATAGAATGTGATTTTCTTTGTCTGCTAAAATATTCATGTAACTTTACAATAAATAATATTAATATATTTTAACATATAATATTTTAAGTGACGATAGTAGAGTCGCTAAATCTAATATTTGCTAGCAGTAGAAAAACTATAGTAACTTGCAGATGAAACTGACTGCCCCTGAATAGATCAAAAATTTTGCAACATTTTGCTGCTTCTTCTTGAATGCTTCCTTTAGTGTGTCCTTTCCCTTTCTGCTCTACCTGGCCGCATTTTGTCCATCCTAGCATGTCTGTTTAAACGCTTTCTCGAGAGGCGCGGAGTGAACATCAACAGTCAAGACTAACAGATTCAGATTAATGAACAGATTGATTTTGTTATTAATATTAAATTAACCAATTAAATGCCAATTTCAGAAAGCATCTCTGGTACTTTGCGTGGGAAATAATATAAAAAATATATTGATTTTTACAACAAAAAACATGCCTGGCTGGCGGCAGGCCAAATCAATCATCACGCCACCAGGAATCCTCTGCCGAGCAGGGCCAGTCTCAATATTAACTTTTCAAAGGAGATTATTGCATGTTCTGGAATGCTTTCAACATTGTTTTACAATCTAGAAAGAAATAAAAATCAGGAAAGATCATGGAATCAGAAGGTGTGTCCAAATACTGACTGATGTGAACTTTGTGAGAATGGCTGGGTTTTTGTTAGTTTGTGTTAAAACCATAGCATTTCTGAAGATGAAGGAATTAATGAGGTAAATGTCCCATGCCATGCTGCAGGGGCATAATGAGCATTTTGTTGCATGTTGGGTCCCACAGGATCCAATGAATTAATGAATATTAGGAATTGCCCTAGAGAAAGAAAGCTTATACCAATCAATCAATCAATAACTATATTATATTATTCTCAACCTCCCTCAAAACTCCTAACATCCCTCTTCCCTATAGGTTTACATTTGGAACCCATAAACCCCTTACAGCATGAAATCTCAACCAACACCCCCACACAAACAACTGGACACACAAATCCAATCAGCCAATCTATGGTACTGTACACTAGAAGAGTTTAGGCCATGGTCTGGCTTCCTTGAAACAGAGAGCTAAAGAGCTGACTCCAGTAAATCAGGTACGAAAAATTATGACATGCAGGTGCGTGTGTGAAGAACACTGGGACCATGAACATATGACTCTGGTTTTGATCAACCATCACTTTTGCAGTTCTCCATATAGTCGTGCTGCCATGAAACTAAATGACCAGTCTATAATAAATCATGAGTAAAATATAACAAACTGTAGTTCTGATTCATATAATCATATTTTATAATAAAACACCTAAATGACTTTGATAGATTGTGCACACTCAATACACATACTGTATAGTTTTATTGAGCTGTTCATACCGGTGTATTATTTTTGGCAGGCAAAAATAATTACTTGCACACTCGAACTATGCAGATCTGCCAACGTTGTATAGAAATAATGAGCAGTCCTGGAAGTCCAGGGTCAGTCAAGGTGGGAGTTAATGTAAAAATGAAGTAAACAGTAAAAAAAGTACATTTTTCAATATAGTGCTTTTACAAATGGCTTGACTGATGGTCCTCTGACAAAGTGTGGTGTAAGGTCCAACTTTTCACCTAACACTTGAGGAACGTAGACGATGCTAAAACATTAGTAGAGCATAGGAAGGAGGAGGCATTAAAAAATGAAATACATGACGCTGGTGAGTCTGAAGAACAGGGGAGCAAAAAATGGGGTCAAAAAAAAGGAAGAAACAGAAAAGCGTTTTCTTTATCATCTGTATGAACATTTGGTTTATCATTTGACTGTGAGTTCAAATGCTGATGATGCCACAGCCATATAATGGTTGGAAGATGGAGGGATCGATTTCTCTTTCTCCACCATTAATCTCTAGCCAATTAATGGATGCCTGTGAGCTCATGTATGTGGAAGATAGTAGATCACATTTGTCAGTGTGTGCCCTGTGACTCTGCATGAGCAGGGGATCAAAAAGATGCCTTTTTTTCACATCATACAGAAAGCATGTTTAAGCTCTCATATGGCTGTCATATGATAGTGGAGAGCTGGTTGGTGGAGGGGAATTGGCCATGTCCAAATGAGAGGGGGGGCAAATGGTTAAGTAAACTGATAACACAATGTTCAAGTGGTTGGAAGAAGTGAAAGAGTGCGATTACAAAACGTTAAGTAAAAATTAAGTATAAAAGAAGATGCTACAGAGAAAAAAGTCGAGTAAGTCCTTGCAAAAAAAAAATCAAGGACAAACTAGTAGTAGAAAGTGCAAAAAAAATCATTAGAAGAAAGAAAGAAAGAAGATGCTACTAAAAAGCCAAAAGGTAATAAAAGAATAATTCTAAGACTTGAAGGAAGAGAACAACACATGGTGTGAGAAAAGTAACTAGGCATTAAAAATTGGTAATGAAGTCTATATTTCTAATTTATTAAAGCAAATTGTACATTTCTGAAGATGAAGGAATTAATAAGGTAAATGTTCCATGCCATGCTGCAGGTGCATCATGAGCATTTTGTTGCATGTTGGGTCCCGCAGGATCCAATGAATTTATGAATATTAGGAATTGCCCATAAGAAAGAAAGCTTATCCTAATCAATCAATCAATATCTCTATTATATAATTCTCAATTTGTGCCTCCAAGTTCTCCACTATGCAAGGCTTTGGCCTATACACCTCCTTCTTTGCGTAGCTCCACAGGAAAAAAAAATGCATGAAGTGAGATCTGGACTTCTGGAGGAGACACCGGAGGACTTGGAGGCACGGATTAAGGATGTTCTCAGCAATATCCCAACCAACTAGCTTCAGAAGACTATGCATGGTGCATGTGTGAAACTGATTGACGCCACCATTACCTATGTTGAAATTTTAAGATTTGCTTTCATTTTCCTATGTATGTATGTATGGATGGATGGATGGATGGAGTAACACAAAGACTGGTTGTAGATGTGATTTCACATTGTACATCTTATACACAGGGTAATGTGAGGACTGCAATGCTAACAACAGAAAACTACCAGATATATAATAAGCATATGAATAAAGCAGATAAGTCACAAGTAATATAAAAAAAAATTAAAAGGCATACATGGATAATACTAATAAGTAAAATGCAGTGCAACCTTGATGTGCTATTTTATGTGTGACAAATAGTAGTAATTGTGCTAGGAACAGCATGAAAGTGACACTGACTGAGTCTGTGCATAATGACATAACATGTAATACTGAGAGTAGTGAGACAACCCTGAAGCTAACAGATGAGGGAGTAATGTGGGTAGCACCGTGATGTACATCACAGAATAACAAAGTGAGAATCAAAAAGGTGGTGCTTAAAGATCAATAAAGAACTAAAATGCCAAATGTCCATTCATTTCATTTATTCATTCAAGTACATGAGTAGCTTAGTTGTTAATGTGTTGGACGAGTCATCAGAAAGTCCTCAAACCTCAGCACCACCAAGCTGCTTGAGACCTTTGAGCAAAGCCCTTAACCTTCAACAGCTTATATGTGTAATGAGATAAGTGTAAGTCGCTCAGATAAGCGTGTCTGCCAAATGCCACGAATCTATAGTGATCAGAGCTTTATCCTGGTCAGGGTCATGGTGAATCTGGAGCCTGTTGCTGGAACACAGGGTGTGAAATGGTAGTGCAGTTTGTAGACCATGGTGCTAGACCATCATGGTGCCGCAAAGCACACACATTCGCACATAGGGTCAATTAAAATCCCAACGGCATGTTTTAAGGAGAAAACCCAGTTAAAACTCACGTGGACATGGGGAGAACATGAACAACTTGAAGATGATGGATGGTAAGGAAAGAGCGCTAAAGATGGAGAACCTGGATATTATGAGGTGAATGTAGAAACATAAGAAAGCTAGTGATAGGTAGAGTAAAGCGAAGAAACAGGTCTAAAGTGCAGGGTTCAAATGCAGGCAACAGGTCATTGATTTTTATTTTTTTTTAAGATGAAGGGTAAAAGTTTTCCTTTAAGCTCTCTCTCTCACTCTCTCTCTCTCTCTCTCTCTCATTAGGATCCAGACTGTGAGGTTATGAATAGGATGTCTGGCCTCCTCCAGCTGTTCTCTGTTACCTAGCCTGTGTGTGTGTGTGTGTGTGTGTGTGTGTGTGTGTGTGTGTGTGTGTGTGTGTGTGTGTGTGTGACATGTCCCAGAGCTCAGCCAAGGCTTAAATCCCTCCAGGTAGCTGTGATAAGACGCAGTGCTCAGGTGCAGTGTGTGCGTGTGTGTGTGTGTGGGGGGGGGGGGGGGTGCACTTCCGCACCCAGCACCAAATGCAGCCCTAAGCCTACCCTCCCTTTTCCTATTCTCTACCTGACTATTTATATCACTCAGGTCATTTATAACTTCTTTTCCCTCTTTCTCTCTCTTTTGCTGTAATTAGACAAAAATTACCCACACCATCTCTTTTTCTAAAGGGCTGTAATTGTTACTTTCCAGGACCAAGGCTAATGATGAAAGTGTGCATCTGGACTGGATAGGAAAGTAAGGAAAGAGAGAGAGAGAGAGAGAGAGAGATTTTGCATTAACCAATTTAAAGGCACTTATATATTAGTGCTTTCTAATATTTGTGTTTCACTACAGTATATAAGCTTTCTTATCCTTCCCTCTCTCTCTTTCTTCCTGAGCTCTTCCTAATTTCTTATATGGGAACTTCCTATGGTTCGTCACCCCAGATTTCTATAGGCTATATTGTAAGGCTCATGCTCTTTGACATAGTACCAGATAAACGTGACACATATGTACTTTGTGCTCACTCAGGAAATGGCTTATATACAATCATGAGTAAAAGTTAGTGACCCTTCTTTAATTCTTTGTTTTTTTTGTTTACAACAACATAATAAAAATCTTTTGATCATAGCGGGTCTCAGACGAACAACAAATAACTTCATTTTACCATGTCATTATTTGTTTAACAGTAATAATAATAATCATGTGGGAAACCATAAATACCCCCCATAGCTTGTAGATCCACCTTTTCCAGCAATAACTTGAAGTAATAATTTCCTGTATGACTTTATCAGTCTCTCACATCGTTTTGGTCCATTCTTCTTTACAACATTGCTTCAGTTCATTGAGATTTTTGGGAATTATTGGGTTGAGCTCAATTGGGTTGAGGTTAGGACTTCGACTAGGCCATTCCAAATCCTTTGTTCTTTTTTTTTTTTCACCCATTCTAATGTAGATTTTACTGGTGTGGTATTGCGTAATCTTACCCAAGCTTTAGCTGTCTGACAGATGGCCTCACATTTGCTTTTAGAACACTCTGATAGACAGAGGAGTTCAATGTCGACCCATTGACTGCAAGGTGCCCAGGTCGTGTGACTACAAAACAAATCCAAATCATCACCACGCCCCCGTCATGCAGTGAGTATGAGTTGTTTCCGCTAATATGCTGTTTGTTTTTTGACAAACAAGGCTCTGGGCATTATGTCCACATTGTTCCAGAAGTCTTGAGGTTTGTTCAGATGAAGTTTTGCAAACCTCAATCATGCTTTACGTTTCTCCTTGCAAACCTTCCAAACAAACTTGTGCAGTCTTCTTCTAATTGTGCTCTCATGGACTTAAACATTTAACATGCTCAGTGATGCCTGTAGGGTCTGAGTTATAGTTCTTGTTTTTTAGTGTTTTTTTTTTATTTTATTTCTCTGAGCATTGCATGGTCTGACCTTCTGGTGAATGTGCTAGGACATCCACTAGCGGATGACCAACTGTCTTGAATGAAAAAAATGACCAACTGTCTTTCACTTGAATAATAGAACATTGAACATTAAAGGATTGAGATAGAATATCAACCAAAAATCCAGAAAAAGCACATGATACAAATCTTACGAATTAATTCAATGAGGGAAATAAGTATTTGATCCCCAAGCAAAACATGACTTAGTACTTGGTAGAGAAACCCTTGCTGGAAAG
>JAQMYJ010000038.1:7473896-7490047 GCA_030014305.1 Clarias laeviceps
TATTTATGTCAGTTGAAGGTCCTCAGAAAAGGTAGTAAAATGTTTGTGTGTGTGTGTGTGTGTGTGTGTGTGTGTGTCATGGTCTTACTCGATGTACTCGATGTACACACTGCTCGAAACTGATACTGGTTTCTCACTTATTTTCAAAACATTTCGCTGACAGTTATTTTGGGTGTCATGTTGCTTGGCAGTCACTACGGCAACCAGTGTATTTGCATGGGTGATTATTTTAAAAAGGTGAAATATAATTCACACCTGCATGTAAATGTTTACCACAAAACTGCTCGAGCTTGCTAATTTATGCACTTTACTTTGTATTGCTTGAAGTTAACTCATGAATGTCACATGAGAGATGACTACCGATGCTGTTTTTCTAATAAATCGTACAGTCTTGCATGTTATGCACGGCTGCTCACTGGATTCAGCCAGATTTACAGGCGTTTAAGGCACCAGATTTGTTTTATATCCTCCTGCCTCCTGCTTTTCATATGTGACACGGATAAGTTAATATTTATGGAAGCACCAAGAGCAGATCCTGTCCAGACGTCTTGGCTCAGAGTATGGCCACTGCCCAGCAGACACTTTGTCTAATGTGCCTTTTAAGTTCTCCATAATTCTCTCGCGCTTCTTTTTCTTTCTCCCTGTAGAAGAAGAAAAAAAGGAGTTTGAGATAAGTCCTTGAGGAAAGAGGAAATCCGTCCGATCCTCGGGTGGCACCTTGCCCCTCGTGCATGAGTTGTGTGCACTTCAAAGTATAGGGGAAGTGCAGGCTGTATGAGGGGCATCCACCATACTTCCTGTTGAACTAAAATAGGTCATTTTGCCTCTTTTGACCCTGTATCTATAACTAAATGATTATTGTGTTTATTTTTGATCTTAAAATCACATCAGATATCTGATTCGTACATCAACACCATTTGTGGTAGACAACACGGTACACCTCTTCCTTATAAATGGTTGTGCTCTCGTCACTTTTTCCACCATAGTCAGCAAAACATTTTGTCATGTTTCACACCTCAGGTTTTGGGTCAGTATCTAGGATTGGAGGTCACATTTATTTAAAACTTTTATTTCTTTATATTATAGTTGTAAAAAAGACTGATCACCAAAGTCCCAGGATTTTTTTTATTTTTTATTTTTTGGCTTTTCTGTCAGTGCTTTGCAATTTGGTTTGTCTTTCAGCTTGTTAGAAGTTGCACCACAGTTTCCTGGGAAATATTTTGTAATGTATAGTCTAGATTTGTTCTGAAGATGTACTTGTAAAAGTGTCACCTGATACTCTGGAAGTAGTTTTTTTTTTTTTTCTATCCAAACACATACTAAATACATACTCAATAACATTGTTTTATTTCTTAATAATCCAAGAACCACTCTTTATTTTTTAGGTTCCTGAGTGACGCAGCAGTAAAGTGATCAACACTGATCTCGAGTTTGATTCCTGGGCATTGCTGTAGCATTCTCTCAGGAGAGGAGGGCTGGTACACTCGCACTCCTCAATCATAGCGACACTAGGAATGGACGTCTGTGATTGGATAGCAGTATTCTCTGAGTGTTTTATGCCACTATAACAGTGCATGAGTGGCCTAGGTTGCAAGCTGTCATTGATGTTGGGCTGGACTAATATGACAGATGGGAATTGGAAATAAGCAGACTTCCATTGAGTATATTTAAGTTACTATATTAAGGAGAAAATTGAGAAAAGAACATCTCATACTCTCATACAGTGGTTCTAACTCTAGCTTCTACTTTTACTCTTTCTTTCTTTCTCTCTCTGGAAATTGGCTAAGAGCTGCACAGTGACTTAGTTTGTTAACACTCTAGCCTTGAACCTCCATGTTCCGTGTTTGACCTTCTGCCTCGGGTCTGTGTGCATGGAGTTTGTTCCCTGTTTTCCCTGTGCTTGGTGGGTTTCCTCCAGGTCCACAGTCCAAACACATGCAGATTAGGTTAACTGGTGTTCCCAAATTGCCCACAGTGTGTAAATGAATGTGTGAGTGTGTGTGTGTGCCCTAAAATGGATTGGCACCCTGTCCAGAATGTCCTTGACCCTGTATACAGGATAAAGTGGTATAGACGATGAGTGAGTAAGTGATTACTGGGGTCATTCCCAGAAGGTTGGTAATCCTACTTCTTTTGCACATCTGGTATTCATTAAATTTCGTTTTATTCTTTGTTATAATGTTTATTTTTTGTCTGTTTTTTTTCCTGCTATAATATTCAACATGAGTCCAAAATGTCTTTATCTTATCTCAGCTACTCAGTTCTCTTAATAAGCCCAGCCTTCGCTTTACAGAATGTCACTGTTACAAAAGCTCTGCAGCAAAAATAGGGCCTCTTTGTCAAAGCATGGCTAAAGCACACCAGCCACACATGAAAGTTTAAAGAGATGAGAGTGGGTGGAAGGTGCAAAGGAGGCAATGAGGAGGTGGAGGAGGAGGGTGATCACTGATGTACGTTCATCTTTAGTGAAGATTTAGACCCAGCCAAACCCCTCGACTCCATGAGCCCAGCCCAGGTGTACAGGGTGTAGTCCTTTTCCACTTTTAGACAAGTTTCACTCAATCAAACTGGACAGACTGAGACAATATGTTTTCAATTTAACTTTTGCCACTACTCCTGTCTACTTCTCTCTCTCTCTCTCTCTCTCTGTAGGCCCCATGTGTATCACACCTGATTAATTCAGCTTTAGAGCAAGCAGCCAAATGCTGAGACCACTAAATCATATATATATATATTTTATGTGTCTGCAGGTAAATGAGAAGCCCGGCCATGGCTAAAAAATACATAGAAGCAGTCCGTTACAGCTGTGCACAGATGCTTTACATTAATTCCTTCCTGAGGAGAAAGGTTGCTTTTAGAAACTCACTCTCTCATTCATATTTTTTTTATATCTCCATGCCTCTTACTCTCTTTATCTTTCTTTCTACTTCCTCTCTCTTAGCACCTTTAAGGATTCAGTGTGTCTTAATAAAGCTAAGGATCCTTAACTTTCTAAGTCTAAGTCTTTCATGATCCTATTATTCCACAAGACTGCACATTCGGAAGTTACAATGCACTACTTACTTAATGACTTAAGTAAGGAATAAAACACCCAAAACTAAAATCAACTCGCTGTCAATGTCCTGGTGCCAGACACCACAGTCGACCCCCAGTGGCCTGCAGATGTGCCAGAGCTGCCCAGGTTGTCACTAATTACAGCTTAATCTCCGACTGTGACAGTGTTCTGACACTGGAGACTCCTTCCACCAATCCTAAGTAAGCATAAACTAAATAAACAACCTTCACCATATCAACAACTTCACACTTTTTTTTTAATCGATCTATCACTGTGTCCACAGTGTCCCCATGTCTGAGCTGCTGTTATAGAAAAAGAACATCGTCGGCACCTAAATATAAAATTACAACACCTTCTGAGCTTTCAACAGCAATGTGGTATAAATAGTTTTATGGACAAAGTTAATGACGCCCATACATCATAGGGTAGCACAGCAAGCTGTATACAGTATACACACACTTTTATTTTGGACACATAAAGAAGTTCTAAACCTTCTTCATTCAGCACCTGTATACTCACAATGCCTGATGTGTGCCAGATGTTGGCACCACAGACTCTGGCGTTGCTGTTGAATGTGTGGGACTCTGACGGTTCAACCACAACTGGTACCGTAATGCATGAGGCATTTATTCCATGCTACCTACAATAAAGTCTTTATTCTATGATTCTTGCAAATATCCAGGTAATACAGAGATTTGCTTCCATAACAAAATATAAGATATTCTTGCAGTCAATGTAAGTAGTTGACGCTTTTCTTAATGTACTTGTGAACATCACTTCAGTCACGCTTTATCAGCTGTTTATAACACTTCGTGCCCAGAAATTAAGGGTTTTCTAAGAAACGCCTGTGGCTGTGCATGAGCCTTATACTGTGGTTGTGATTTTAGCAGTGGTGTTGCTTTCATGCCACCAGTCCAACCCAGTTCAGCTCAGCGTAGCTCTGCTATGTTAATATTTTAATCAAAAACTTCGCACAAGTCCTTATCTGTTTCTTTCAAGATGAAGTGAACACTGAAATAAACTGGCTTGGGATATGTTCTCTAAACACTTGTTTCTTCCAGTGTATTTATACTGTAATCATGTGACACATAAATTACATTATGGCATTTGGTAGATGCATATATCCAACGCAATTTACTTATTTTTTTCTTTTCTTATTGCTGTTCATATGAGGAAGGGTTAAGGGGGCCCCACAGTGCTTGCTCAAGGGCCCAAAAATTATAACTTGGTTGAGGTGGGGTTTGAACTCCAAACCATAATGCAATGCCTTAACCACTAAGCTACCCCTACCCCATTTACTCACTGCTGCCCTCTCTTTACCCATCCCATACCACCGTCTACACCACTTTATCCTGTACACAGGGTCGTGGGCGGCCTGAAACCCCTCCTTTTACATAATTATGCAATTTCTGATGGCAGCCAGTTACGTTAGAATTAAACCAAGGGTTTCAGGGAATGTTTGTATAATCACACGTTACATTTTTTCTTTAGTAAAACCATCGCAAATTATATTGTACATATACGGTACTTTCCCCTTACATCAATATTATAGTGTATTTTGTGCAAATTTATGACATATAATACCAAAATTCAAGCTGGGTAAATACTTTTGCAAGGTGATTAAATTTACTGAATTACAACCTGCATGTTAGTTTGTAGAAGCAACAATATTCTACTTTTGCTGAATCTGTCAAGGTAGTGTGTCTGTTCTCGAGGTAAGTTCCTAGGTCTAATCACAGATCTCGCTGAATTTTATTAATGCCTTTGCATAGAAACAAAATCATGAAGTAAAAATAACTGTAATCAGTATTTGCTCAAACTACGTTCGAGTTGCAAGTAACAGAAGTATGTGTGCTAATTTGCATCCAGACGGTGTGTGTGTGTGATATGAAAAAAGGGTGTCTTTTCTGCTTCATCTCTGTTCTCCTGATAAAGGTGGTTTCCTGTCTATGTTCCACTTTGCATGTGGAGATTGTGAAAGTGCTATCGCTGCTAAATAGGGAAGGTGCTGAAGCAAACACACATCAGCAGGCCGTTGTTCTTCAGTCAGTCCGAGGAGGCCAGTGCAACAAGAGGACTCAAGCTTATGCCCTTGAGCTAAACTGATAATGTCTGCTGGGTCATTGACCTAGAAGCAAACATATCTTCCACTCTCTCTCTCTCTCTCTCTCTCTCTCTCTCTTTCTCCTTATCTTGTGCAATACCGCCCACTCTTCTTGCATTCATTCGATTTGCACAGAAAGCATAGGTGTTTGAACACAGCTCTCTGAGATGTGGTTTGCAAGTCTGCAGATTTACAAAGTTTTTTTTGTCTATTTTAAATCTGCCTTTCTTGGTTAAAAGTGTAGAGACACTATCACCAAGTATAAAAAAAAATTACTTTCACTTCAATTTAACAATGTAATTTAGCATTTATAAGTCAGACTATCATTACAGAAGTCATTATACATTAAATCATGAAACATTTGTTTTATGATGCTTAAAGTTGTATATTTTTATTACATGTAAAAAGTTTTGAGAAAAAAAAACTCTGAAAGTTACTTCAAGCTTTTTTAAAATATTTTTAAAATTTCTTTGCATTTATTATTTCCTTGAGGTGATAACAACAAGTAATGTTTGTTTGTTTGTTTGTTTGTTTGCTTGTTTGTACAAACAGACCTTAGTATATCTCTCTTGAGATATACTCAAGACCTTGTTGAGATGGTTGAGATGTCACTTCGTGGTTATATTTATATTAAATTTAGACATTTGATAGATAGTCTTATCCAGAGCAACTTACAAAATGCACTGAAGTTTCCATTACTGGTTAGATCCTTACAGTGGTTAGGTAAAGTGCATGAATAAATAAGTTACACTGGTTAGGTTAAGAACCATCAATCAAATACTGTTGGAGTTGGTATTTTTTTGCTTAGCATACCTCAACCGAGTGGTAAAAATGACTTAACCAAGTTAGGTTCAACACATTTCTACCATAAAGTTGAGCAGAAAATTAAAAGGTTAAAATGCATGTAGGATTCTTTTTTGCTTTTCTCTGATGTGTAGCCAGAGGTCACTTACTGTATAACCGATGCTATTGAATGTGGTTCAACAAAAAGAATGTATCCAAATCCAAAAACATTATTCAGAATAAACAAATACAGATACAAATATGTGACTCTTTGTTTTGTTTTTCAGGAAGCTTGCTAGAAGAGTTCCCAAAGCATGCATTAAAACTGGATGAGTGCCAGCACATTATAGCTGATTAGTCTGGATGGAGCTTTAATTTAGCTCACTATGTTTTGGGTTTATTTAATATTGCAGAAAAAAATATATATAGCCAGATAAATTTGTTTAAAAAAAACATTACAGGCATGTACTAGAAAAAAAAAATACATGCCCCATGCACATCTCTGTTTGATAAAGTTGATTTTAGCAACATATGTTTTTTTTTTCAAACTTTTCCACTTTTCCAGTGTAGGCCACGCCCACTTCTGGTTTAATTCTGAATATGGATACAAATTTAGAACACTTAAGAGATACAGATGTGGACAGTGGTATTGCATTACACCCCTAACACCCACATTTGTCGTTTATTACATTGGTGAGATTTTATTACATTGGCAGGTGTTACAGTACAACCATGCCTAGATTAAAAACTAGCATTCTTTGCAATTAGCTGATCACTGGTAGTGCTTGGACTTGCGGTGGTGTTCATCTCCTTTACAAACACATCTGGTCTGCGTACAGCTAGCCCCAACCGAATGTGAGAACATCTGAGCCCTGCCTTTCCCACCCCCATCCCCCATCGCTGTCTCCCAGTCCTACAGAACTCAGAGCTTCTGTGACTCTGACAGTGTGGGAACAGCCCAGGATGTGATCTTGAGTGGATCCCAGCCAGATGATCCTCTTATCATTCTGCCACTTGATCCACTTCTCATATAAAATTATATCACTGACACCATTAGAAGATGGAGATATGATGGGCCACATATTGTACATTCATGCAAAAAATCATAGGGGGTCTGGGAGGATTACCAAAAACCACTGACTTTTACACATCCAGTGTGTTGGAGGCAGAATCATTTTAGTGATAGTGTTAATCTTTATTTCTTTATTGATAACGTTAAACAGTTGTCTGACTGGTCTGCTCCCTGAACTCTCACTCTCTGGCACTGTTACAAACTTTCCAGGCTAAAATCCCCCTGAGATCTTTTCTTTGGAAACAGGAATGCTCATGTGACCAATGGGTGATGTATTTTGGACCATTTTTAAGTAAGTGATAACAAAGGAAAATATTCACAAGCGCACAGAGTTATCACACCTACACACTTTGGTTTTTCTAACTTTGTTGGGACGTTCCATTGACACAATCATTACAGTAGACCAGTGATGCTAAAAAAAAAAAAAGGAAATGTCTTGGTTTTGTACAAAACCTAGTAAAAGCTGTAAAAAAGCTGCTTTACTGTCAGGACCAGGTGGCTTTCAAGGACGACTAACACTATCCAATCATCGTGAGGAATTATGATGTTTTATGCACACTTTAGAAATCAGAACGACTAGACTAGAATAGACTAGACTAGACTTGGCTGGAGACTGGAGTCTGCTAAAGAATATTTTCACAAACCACACACATAGTCACACACTCACTAGTTACAGACTTTGTTGGGATCTTTTATTGAAAATAAAAGAAATCTCATTTGCACTACATCACTCACTACTCCATTATTATTTGCAATTCTTATAAAATGCTTCATGGCTTCTGTGAACAATATGACATCATAAGGACACTGTGTAATGAACATGGTATGAACATGTGGGTAAACATGCTATGCGACAAAACTCATGATTGGTGCATCTATGCAAGCAGCAAAAAAAACACCACAGAAGGTATGCGGCGTGGTTTCTTCTTCACTTGACACTCACAAATCTCATCCATCCATTAAGTGTGTACTAACCGTAACAATAACCTCAATAACCAAAAGGAAATCTTTTGTCTCTTCACATTTTTCAAACAAAGGCTTTTACAGAGTGGATTTTGTGAAGACCGGGTGATCTTGAGGACATGTGACTATATCCTATCATTATTTGGTCAAAAAACATACACAGATACACACACAAACATTTGGCCTACTAATCTTGTGAGGATCTTCACCTGATATAATTATTAATTATGGCTAACTAATAACTAATGCTATCTTAAAGCAGGGACTTGGTGGAGACACCTCAAAAGGTCACCGCTGTCAGATATGCCTATCTATCTTCAAGGGCATGAGTGTGAGGGGACAGATACACTAAAGGGGACTGAATGCTAAAATGTACTCAATATCCATATTTGACTGAATCACATAATGGAAAATTCTATGACGTGTGTCCACACACACACACACACACACGCGCGTACACACACACACACACACACACAATTTCTGAAGTATATGGACAGTATTCCTTTTTCCTCTTGATCATCTGTAAAAATTTCATTGACTCAGTGGGGCGGTGCCCAGTTGGCATTTTGCTCCTGCACTCTGGTTAGTATCATCTATGAGTCACTATCAAGCCACTGTTTACTCTTCCTGGGATAGGAACGTTTGGGAATCATTCCCAGATTTACTTCTACTACGTCTTTCCACAGTAATGCCATGCGAGAGCGCTATACTACTCACGCACGGTGGTGTTCGAGGACAATGATGGATCAGTGAGTATGGGTTTGGCATCACATGCGGCATCTGTGTGTGTGTTTTAAAGAGAGAGAGAGAGAGTCTGTGTGTGGTGGGTTAAAGGGGTGGGTGTATACATATCATGTGTGTTTGTGTATGCAAGTGTGTGCTCCTCAGACCCCTCAGCTCGTGACCTCACTCTTTCTCACGCCATACCGGCTGTATGATGCACTCGTGCTCTTTAGTCATGCAAACAATGTGTGGAAGGCTTTAAAAGTTTTTCCACTGCGCAGATGTGAGCTTGTGTGCCAAAACCCTGTTATAAAAAGTTGTGACTCAACATATGTATGAGTCTTTTCAGGTAAAACTGGCTTTCCTAAGAGACAATAGCAAATAAAGAATTTTAAAACACACCAAAGCTAAACATTGTCATTCGTGTTATCTTTTACCGATTGAGAAAACATGAAGGATTTCATCATTTGTTTTCTCAAGCCGTCTGGTCTGAAACATTTCTCATAAATGATCACTCCCCCAAGGCCTACTCACCTATGACTCTTCCATTCTAACCGGTTGCCTGGAATGACCCGTTCCTCAAACCAGCCTAGTGCTCTCATACAACATTAGTTAATATATAAAATAGTTATTATGTACAAATGAACAGTTTGTAATTAGAGCGAGATAAATGCCATTTTTGGGTTTTGGCACACTCTAACAAAACATCTTAAAAATATTTTTTGATACTTTTATTGGAAACTTTGAACTATCGCTAGCAGTGTTTTGCTGCTTTTGGGAGTCATTTGGGAGCCATGATGCATTTTTCCAAAGTAATATTTCAGAAAGAAAATTGAGCAGAGAAGAAGAACACTCAGGAGTGCTTTGTTTACTATGATAAGGCTCTGTTGTCATAAATCGAAGTGAAACTGAAACTGGTAGGAAAAAGATGCTGATGATGCTAAAGTTTTTGTTTTGTTTTTAATCTTCAACAAATTTTGTTATTAAAAACAATAAAAACTATTTACCATTTCCTTTCTTATTCCAAGTTGTAGCTATGACTTAAAGAACCCTATACAGATATGTATATATACATCCATCTAGGAACCTCTGTAGTCCAACTAGGGACCATGGAGGACAATAGTGACCACTGTATTTATTCCCATTTTTACAATCGTGGTAGGACCTCCGGTTCACACGCGCCTTCACACACTACAGGCAATTTGGGAATGCCAACTACACTAATCTGCATTCACACTCCATGCACACTGACCCCAAGGTGGGAATCAAACCCGGACCCTGAAGGTGCAAGTGCTAACCAGTAAGTATAACCTGTATATAGCAACATATTTGCAGGTTGATTTATCTATTGAAATAAAACTGTGACAGATGGAGTCATAGAGTTTTGCTAAATAATCACAAACCGTTTTGACTTTGGCATTTGTGCTTTTCAACACTTTTTCTTTACTCTAACAACCTGCATAAAACAGGTAAATAAAAATATTTACCTTGAAAAAAACTTTTGCTTTTCTTTTTAAGTTGTTTTTCTCAAAACTGCCAAAATGAAGATATCTAAATTTTCTGCCAAATGTAGCTAGTATATTTTAATGTAAGATTATAATAAGAGACTTTATTACAAAAAGGTCTTTATTAAACAAATATATGCAGATATTTGACTAATTTAAGCTTTGGTTTATTTTAGTAACTCCCACTATTGGCACAAATGCTTATTTATTTATTTATTTATTTAGAAAGAAAGAAAGAAAGAAAGAAAGAAAGAAATTAGTAAAACCTTCTCCTAGTAATATAAGCAATTTTAATGCTTGAAGTAAGTGAAGACATTTTAAACATTACAACATCCTAAATAATCTCGTGTCCATCTATCCATCAGTAGAAAGACAGTCTTTCATCCATTAATTCAAGCAGACATTTCTAAGTGATGTTTGGCCACAATAACCTATGACTTCATGCCAGCAGTCATCTGTAGGGGACGTTATGATGGTATGGGCCCCAACTTCTGGCAATCCTTAGACAAACACAGCTTCATACTCTCAATCATGCACTATGGGCAATTTGGAAACACCAATCAGTCTCCGCCATATGTGTTTGGGCAGAGAGAAAATGCAATAACCTATATAACCTATTATATTGTAACCTATAACACTGGAGAGGTGGGGCTAACCTCGAAGGCACCATGCCATCATTATCTCATATTAGAATTATAAAGACAGTTATTAAGATATATTCTCACTAGCTAAGATGGCATTTTTGGAGTAGCCATTTACCATTCCCTTTGTACAGTATGCATGTAGCTTGCATTTTCTCTCTGTGCTTGGTGGGTTTCCTCTGGATATCCCTGTTTCCCTCGAAAGTCCAAGGATGCATGTTGTATACTGATTAGCGTTTTCAAAACAGTCATAGTTTGTGTATGTTTGTGCTGTTGGGTTGCAAGACAAAAAGGGTTCCACTGCTATATATCTTCTAGTTACAGCAATGACTGTTAGCGTGAAGTTAAAGGTCACCCGATCAACCGTCTTTCCTGATGATGGGTTGAATAAATGAACCACTAAATATTTTCCAAAGCCTTCTTTCATGTTTAATTTTTTGCTTTAGTGGCAGTTTTTTTTTTAATAACACCATATTTGGAAAGTCAAAGGTAGACGGTCTACTACAAGTAAAAAATAATTAAAAAAAATAATGATTTTTAGACCTTTAACAAGAGTGTGTCAGCTAATTTTAAACAACATGTCAATTTATCATATCTTGTGGTGATTGGGTGGTATTAAATAACCTATAAACAATATAAAAGTTATTAACTTGTAATATTTGTCTTAGTTCCCTTAATAACTCTTGTTAATTAGTAGATGATCTATAGTTCATTAGCCAACCTCTATTCCAATAACAAGTTCAAATTAGGTTTTTGTTGCCTCGAAATATGCTGCTGATAATCAGTTCATACAGTGTGCTGCTTCATTTTATTCTGTAGATGGCTTGTGCAGTATTTGCATTAGACTACCTAAATAAATATTACCATTCTTTGTCTCCAAGTCTCATAAAACCACTAAAATGCCTGTGGCGCATGTTACAGCTGCCTGACAAGACCTCAATTTAACCCTCTGCGGTGGGCAGTACAGGACTTTAAGTGGAAACATTACTAAAAACAGGCAGAAAAGAAAATATTTGTGTCCAAAATAAGCTGTGTAAAGTTGAGGTCACATTAGTAGGAGATTCTTAAAGGTTGAAAAAACCACCTGCAGTGGTACCCGAGCAGACTGAGTCATTTCTTTTAATGACTGGGGCTGTATTTATTAACAGAGTCTCCGTAAAAAGACAAGGTAATATTCAAACAAATGATTCAAACGAAATAAACGTCCATTGGTCAAGATGTTAAAAGATTTATCAATTGGGAATTGTACTGAATAAGTCATTAGAAAACCAGAAGAAACGTTCTAGTTCTGCAACAATGTGCTGTGTATACTGATGGGTATTTTTTTTTTTTTTTTTTTAAATATGATGACATGTTTCAAGTGTTTAAACTTTGGTCATTTTAAAAGTGGTTTTAAATGTAAAAGTTTTACAACATACTGTACTGCTTACTTCATTTGTTGCCTCTTAAATAGTTTTTTAATGGCTTAAATTGGGCCATGCTAATATGTTAATGTGTATGAGATTATAATGGCATGGGGGCTTATTGGTTAGCCAATGTTATAGGTTCAAATCTTACATGTTCTATTTGTTCTTTTTCTTTTGGTCCAAACACATACAGTGTAGACTGATTATAAATTATAAGACTACAATCTACAATCAATGACATATTTTAGGTGCTTACAACTTTGGTCATTTTAAATGTGGTTTTACATTTAGATGTTTTACAACATATTACTTATTTCATTGTTGAATGGTTTAAATTGATCATGCCAATACGTTAATGTGTATACTTAGGGAATATCCCATTGCATCTGCTTTAAGATCTGATGAAAGATCATGCAACAAAAGTGGAAAATGATGATAAAAAAGATAAACGCTCATTTATCTTGATTGTTGACAGAGTTTTTCATAGCGCTGTTAAGTCAGAGCAACAGATAATGGTTGCCTGGAGAATAAAGGATTCTCTTTAGTTACCAAAATGGAAACGAATCTGTACATGATACAAAACGGCCATTATGCCTTCATGAGTCATTATGGAAAGGAATCTGTAGGTACTCCACATTTTCCCTTTAAACCTTTATCTTTCCCTTTCCACAAGTTGTACACTCTTTTTTTCCCTTCTTCTTCTTCTTCTTCTTCTTCTTTTTCCTCTTCTTCAAGGTTTTGACAGGGTTCAAATTTAAGGCAAGTCACAGTTTTTTGCTATAAATGGCAAACTGTGGGGTTGTATTGCGGTGGCGTCAGCTAAAATGACCTTTAGTGGGGAAAAAAGGAATAGTAAGAAGTGTGTAGAAAAGAATGCAACCGTTTAAGGCTCAATGTGAAAAATTATTCCATGTCACATTTGTTACTTGTTAAAATGGAAAGGAGTTCCGTGCTTCAGGGAGGCAGCAGATCTGAACTCTGTCTTGTGCAGTGTAAAGGTCAATTGGAAATAATATTGGAAGTTATTCTTTATTTCCACGGTTTCAGGTTCAGACATTTTTTTTTAAGTGAGAAGCATGCAAAAAAGAGTGGGAGGGAACAGCATTTAACTTTATGTTGATGTTTGTGTCACTTCCTTTAAAGTAGCGGTTTAAAAAATAATAATTAAATGCAGTTAGATCCAGAATTATTTCTGTTTTAAATCAGGCTTTTAATCATCTTGTATTTCAAAATGACACGCTGCAAACATGGTGTGCTTCCAAAAATGTTAACTATGCTCAGAACTTTTTTTTTTTTTCCTTTTCTGAATGAACTACATCCAGGCCAGAATGACATTTCTCAAGACTTAAACATGATCAAGCAATGCAGATCTGGAAAATGTATGTTATACATTCCCAGTGTTTGTCAGGCTAGCTTATACAAACAAGCATTATTGGATAAAGTTTGAAATATATTAACAGTCAGGGGAAAGAAGAAAAACAGGATGTAATAAGGAACAGATACATTCATGATATCCCATGTGCACGTAGCACAAACTAAACATGGCTTTTCTAAACACTGGGTCACTCAAGAATAAAATCATTTTCTGAACGCCGCCATGTACCCGGATTTTTATAGCTAACCCAGACTTGACGCAAAGGATTTTCCATTGCTTATACATGCACAACTTGATATAGGTTTTTACCCCTCAATGCTGTTAAATGCTTGATTCTGATTTGCTGGAATGTTTTTATTGTATTGGTGGTATTCTGTATGATAGTTCCTATAGTGACACCTTGCACAGGTCACATACGTATAAATAAATTAAATGAAAGGATACTTCTTTATCAGTGAAAGGTAAAGCTGGAAGATTTCCAACACTGGAAACACTCGGCAGTCTCTTAGGAACCAGACAACCTACATTTTTTTATTGTAATAAGCTGCTCTATTTGTGTGGCATAGGCCCTAAAGTTCTCGACAATCTGCACAAAAATATGCACTTAAAGGGAAAAATATGTTGAAATACACTGCCCGGCACTCACTTCTTACCCTGATGCACCCATCACCTTATCTTTTTCAATGGAAATGCTCTTACTTTCACTATTAACAATAGCTGAGTATTTTACTTTCGCAGACCGTTTAAGTGATTTGCATTCATTTTTTCAGATAATATTTATTCCGCAAAGTTGATGGTTCAGCACTCTCCTTTAAGGTTTTGGTAATCTGTTGAAGGGTCCTTAACCCAGTTCCAGTAATTTAAAATTTTCTACGTTTTTCTTTTTTTTTTTTTTTTTTTTTTCTTGATGGCAACTTTTTTTGGCTAGGCAGTGTATATGACTATGGAGAGAAACCTTTACAAAAACAGTGGTACCAAACCATTTTAAATGCTCTTGGACTCCAGAAAACCGCACTGAGAGCCGTTATCTCGAAAGGAGAAAACTTGAAACCCTGGTGAATTTTCCCAAAAGTGGCAAACCTCCTCAACAAGAACATGCAGAAAGTAACTTCTCAGATAAACTTCTACAAAACTTCAGATCTTATTTGCTTCATGATAGACTGGGCAAAAACTGGGCAAAAAAAGGAGACCTTCAAGCTGCAAACTTTATTGATAATCTCCAAGCCTTTCATTATAATGTTTTCTTTCTTTTAATATTTTGGAGCATATCCCTAAAGTATGTTATTATTGTAGAATTCTGTATTAGCTTTACCATGTGGAACTTGACCCCATATGGTTAAACTAATGCAGAATTCTACAATAAGAAAATAGGAACAGTCAAACATGGTGGTGAAAATGTCTAGGTGTGCTGATGGATTGCTTCTTCAGGACCATGGAGTATGTTGCCCACGCACAACTGGGATGGGCAGCAAGACAACAATCTAAAGTACTAATCCGAATGGCTCTAAAGAGACAAAATTAAAAGTGGAAGACTAAAGACACATTAAATTTAACATGGCTAATGTGTATAATTTTAGCTTTGTTTAAAGGGGTTTGTTAAAAATATATTGCATTAACATATCAGAAAATACAGACATTTTTACAAAGTTGTTTCGCAGCTTCAAATGTGAACGAAAAATTGACTGATAAAGAGTCTGATGGCTGGCCCTGACCTGTTTCTTAGTTATTTCATAACATATTTTGATGATGAAAGGTCTAGTATTGATTCCATGTGCTGACTTTCCATTTGATAGTTCTTATGAACTCTTAATCTCCAGTCCAAAGATGGAATGCAAGTGAAGGAGGCCATCATTAGGTCTAAAAAAACAGAAGAGGCCTGTCAGAGAGATAGCAGAAGTGGTAAACAGAAAAACGAATGAAAAATGACATCTTAGGAAATGAAATTGCTTGCATCTAGTCAAATTTCTGTATTTGTCTTATTATAAGAGCTAATAAAACAAGAAATTTGTTTTAAATTTTGCAAAATGTGTTTGCAAATATGCATCTAGTCAAGTCAAGAACATTCTGAAGGAGGTAGATGAAGTGTCATTTTCATTGTGTACAAGATACGCCTTCATGAATGTTAATGCAGAGGGTTTACGTCAAGATATAAACCACTGGTAATACTCAAGAATAGGAGGGCCAGAATTTTTTTAAACTCATTTTCTATACAGTTTATTCCGTGCAGGGTCACGGGTGGCCTGGTGCCTATCCCAGGGGACTCTGGGCACGAGGCGGGGTACACCCTGGGCAGGGTGCCAATCTATCGCAGGACACACACACACACACACACACTATAGGGAATTTGGACACACCAATCTTTGGGAGGTGGGAGTTAAAAGCACAGGGAGAAGAAGCAAACGCCACGCTCCTAGAACCCAGACAGGAATTGACCCCTCAAATCTATTATCTTAAAATTAATTTATTGAAAACAAATACTATATTATTTATCTACTGCACAAAAGCAACAAGAACGACTAAA
>JAQMYJ010000038.1:7490147-7512531 GCA_030014305.1 Clarias laeviceps
AGCGGGCGGGAGCGGGACAGAATCTTGCGGGAGCGGGCGGGAGCGGGACTGAAAAATCCGTCCCGCGCAGGTCTCTAGTGTGAGGCCACGGTGCTAATCTGTGTGCCACTGTGCTGCTTAAGGCCAGATCAGACTTTGCTAAAAACTTTGCTAAAAATTTTTTTGTCTAGTTCTGATACAAGTACCATATTTGTCCCAGAATGATTGAAAGAGCAGAGTATGGAGAAGCAAATCATTGATGATTTAACTGATGTGACTGCAGGATTCATTCTGAAGTGCATGAAACTGTACTTTCTGCTCAGATTTAGTCAAATACTGCAAAACTGATAGACCAGTGCTTCACCGTACAGATGGATAATGACTTAAATCCAAGAAAGCAGCAAAGAAATCGAATATCCTTAAATGGAGTCAATCCCCTGACCTCAACCCCATTGAGCTGTTTTTCACTTATTCATAAAACTGGATGCAGAAACACCCACAAACAAGCAACAACTGAAAATGGTTGCAGCAAAGGTCTGGCAAAGCAGCTCAAGGGAGAAACTGTGGAAAGAGACTGTGTGTAAAAATGGCTTTAATTCCCAAATGGTTAATTTTAATATTTTTGTTCAACCCATTGAATAAAGTCAGCAATGCTATACACTCAGTTCCTGATTGCTTCATTTCAAATCCATTTTGGTGGTGCAGAAAGGCAACTTGGGGGCATGGTGCCATACTGGTTAACCATGTGGTCTCGTATCTCCAGAGTGAAGGGTTTGATTAGGCTAATTGGCGTTTCCAAATTTCTTGTAGTGTGTGTGCCCTGCGATGGATTTGTTGCCTGCCTGTTGCCCCCAAGACCCTGTATCAGGATAAACAGTATTAAAGATGAATGAATGAACAAAGGCTACTTTTATTTTTATTTGTGATTGGTCAAATTCTTATAGACCTGACTGTAGGCATGGCAGAAACCTTTTCCTTTTATACAGTAAATACTCTGTCACTCTAGCTGCTATAAAGGAAATGATAACAGGAACTAATTTGTCTCATGGATTTGTTCTACATTAACTGTTACTACTGTATACACACACACAAAAAGAATGAAATATTTATTTAATTAGTTCAAGCCTAATCAGCAGTGTCATACCAACCTTTAGATGATTAGTTAAAAAGAAAGCTATGCCACCTACAAGTGTGTTTTTTTAAAAATTGCAAAAATAATTTGGGACTTTATCAGATTGTTGCATGTTGAAACACAGCTTTATCATTTAACCGTGTATACTGCACATTCATAATTAAATAAGAGATACTGCACGGGTATCTGATTAGCATTACTAACATGAGGCTTGGTTACTGTGGTTCCACAAAATCTAGCTCTGCAAGTTATCTTTGCTATCATTGTGCCAGAACATTAATGAGAGATCATGTTTCCATTGCTCTATTTTGCATGACCAACCTGCTACACACTTGCACGCAATCTGTATTTCTGAGTCATTAGCACAATCTTAACAGTCACCGGGTCATCATAAAGATAGAACAAGGAAGATTACAGCACCACGTTCTCAAGACTTGTGAACATCAGATCTGACACTCTGACAGGCAGGTCATATTTTATTCTCATAATTATAATGAGGGAAATGTATATCCCCATATTTCTCCATCAAAACAAATGCTGCTTTTCCAGATGCAAGCATCAGATCTTCGAATTATCTCAAAGAAGCGAAAGAAACAGACAAAAAAGATCAGAAAAGAATTCTCATGGCAATATTGTGTTTGTGGAATCCCTTGGTGATTCAACAGGCTTAGCTAAGAATGTATTTCGTGGAAAGGACCCACTATTATTAACTAATGATGCTGTCACTGTGGTTTCATTGCACGTAGGGAAAAGCTCTAGCAGTTTGCCACATAGAAATTGAGAAATAGTTTTTGAAGAGGACTTGAGTTCAGCTTGGGTGACTCAGGAGATAGGTAAAATGATGACAGGTCATGGTTCAGAGATGGTGTGGGATAGCTTGCTTACAGCAGCAGTTCAATGGTCCTGCTGTGAGTGTACACACCTACCCTTAAACCTCCCACCCCTGTGTTCACTTTAAACATTTACATCTTATCCAGAAGCCTCTTTTCCCCATCCACTTAACCTACGCATTTATTCTGGGCTCATCGCTTTTCCGTTTGCTGTCATCCCTTATTCTTCACTTACATTTAGAGTAGGTATTTTATCAACCATTGCTGTGAAAGCTTTGCTTTCTTCACTTTTAGGATTATATATCAATTGTGGTGTTTTTTTTTATTATTATAATAATAATAATAATAATAATTATTATTATTATTATTATTGAAAAATGTTTCATTTTTCTGCTCTGCACGCCCACTTGACAATTCTTCCATTCTCAGACCAATTTTTCCGTGCATTTTTCCCACAGATACGCTGTTTCTCACATCACTTACAGCCTCTTTTCTTCATCTAGTTCTCCACTTGTTCTTTTTCAATATCTCAGCCAAGAGTTTTACATCAATCCAGATGCTATGTTGGTGTTGTTTTAGAAACCTCTCACGGAGAGATGGGAATCGCTATCACGGCCAAATGCAGATCTGAAAGTCTATCCCAATTTTTTTTTTTTTTTTTTTACAGTTTTCTAATGAGAGTCCTTCAGGAGTGGGTTTTTAGAATGGCGTGGGGGCAGCGTGGGGGATTTGGAGGGGGAGACGGGTTGTCTCTTAGGAGAGACTATGATTGGAAGCAGATGTTAGCTAGTAAGGGTAAGGGTAGAGGTAAAGTGGGGGCGGAGAAGAGAAGAAAAATTTCGGAAAATTCTCAGGCTCAAGTCATCACTTTCTGGGCTCTGCCCCGTCCAGCAAATCAGAGCTAAGCGTCGGCTTAGCCAAAGGGTGTTTCAAAGGATCCGATTGGAGCAGAGGTTTTCCATGGTGTGCGGGGGAGCAGATGTCCTGGGAAAGGAGTGCTGACTCCCAGCCACAACGCAAAAAGAAGTGAAAACACTCCAAGCAGCAACTGGACATGGACCAGATTTTGTACTAATCCAGCTGCACAGACACACACATGCATGCACACACACACACACACACGCATGCGCACACACACACACACACACGCATACACACGCACACACACACACACACTCTTCCTTGTACAAACAGAGCATGGAATCGCAATTAATAGACAGCTGAAATACCCCAGGACTTATAAAATAGAGAGAAGAGGGTAAAAGTGCTGAGAAGTCAACGCCTACGCAAACACAGTGCCCTTGTAAATACCAAGCACTGCATTATGAATATTGCCACAGCTAGCACGGTTCTTAGCCAGTGCCCAGGATCAAAGTGCCACAATGGGAGGATAATAAAGCTATTCAGTAAGCATGCCACATCCTTATTGGCTGGTGTAAAATAATAATAATTTTAACTCAGGGCCTCTCCTGCTTTACTGACCCTCAGCCTTCTCTGTCAACTGTGCTTCTCAGAGCCTGCTCTCTTTTCATTGTGTCTGTTATGAGCCGTCAGAGAACTGAAACAAAATATCAATCAGCATTCCTGATGGAAAGCCCACATTACCATCTGAAGCCGGTTCATTTCCTGTCAAAGAATGCAACGTCCCCGTCTCCTGGCCCCTCATGAATATGCCACCGCCCTGGCATGGGCACTGTCATCTGAGAAATGAGGAGGCGAGGTGCTGCGGGTTCCTCGCAGGTTCAATGGTACATTACTAGAGGTCTGAACAAGTGTAATAAAAATGCAAATTGGAGCTAAACCTAGAGAAACCCCCAGCCCCGACCCCTATAAACCTTCATAATACACTTCCCACCTGTGGCCTTATCTGGGCCAGGACATCTTCACTCCATTTCACAGCCAAAGACATAGACAAATAAGACAGAAACTAGAGAACACCATCATGGAAGTGTACAACGTCAGGGTGAAATGCCATTTTAGAATTTTTGATTGATGGTCTTCTTTTTTTTCATAAAGAGAATGAGAATAAATCAGGGTCAGAGTGCTCTTGCTTGTTAAATGACAAGGACTCAATGAGGTTTCTTGACAACTTCTCAGCCTGAAGATGAGCAGTCTGAATTGGAGACATGAGAAGATGCAGTCACGCCTGACACTGAGTCCCCTGGGAGCCCACATAGATGCTTTACGAAGTCCCAGGATGCTTCATTATTTTCCCTGGTTGATAATGACTAAAACCAGATTCCAGCACTGAGGACAATGAGCCCTGAATGAAGCCCAGGGAAAGAGAAACCAGGGGCTTTCATAAGCTGTGCTGTAATGGAGATGACCCTGACCAGGATAAATAATGTAATTAAAAATAAAGATGAGTTGCTATCATGGAACCAGCAAGACCTCAGCATGGATCATGAGGATAATCACTCTCACAAAATATTTAGTAGTCAACCTTATCCAGAGGGACTCACATTATTATCTTATCATACATTAGAGCACTTGAGAGCCTTACTCAAGGGCCCAACTTGGTTATAGCAGGGTTAGCTGCCAGAAGAGGTACCTTGGTGGTAGCAGGGTTTGAACCTGAAACTTTCTAATCTGCAGTCTAATGTCTTAACCACTAAGCTAACCTGGACCCACAAGAATCCCAAGTTTACTGAGCCATTAGCTTTGGCTATCATATGGTGCCTTGCCAGTATCAGGGATCATTAACTATTAAACTCATAACTGAACATTTAACCCAAATATATTTTTAAGCACATTTAACAATTATTATTCTACAAAGCTCTTCTACAAATGTAGATCTAGAGCTCTACTGGGCAAACAATAGAGAGTGGCAAGAAAACACTCCCAGAGATGACATGAGCAATAATCCATGAGAGAGCCAGACTCAAAAAGGAACACATCTTCTGGCTAACACTCGGTACTGGATTATTTTCTTAATAGTATGATTTGGGAGTCAGTTGCTTTATCCTGTTCACGGTTGTTGATCCCAGATGAAATAAGCCTGTTGCATTTTGCATGTTTAACTTTTAACATTTGAATTTTGTCCATAGTTCAGCATAGGGGCAGCATTCACACCTTCTCACACCTAGGGCCATTTTAGCTTAGCCAAATCCACCTTGCAGAAGATGCAATCATTGTGAGATGAATGTACAGGCTTTGCTGTATACTGTATGTACACCAATCCGACACCACCACCAGGTGAATTGAATAACATTGGTTATTAATTATATATCAGCAAACTGGTGTCAAGATCGTAGGCACCCAAGGATCTACATATCTCATCTACATTTGAATGGATCCAAGGCCAATGGGGAGGTTCAATTCCACAGAAAAGCCAATGCAGCACAAACTGCTGAACATGTCAAAGCTGCCCATGACAAAAAAAGGATCAGAACATGCAGTTCAACACCCTGCCGTGTATGGGGCTTAGCAGAAAAAGAGTTTTTTGGTTGTTGAGCCACATCCCAATCTGATCAAGCATCCATGGGATGCACCAGACAAACATTTCTGTTCCATGAGGACCCCACCCTGTAATCCACAGCAAACAAAGGCTATGCCCCATGACCTGGTCCTAGACACAACAGCACACCCCCCAAGGTCTTGTAAAGTCACGCTCCAAGGGACCAGAGTCTCCCTGGTGACACAAGAGGAACCAAAACCTGGAGTGGTTTTAATGTTAATGGTTTTAAAGATATGATTGGTTTCTTCTCTGGCTTGCTCTAAATCTACATTCAGATTTCTGTAAGGCCTCCTTTATGACAATGGTGTTTATGAATAAAATTCTTTCAGCATTTATAAGTGAACTTTGCTTCTGTTGTCTGGAAGTGAAAGTTGGAATAAATGCAGTTATGGTGTTCTCGAAGTGGAAGCCTGACAGGACATGAGACAGCTGGAGCCTGCCAGTCTTTAGCATAAATATTTGGGCTGAGACTCAGCACTAAGCAATCTACTTCAGAATAGTTTGTGTGTGACAGAGAGAGAGAGTGAGAGAGAGAGAGACAGACAGACAGACATGGATAGAAATGTGTCTTACACCACCAGGTGTGACAAGACTTGCACTATTTTTTTCTTTCTCTTTTTCTTTTTTTTTCTTTTTTTTTTTTTGCACCCAAATGCAATGGAAACTTTCCACAGCACGATATGTAAATTACCCTTTGAAATCCCCAACTGTTGATACCGACAAAGCCACAGGTACACAGCACAGGTTTAACTCTTCGAGCTGACATTCAGCTCAAAAACAAGATTCCGTTGCAAAGCGTCAGTCTCTACTGAGGTTTGGTTTTCATCATATCATCTATTGTACACAAAAATAATCCGAATATGGATTACATAAAAAAGCAAAAATTCAAATGTAAAAGTTAAACATGCAAAATGCAATTATTTTTTTTGGATACCAATTTTAGAAGGATCTCTTATCATTTCAGGTCAATTCAAGTTTACTTTAAAAATAAAGCCCTTATCATACTTTCCTAGTGACAGGTGTGGGCCAAAAGTTAGTGACTAATGTGTGTGTGTGTGTGTGTGTGTGTGTGTGTATGTGCGTGTGCATCCTTTGATGGGGGTAGAGTGTGTGATGAACATGAAGTTATGGAAGGTAGAAGAGAGAAAAACCACCTGTGCAGAGCAAGCGAGTTCTGCTAAACTGTGACAAAGACCTTGAAAATCCTGAAGCGTGTGTGTGTGTGTCTGTGGGGTGGGGAGATGGTAGTTGTGAAATCTTCAAATACACTGTATAAGCTCCAATGATGTGCACATGTTTTACCCAGGAGATTATTTTTCCCTTATGCAAGTCAGTTTATAAACCATGATTGAACACAGTGTTAAATTAAGCCCTAAAAATTATTTTTATTAGCTAAGTGGTTAAAGCAAGATGTTTCTGGCAGATTAAAAATATGAAAGCACATAAAAATCATAGTAACTACAGTGTTTCTGTGCACTCAAATGCCAGATACAGTAAGGCTTAAAACCCGCTTATATATATATATATATATATATGGGGAGAACATGCAAACTCATGATGCAAGTGCCATACAACGCCTCCATTATATATACAGTAAGTCCCCTACATATAAACTAGTTCCATTCTGAAAGCTCGTTCATAAGTCCAATTTGTTCGTAAGACCAGCAAACATCGTCTAGTGCAGTGTTGCATGCACGTGATAATGTATGACAGAAATGTTATTGTTATCGCGATTGATCCTGTGCGAACGCATGTTTTTTAATCATGTTTTTTAATCGAGTTCATAACTCGATTGTTCATATGTAGGGGACTTATAGAGACATACATCTCAGCTTCTAATGGAATTTTTGCGTGTTCATTTTTGTCATTCATTAGAAGGATTTCTAGACTGAAAAAATGCCACCTGTTTGGGTAACCCTGAGCCCACTGTAGCCTCGTATTCCCGTTCTTGAATGACAAGAATGGAACGTGAGCTGCTAGTCTCTTAAGACTGGTTATTTGAGTTAAACATAGCCTTTCTGTCACCTCGAGCTGGAATGACCTTTCTTCTCTGACATTTCTCATCAGTAAGGTGTTTCTGTCTGAAGACTTGCTGCTCTATGTCTTTTTCACATAACTCTGTGTAAACTCTAGAAGCTGTTGCGTGTGGAAATCCCAGGAGGGGATCAGCAGGTTAAATAGTGATGTGCAAGCTCAAAGACACTGAGCTCACTTTTTCCTGTTCTGATACTTGATGTGAACATGAACTGAAGCTCTTGGTCTGTAGATGCATGATCTCATGAATGGTACTGCTGTTACATGGTTGACTGATTAGATTACTGCGTGAAAGTGTAGGAGTACGTCTTCACACCTATCACACCTGGTAAAGTGAGCAGTGAACATATTGTTGGGGTTCCATTAGATTTTATGCTATATATTGAGGCGTGGCTTAGTAATTGTACCTCCAAAGTTGAGGGTTTGAATCTCACTGCCTGGGGCGGGGAGGGTTTGCATGTTCTACTCGTGCTTGGCGTGTTTCCTGCTTGTACTCCGGTTTCCTCCAACAGTTCAAAGACATAGATAGGTTGTAGGTTGATTGCGGTTTCCAAATTGCTCATTATTTATGATTGGTTCTGTGAGTATGTATAAGTCTGTGTGCGTGTGTGTTTGTGTTGGTTTGCGCCCTGTGGTGGGTTGGCACTAAGCTCATGGGGAATTTACTTATTTAAAAGTGTTCCAAGGGCAAAAAGTGACATTAATTCATTCATCATGTTAGACCAATGAAACTGGAGGCAGGACATCAAACAGTAGGCAGAACTTAAGAACAAAAGTAACATACAATTGTAATATATGACTTTTGTTAGTAGCTAATAATATAACACTTTACTTTTTAATATAGTTCAACAGAGTTCAATGTTTTATTTAGTATATCCTTCCATTCATTAATTAATATGCATTAGGCGTATTAATGGCTTAGCTGTTAGCATTTTCACCTTCCACCTCCAGGTTCTGGGTTCGATTCCCGCCTCAGGGTCTGTGTGCATGGAGTTTGCATGTTCTTCCCACGTTTGGTGGGTAGTCTGGTTTCCTTCCACAGTCCAAAGACTTCCCAAATTGCCCATAATGCGTAAGTGTGTGCTTGTGCCCTAAGTTCCTGGGATAGACTCCAGTCTATTGCAATGCAAAAAGTAACTTTCGATTACCCCAAATGCAGAACCCTGCATACAGGATAAAGAGGTATAGATGATAAGTGACTGAGTGACTGAGTAATACATTAAGGTAGTCTCTAACCACCATTTGGGGTAATCGAAAGTTACTTTTTGCATTGCAATAGACTCGAGTACTATAAAGAGTGTTGTCCCCACCCTTGAGGCTCATGTTCCTGGGACAGTATCCAAATCTAACCAGGATTAAGAGCTTGAAGGTTAAAGAACTATTAGGTTAACTCTCAACATTACCATTTCCTTTCCAGCTTAACTTGAATTAACACTGTAAATGTTAATTCCACACTGGATCAGCCCCAACCCCCGGTACAGCCCCCCGCCCCCCCCCCTCCCCCCCCGCGCCCACACACAAACCCGCACTCTCCGAACAACCGAATTCTGATCTCATTGTTTCTTGTCTTCAACGGATTGCGTAGCGTCTTCGCCAGCCAGCTGCAGTGTTTCAAAAAGAGCGGGGCTAGAGTGAGAACGATAGGCCATGTGTGTTTTTATTTAGACATGAGGAATTTATTGGAGCCTGGGGTTACAAATAAGTGAATGGCTTTAGTGTGCCTGTTTTAGTGCTGACGTCACTAAGGCCCTCCAAAGGGGACGGAGACATTAACGCGGGACACAAACGAGCAAAGTGTCTCCCTCTGGACCTGCCCCCGAATAAACCACAGGGACAGATGCATTGCCTGGAATCTTGGACCAGTGTTCCAGATTCCCATTACAGAAAAGTAATAGTGCTGCACAGATGCGTTCGTTCTTGGAAAAAGACAGATTTAATGGGTGTTTTGTATAATAAAAATTCTCGCTAATAGAGAAATGACATATGCACTATAATCTTCGTACTGTATATGTTTCTTTAACCGCCTGACATGAGGTTTTAATAGTTAGCTGATGAAAAACCTTAAGGCTGAGGTGTTAAATGCAAAGCCCTGTTTCTGAAAAGCATCATGAAATAGTTAAAGTGAGTGTTCTACATGACACTTGCTCTCCCGTTTAACCATTATATTTAAAAATTATAACATATTTTCCTGTAATACCTAAATTATTCGGATATTGTCATCATCGTATCACAGTACTGTGAATTCTGAAACATGATTAGTCACAAAATATTGAATAATTTTATACTGTATAACAGCGGCTAACATTACAGTTCTGACTGTAATGTACAATGCCTTGAAAAATAAAGCTGGCATTTTAAAATAGTCAAACTATTGGCCTGGATCAAGCAAAAAAAAACATGCAAATTACCGCGGTTGGGTTATGAACTGTCCAGTGCATTATTCAAACCTGGAAGGATAGTGCTGAACTGTCAGCTACACATAAAAATGTGACTGGACAAAAATCATGAATGACCACGTTCACTTAAACGTTCGCTTGGCGAATTTGCATTATATATAAAAAAAAAAAATCCCCAGCAGAAATCAGAGCTATGTTGAATAGTGAAAGTAAAAGCATTTCCAGACATGTGATGACAACTCACAGGAATGAGACTAAACATTTCTGTGGTCATAGTAGGCCACTTGTTAGTGAGACTAATCTAGAAAAAAGCTTTAATTAGCTAGGGAGGATAAAGATTGAACTTTGGAGCAATGAAAAATGGTTAGAGTCCTGATTGACTATATTCCAGAGTGATGAATACCTCAGGATAAGAAGGGAAGCGCATGAAGCAATGTGCACCCATCATGCATAGCACCTACTGTACAAGCCTCTAAAGGCAGTGTTTTGATTTGGGGTTGGTCCAGGGAGTCAGGCCTAGGCTCAGCAACGTTATGTGGCAATAATACTTGCCAACAATATCATTGATTGGCATTGGTGGCTTAGTGGTTAACACTGTCGCCTTGAACCTCTTGGTTCGATTCCCACCTCGGGTCTGTGTGCACCGCGGTTCAACAATCAATCAATCAACATTTATTTATATAGCACTTTACAGCAACCTAAGTTGAACCAAAGTGCTTCACAGCACTAAAAATGACAATGTTCTCCCCATGCTTGGTGGGTTTCCTCCAACAGTCCAAAGACATGCAAATGAGACTAATTGATGTTCCCAAACTTGACCATAGTGTGCAAATAGGTGTGTGTGTGTGTGTGTGTGTGTGCCTGTCCAGGGTGTACCCTGCCTTGTGCCCTGAATAAGTCTCCTGAGATAGGCTCGAGCCACACATCACCCTGTATACAGGACAAAGTGGTATAGACAATGATAAGTGAGTGATACACCATAGGTTTTAACTCGATTTAGGACAGAATGTAACATTTTGGTAACATGACTTAACTTTTAGATATTAGAAAGTGCCGTTACTGGAAAATGATCATCTTCATGGTGGTTAACATGAATTCAGCATTGCACCACTTTGTAACTGATTATTTGTCACTGGCAAGAAGAACTTGCATCATTTATCTCTAACACTCTTGAACATCAATCCACTTCATATTGAAAGTTATGAAGGTTACATTATCATTTATTTAATTCTGTACCATTCAAGTAAAAAAAATTAATAAAAGGGGATTTTTTTTTTGTTCCACTGTTAAAGCGTATAGTTCATACCATCTGCTGTATTTTTTCCATTCTTTTATTCAAAAAGCTAAAAGTGCATCTAACGCTTGGAGTGACTCTGTCCATAATGCCGCTACTGTCTCAATTACAGTCCCTCAGTGCGTGTTGCTTATTGTTATTATCTCTAGTGCTTCCAGTCATTAAATACACACCGATGTTGGTTGAAATTACTGAAATATGATGCAATATTGTACTAATCTGACAATGCAATGCACTCTGACTTTGTAGTGCATACAAAATAATAGCGAGTGCTGTACGCTCGCTGAAGCTCGAGTCAAGTGATAGAAAATTTTCCATAGCTAAAAGCACTGTTCACTTCAGTTCCTAATATACGTATACACAACCTGATATAACTGTTAGGCTGCGGGTGATGACTGACACATTTCATGTACGGTTTATAATAAACTCGACCACAAATCCTCCACAAATTCTGCAGAGCTACTGCATGCGTAGGCAAATCCTACCTGTGTGTGTATGTGTGTGTCTGCAGGGGTGTGAATATTTTAGCGTTATGCACAAAGTAAAGCACACAAACACAGAAATGTGATTTTTTTTTTTTTATGTACATTTTATAACATAACAATTTGAAGTACAATAAGAAATAGAAGCTACCATTTATAAAACTCTCCGGCAGAACTTAATGATGGGCCAGCATCAGCCTTTTTTTCTCTATATAACTGTATATGCAGACAGGTCTTTAAATTTCATATCAATTTCTTTTTTTCTGTATAAAAAAAATATAGAAAAGAAATAACTACAACAAAAATAAAACAAACCGCTACATTTGGTCCTGCTCTACCTCATTTTTTTTTTAATGAAAGCACCAGCTGTCTGCGTCTCGTATTTCAAAGTTTATAAAATATAAATTACTGAAAAATATTCAAATGTTTATGAACTAAATACATTAAAATTTTCTTTAACAAAAAATACTGAAACACTATAAATTGTACAAAAAAAAAAAAAAAAAAACTCAATAAAAAAAGATTTCCTCATTAATGGTTTTGTGATTTGTCCTTATCACAAACTGTATGCACATGTAAATCACAATAATTGCTTTTGATACATATGTCTGGCATTTTTTTGTTCTAAAAAAAAGAATATACTTAGCATTTAAGACTAATCTAATGGGCTTCATTCGTTAAGAGCGAAAAGACAGAAACATAATACCATTTGACATTTTCTGACATCGTGAAGCATGAGTTATGGAAACAAGTAAGAATACAACATTGCCATGTAACACCTTTTAACATAAAACCACGTACAGTATATGAACCACATCTCCATGCCCTTTCCATTATAGATTCACTTCCTCACCCCTCTATGCATCTTTTAATTTAGCTAGGTCATTTAATCAGGTTTTTTATTTGATTATTTTTATATATATATATTTTTTTTGTTGTCTAATTTAATCCATAGTAAAAGCATCAGCACACTGAAACGGATAAAACAACGACTGGAATGTTGGGTTGGTCCATCAGAAAGTGCAGATGAGCATCGAATCCTTCGGCTCTGAGACTTCACACGCATTTCGATGTTATTACTGCTTCAACAATGGCCTATATGTTCATTCTGGGTCGCGTAATAAATCGATTGGAAACACAATCTGTACAAACAGACAGTTCTAAAATGAAACCCATCGAGGCGGCAAGAATACCACTGTAAACAATGACATCGTGGTGATGACACGTCTTAACTTGGACTTTTTTTTTTTTTTTTTTTTCACACAAGGCCTGCGCGTTCTGTACAACACAAACCACAAATGAAAAGGCAACAGGAACCAGAGTCACACTGCTAACAAGTATTATATGCCAACGTTGCCGACTGTATAATTCCGATTGGTCGGAAGGTGTTTCTGTAACGGGAGCTCTGACAATAAGATTATATAAACCTGCTCGTTCTGGTGTGTCTGTGAAACTTGAGATTAACTCTTGATGATTAAAACATAACATGGTGACATTTCTGATAAAGAGAAGTTTGTTCATGGTTCCTTGAAGGAGTCTCCAGTATCAGTGCTTTAAAGGAGTCAGAGGAACTTTTTGGAGAACTTTGTCCTTTTGTGGTTTTGTTTTTGTCTTGTGGAAAAATAAAAGGAAAGGCTGGTGGGGGAATGAACGTGGGTCCTGTAATGTAAATGAAAGCAGAACTAATTTGTTGCATGTGTTCCACAACATTAACTGTAAATGGGTAATAAGGTAAGTGTCATTCTTTAATTAATGAAAAGATTGCAGCACTGCATTATAAGAGGAATAAAACACTTCAGGAGATGCAGCCATTGGAAAAATAATGCTTTGCGTCAGGCCACATTACGCCACCCCAACATGTATTATTATTATTATTATTATTATTAATAACAGCATTCTGTGTTGCGTTTTATTCCCTACTTATAGTGGTAACTGAAACTGATTCACTACCTGCACATGACGTACTTTAGTTGCGGTATTAATCAGCACTTGTTCTGTGCTAATGCTATTCTGAAGCTCGTCCATGTCGATCCACAGTCTGAAACTTTTACACCCCTACTTTCTTATCCCAATCCTACCATATCCAATATCACCCCATGCTCGAATCACTCACACAACCTTCACTTCAGTGATCAATAACTCCTGTGTCAGAGCTTATTGTTAAGACCTCTGTTACATTCAGGTATTTGTCCTGAGAAACAATTTACACAAAGACATAAATTTAATCAGGAAGCCTGTTCCCTGCTGTCAATCAGCTCACAAAAAGGGGACGAGATCAGTTAAAAGACATTTCTATTGTGCTTCACTTACAGACCCTTCACTCTGCCTCATGATAGACAGGAAGATTACAGACGTGTTTACATCACATGTGCTCTCAAAAGACGGCGTAGACAAAACAATACATGAGGGCGAGCGACAGCAGTGGTAACAGAGACATAAAACTAAGGCAAGAGATGCTTAGAGTCCTTTGTCTGAACGTTAGAAATGAGACAAAAGAGATCTAAAATGGGCCGTGCTTCACAGCTGCCTAACTTGTGCTTGCTTAGAAGCGAAACACTCCTGCCCATAAGCCGAGGGCGGGTGTGTGTTCACAGCTTGCCGCCCCCGAGCAGAAAAACGGCTACTTTCGGTCGCGTCTGTCACCCGTTCTCGGTTTGAGTGAGAGGCTTTTCTTTTAACTGAACTGCATGAGTAAAATAGCAGTCTCTGGTCTCGCCTGCTGAGTTTTCAGTTATGTGACTTGTGTGTAAAGGGTCTTTGACTATAGAGATATGGGGAAAGGAAAGAAAGAAAAAAAACATTTTGGCATTCTTAATCCTTCATTCACAAATGATAAAAGTAATACTGGCACAAACATCAAAGGAAAAACAATAATAATAATAATAAAAATAAAATACTTTAATAATTTTTGTGTGGCCCATTTAAGGACTCTAAGACAGCAACAGTAACTTAATAGTAAATATTTAAGTATTTCTGTAAAGTTCCATTTTTCTGTAACTTTGGCAAACATTTTTACGGAACTTTCCTTCCATACAATGTCCACTTTAGGAACCAGTCCTTCGTTCTTTCCTAGTCCCGCCCCTCTACTGCAGTCTGTTTTTAGGTGCTGCTGGGTCAAAATGGCAGCTCTGCTGGAAACTCACTGTTTTCTCTTCAGAGCTGAATTATGATACACGCTACAGACTATGAACTTTGGTAAGGTCAAGCAGTCATGAGCTCCAAACAAGAGCGGACCCATGACTAGGTATGACTTGGTTGGACCCAAAATAAACACCCACTGTTGTGAGGATGAGGGAGGAAAGTCTCTCGGCCCCCGGTGCACCCGGACTGGTCTTTCACTCGTCTGTGTCGGGTTTGACATCCAGCATGGCGTGCAGCTCCTCGGGTGTGTATCCCAGAAGGCTCTTTAAGTCACACACGAAACGGTAGACATAGCGCTTGCCTGATGTCTTGTGGATGATGTTCTTGTCGTAATAGTAGCGCAGACCACGGCTCAGCTTTTCGTAGTTCATCTTGGGCTTGTTCTTCCTTTTGCCCCATCTCCGTGCCACCTTCAGGGGAGAAGAACAGTTTCAATGAACACACACTTTATGGATGTTTTATTGCAGAATAATAAACATTTCTGAACTAGTTACCTTGAAAACCAGATAAAGGTTCTTAAAACACAAGATGCAGTAGTTGCATCATGGATGCAAGAACTTATACGAAAATGAATGGTAGATTGATTTGTCAGTTGATTACTGTAGATTAGATCAGTGTGTGGTGGTACAATTTGCACTTAATTGTGTTTGATGGAACATGGAATATATGAATCTGATGAAATGCACATCACATTTGCATTGCTGTCTGATAGGATGAATACTACGCTGTATTACTGAGAAAATGTAAACATTTCAGAATACGTTTTGTTAAGTAAACAGTTAAAATAAGCATGATTCGCCTGCATGCAAAACATTCTTCCAAAACTCCAGCCCTTTTCAAAGACTTTGCAAATGTATCACTGCAAATTTGTAATAAAATAGTGACTTAATTACTATTTACTTATGTACAAACCAATTAGCCACACCACCATAACACCACCGCCAGAATAACACTGATTAACAATTATATAACAGTAAACTGATGACAGGATCATGGGCACTCAAGGATAATCAATACCCATGGAGACCAAAGGCTAGTCTGTCTGGACCGATCCAACAGAAAGGCTGATGTTTCACAAATCTCTAAAGAATGTTAATGCTGGTTATGACAGAAAGGTATCAGAACACCCAGTGCAACACAGCCTGCTGTGCATAGGGCTAAGCAGGCAAATGGTCCAAGGTTGTTGACAAATTCCCCAGATCCCAACCTGATTGAGCATCTATGGTAAGCCAGACTCAACCTTGGCACCCAAAGGATCCACCGCTGGTGACCAGAGAACACACCCAAAGGTCCAGTGGAGCCACGCCCTGAAGGGGCAGAGCTGCCTGGTGTCACAAGGGGAACCTAAATCCTATGTGTTTATAATGTTAATGCTTTTAAACATATGGCTGATTGGTGCATATACATAGGTTTGTGCTAGATTTCTAAAGTAATTCTAGTTAAACTATTTTGTCATAAAATAATCTTTTGTTATAGGATTAAATAGATCCAGTAAAAAGGGACATGCTCACGAACCAGATAGATCCCTAAACTACTAAACCTCTTTAAATATCCAACAACTTGATCAAAGTGTGAAGAAATCATTTTATTTAGATGTCATTTAAATTGACATTTTTATTGCTGTATTTGTTAGCTATGTCCACAGTCACATTTGTCTGCTTTTACTAGACCACCACTTCAACTAAACACTGATCTGGGGCATGTTCACAATTTAAATCCCATCTACAAATAAATCATTTCCATCCTTCCATTCCATGTAGCTTACAGTTCTTTCTTTTTTTTTCCGTAATTCTTCTTGTTCACTGCTAGACGACACATGCATTTTCCATTGGAAGCTTAGTCATGCCCACTGCTATTCCTAATCCATGTCGGCATCTCTAAGCAAACAAAAGCTGCATTGTGACTATGGCTGGACGTCTTGTTTTGCAGTTGGACCCTACATTTGTCTCCCATGAGAACGGAGCTGGGCGCCCTTGTGACCTCTCACCTCGTCGGGGTCGGAGAGTTTGAACTCCCAGCCGTCTCCTGTCCAGCTGATGAACGACTGGCATGACTTGTCTGTGAGGAGCTCCAGCAAAAACTGCCACAGCTGAATGGGTCCGCTACCTACAGACATGCACGGAAACGATGCAAAAACATGCATTAGTATGGAATTTTAAATATATATATATATATATATATATATATATATGTTTATATCATTATATATACATAAATATATATGTAAACATACATTATGCTTATACTGTATTCCAGAAACCATAAAAAATTTGCCACTTCAAACACCCTCTAGCATTTATCATTATTCATTGGTCTCATGGTTTTGGGATGACGTGTGACAAAGTGTCTGTGTTGTGGTGATGCAAACATCTCTAGGTTCATTTTCCAGCCTGGAAAATTGCTAAACAGGCTCGGAGACACACAAAGCCCCTAGTTCTTGACTTCTAAAAACTGAAAATTCCAGTCGGCTGACATCACAGTGGACTCTTAGGCTAAAAATATGACGAGTACTGTACACGTACATAATCGGGCATGTTACTGGTTGACTGCGGTGATTGTGTGTGTTAGAACATGGCTACGCGAACGTGGGTGTGGGTGTGATAATAGGCGTCAAACAAGAGCTGATGCTTCGGACTTTCGGTGTTGAAAGGCAACCTTCAAATTGTGCACGTTAAATCTTTTGTACCAGATGTTTACACGTGTGGGGGGCAAAATGTAAATGCACCCAAGTCACATTTAGCTCACTTTCTACTATGTGTTAAAGCCAAGCCGATACATTACATCATACCTGTTTCAACGCCAAGAAGCAACAGTGACACAGGAAGAGAGAAAGAAGTGATTATGAAAGGTAATAGCACTTTTTCGTGGGACGCAGAAAATCTGATTAAATTGCATTCATATTTAGGTAAAAATGCTACAAAATAGAGAACAATAGAGTCAGCATTGATTGCAGCTCGGCTCTACCACTAGAACCCTTTTACTTAACGTTCAAACCTACAAGCTACCAGGGTTTAAAGACAAACGACTGAGTCTGCATGATGGGCATCAGTGTTCAGACTCTACGCAGAAAAATAGGTTTGTGGCTTTTGCTCTTCAAAGGCCTCATGTACCAATGTTTTTGATTTGAAATGTGAAAACCTCAGAGCTGTTTTTCTTCACCTTATCAGACCTCTACATCATCGATCTCTCTCATGTACACTCAGAGATTACTATAATTACATGAAGACGTGAGGTTGTGACAGGTAATCAAGCAATGATTAGGTTGCCTATGAGACTGAACCTAAAGCTGGCACAAATGCCAAGAGAATTCAAGTTTGCATGTTTTTTTTCCTCCTGTATTTTCACTAAGTGTTACACAAAAAGGTGAGAAATCATAGTAATGTGCTTTTTTTTTTTTTTATCGACGAGTCCTAAGAAAGATTTGCAAAGTACGATTTCACTTTTGCAAAATAAGGGCTTTAATGTAAAATGCTTTGCAGTGTATGTGTGTGTGTGTGTGTGTGTGTGTGTCATAGGTTTAAAAACCATGTCTTTGTGTGCATTTGTGGTGCAGGTTCAGAAAGCCTCCCAGAGATGAAATGATAAACATGCTCTCAGGTTAAGTGCACAGGGACTGCTACGCTTTTTTTTTTTTTTTTTTTTTGCTGCACCCTCTGTTGCCAAGACGACCTGGGAAAAGGGTTGAGATGCGGGCCTTAGATAAGTATGTGCACATTAAAAAAGAAAAAAGGAAGAAAAAAAAAAACAGAGGACGGAGAGGTGCAAAGACGTCTTTCATTGTTTAAGTTGCTTTTTGGGTGCAAATTGGTGGAGAAAATGGCACGCACATACACATCAACACGCGCACAAACACGCAGGTTTAAAGAAAAAGGCAGTGGCAGAGGCTCTGAGAAACAGATTCAGAGCTTGCAAGCATTTCAGAGAGAGAGAGAGAGTGATGCTGTTGTGGTTACAAAACTGGTGCAAGGTGACGTTTTTCGAATCCAAAGCTCGTCGTGTCCTACTAAGTGCAGGGTTTTTTTAGGTTTAGGAGGCAGAACGTTACCACCACATTCCGTGTTTTCTTGCAGATATTGAAAGTACTTGTAAACACGATTAAGGGGAGGAATAAACACCTGGGGTTGTGCTGTTATAGGAAAATAATGAGTGATATTCAGAGGGGCATAATCAGCCCAAAGTTTATTATTTTCCAATAACATGTACCGGGATGTTTTATTTCTCTTGTACCATGGTAGTTTGCCAAGAATTACTTTTGAAAAAAAATATGCATTTGTTAATTTAATAACAACTTTTGTAATGTTTAAAGTTAAATTTTATATGGTTGAATGGCCACAAATCAACTTCTTTACATCCTGCAACTTCTTTACATCCTGTTCTCACTAATCATTTATATCACTTATAATCATATGACCTGCCTATATATAAGTCAGCCATTAATAATAATAATAATAATAATAATAATAATAATATAAATCAGCTTGTCAAGTTGCCAAGAAGAGTCCTCTGTTTGTTTGTTTGTTTGTTTGTTTTTTATTCAGTAAATTTCCTTAAATTTTTACTTAAATTACCTCTTATACTGGAGACTCCTTTATAAATAAGTCCTAAATATGTTCAAAAGGTCCATTTACAGAAACCTGCATTACATCACCCGTTATAGTTGTTACTACAGAAACACTACTATGTATAAACACCTCCAGCCAGCACTACTGTCGGAATCCTATTCTCGAAATTGAATCCACACTTTCTGACCAATCAGTTTTGAGAAACCGACAGCACTGTGGCTTGAATCATGTGCACGAGATATTTTTTCACTTAGTTGTTAAGGGCGACTGACATTCGCTGATGCCTTTGGCCATTCATTTCTGACTAATTTGTCAAATTCCTATGAATCACAAGTATCACTGACCCAGTTAAAACCATGCAGTTAAACTTTAACCCACTTAACCGATGACACCTCGAGCCACATTTCTGAATGCTACCGATCTTTTATGACTAACGCGTTTGATTCCTGTGATTCACACGGTGATTCAATTAATTCCTTTGTTTTCTGTGACTGACTAACACCTGAATCAGGGTGAGTTTAAGTCCGTGAGGAGAGAAACTGACCCGTGTAGCCGGCAAGAGCAGCAGCTGGGATGACCGGCTTGTCCTTGCTGAGGTCAGAGCGCTCGCGGACGTAGTCTTTAAACGTGCCTTTGGGCTTGTGGCCATGCAAAGCTGTGGGATAGTCCTCTGAGTCAAAGCTGTCATAGGAGGGGACGCGCTGAAGACTGTTGAACGACGACTGACTGCTCCATGACTGTGTCAGACGGTCGCAGCTCTCGAAGCTCTCGGTGCTCTCGAACGAGTCCTGACCTCCCAGTTTACCTGTGACAAAGAGGGGAAAAAAACAATGTTTGAAACTTAGAATAAATCCTAAGCTATATAGTCAAACTTTGGCTGTTGTAGCCAATAATATATACTCATCATTACTCGTGACCATTCATGTGCTGTTTTCCATTTAACAACCACCATTCGTTCTTATTTCTGATTACAAGAGAAACGAAACCAAGTTGCTCTCTATTTAAAGCCAAGGCACAGATAAAAGATTAGTGCTACTAATGTATACTGCAGTTAAGGAATAAATGCTAATTTAAAAAAGAAAAAAAAAAAACAATCCTGAAATCCTCAGCTACATAATGGAAGCCACATGTGGGTTTTGGTGCTGCCACAAATACTTTCCCACGGTCGGAGGAGGGGGGGGGGGCATAATTGCTCGCCAAATTTCCAAGCTACAATGCGCAAGGCTTGGTCGCGAATGAAGGCGAAATACTGTAAACGCACAAGCGTCTCATCGTGTTAAGATGATCTTCGGCTAGAAATCTGGGCTACGGAGATGCAAAGCGATTTGGGCTGTCGGTCCTTTTCCAATCAAGGAGTGGTAGAGCGTGCAGAAGCATGGTGTGCGAGTCAGAACACACATCAAGAGTTTCGTGTGAAACGCGCGTTTGAGTCTTGACACCTCTTGTACCTTACGAGAAAATGAGGCGCTTCTGGAGAGAAGAAAAAAAAAAACAACACACAAAAAAAAAAAACTGTGCCCGTTACCATAGCTCGCTCCGTAAATTATTACATAAAAGGCACAACTCTGGAGAGCGCTCTGCTCTATGTGTGGCTTTGCACATTACCCTTTGATGCAAGCAATTTTGTTTTTCTTCAACCCCCCTCCCCCCCACCCTTTTTTATGCCCCTTGTTTGCCACGGTCTTCAGTACTCGTACGAGGTGTGCATAACCACAAATAAAACCGCAATAATTCCCTTCATTCTTTGGTGCCCAGGCCCACATGTGGCAGCATGAGAAAAAAAATAAATCACACTGAAACCAAAGCTATGCATTGGGGATGCAAAGTCAAGTGATAAAAAATGACTTTAATGAAGATTTTCATGAAAATGTATTATAAATGATAAAGCAAAGAGTGGTCTGGTTAAAATCAACTACCAAAAACTATTTATCTTTCTTTATTCTACTGGATCCCAGAGAACATGTGGGAATGTTCTCACCTGTGGGCAATTTGGCATAGCCAGTTCACCTACCTGTAAGCAGGATAAAATCGTCGAAGCCAAAGGAAACCCACAGAGGAGGCATGCAATAAAACTCAACACTGGCAGAACCACGAGCTGAGGTTCAAACTCAGGAGCAGAAACACTACCTGCTGCACCACCGTGGCAATAATTGTGATTAAACAATGCAAAATATAGCAACTTCCTTCCTTGACACACTCCCGACCACCACCTGAAAGAGATTCACCACTCATCCACCCACAACCACCCACCCACACAAATAAACATAGACACACAACCCATTCTGCCCCCTCACCTCTGCTGATCCGTCCCACGCACATGTTGTCAGGTGACACTTCCTGTTTGATGGGGAAGTAGTCGCCCTGAAGTGGGTTGAGCGGCGTGTCGCGCAGAATGACGTTGGTGTATTCGTTCTCGTATTTAAGTGACAGCAGGTCTTCCGAGCTGATCGGATGAAGGGTCTGGTAGGACTCTGTAATGAAGCCCGGCTCGGAGTACTCTGAAGGCGGAACGCACTGAGCGTGCTCGATGCCGTAACCTGGGAAAACAAGTTACGTCCGGGGTTAAATCTAGATAGGGATCGGATATGGACATGGCCATCCGTATGGGTGTCTGTGTGTATGCTTTTATGAAATTACTGTCTGTCTTCAAGCACTCACGCCACAGACTCAGACAAATCAATGCACGTCTCGTGTTACAGGCTGTGAAACGGAAGATGAGGTGTGGCTGGCAGGTACTCACTGACAATGTAGTCTGAGGTATAGCGAGATTCCGGGAAACCTGAGCTGATGCCGTTGACAGGGAAATGCTTTGGATCCTCTGCGCGGGAGAGAAAATAATAATATAAACACATCAGGGTGTGAGATCAAATTAGCATAATAGTAGATCCGATAATGAGATTTCTTCAGTTTTAAAATAGACTTCACTCTCTCTCTTTTCTGTCTGATGCTTCCTCCCTGAAACCCGACTAACCAAAGTTTTTCTACACACCCAAAGCAATCAATAACTGGCAAATGGCAAATAAAAAACATATATAAAAAATAAATTCATTAATTAAAAAAAAAAAAAAAAATTTTAT
>JAQMYJ010000038.1:7512631-7539568 GCA_030014305.1 Clarias laeviceps
TATAGCACATGCAGTTTGGACTCCTACTCTAATGAAACTGTGTGTGGAGGAAAGTATTAATATACTCCTGATTTGGTATTCATTTTACTGAACGCAAGTACAAGAGGCATTACATCACGTTCATAAAAAGACCCTACTGTTGTGTCCACTGCAATTTCTCCTCAGTGGTTCTCTTTGTTAGCAACTGATAAATTATTACATTTAACCAATTAATTGAACACATTCCAAAGTTAAATTATGTCTTCAACAAATGTTTGCAATAGAATTATGCACATCAGTCCTTATATGGATTGTACAAGTATATACAGGATATAGAGAGAATAGAGATACAGAGAAAATGTCACGTCTTCATGTGCTTGGGTTATACCATTCGCATACATCTTACATTTGTTTAGTTTTTCATATGTGATTGTACGACCAGTTTGTGACGCCATGTGCAGATTTTTCTGCTCGGAAACTATACATGAGAAGTAAACACATAAAAAATAATATAAAAATAAATATATGGATCATTTATGAAAACCACAGGCCACACACTGAAAACTGCAACCGTGTACATCATTTGCATGAGGTGAAAAGATTGTTTTTGTGGCTTTGTTACAACGTTACAAAGTCTTTGAAGGTACAGTCAGTGACTCTTATTTAAAAATTGAACAAGGTAGGCTATAAAATCAGCTTCATGAATTAAACATAATTGACAGATTCAGACTTTTTCTGACTTCTGAGCTTTCTGAGTCTGATCTATCTTCTTATCCACTAACAAAACTATAGTGCCAAAAAGACCAGAGATGCTACAGTATGTTACAAAAAGGATTCTGAGTGGCCCATATTTTGCTATTTCTTTAATAAATTACCAGAGGGCTCAGAGATTTCCAAAGTGTGTCTGTTAATGCTCTCGCTGAACTAACCTTCAGTTAGTTATGTTAGATATGTTTCTTTTTTCCTCTTAACTTCCTTTATTGTATGTTTATGTAAATGAGCTACTGCTGAGCCATGTGCCAACAGAGAACAATTGAGGGGGTGAATTTTCTTATGTGAAGTCACATTAGGGGGGGGAACTGAATTGCCTCGTCCTGACTGATCCAAAAAGTAAAAAGGACAAAAATATAAATAATTGGTTGTGAGAGATAATAAAAATTACACTACTACTAAGAAGATAATTATTATTATAACCATAATAATACTTGCAATAATAAATAAAAAAATGACCGCACCTTTAATTTGAGGCCACTGGAAAAAATAGACCATCTTGAATTTCCATGCTTACCTTTCTGCAGCATCTCTAAATGCTCCCACAGGATGTCCCCTACGAAATCAGGTGCCAGGTCTAGAAAGCGATCCTTGCCCAGTGCGCAAAGACTGGCTCCATTCATGCAGAACTTGAGGAAGTCCACGTTCTTCAGGGTGAACTCGTTCACTGTCCACAACAACCATTCTCTCACATGGCCTTCTGTCCACTGTCGGGGGTCTGCAGGGAGAGAGGGAGACATAGCAGCACACTCAGTCTCAATTACTGCGCCAAATGAGTGACACAGGTGGATGTGTGGAAATAATAATAATAATAATAATAATAATAATAATAATAAATATTTAGGTTTGATTATGTATTTTTTTCAACAGTATGGCAGCAAGAAGTTATATACAGCATGTTTCAGCCACAGTGGCTATGCTTGGAACTCCAAACTCGGTAATGACAGCCTACAGGTCATGATATGGCACACATACATAAGTTATTTTCAACACAGACTGAAGCTCCTGCGACACAGCAGACGAAACCACCCTGTGGTCTGAGTTAGTTTGGGAAATGTAATTCATAACAGCATGGTCGTGCCAAGTGCCTATCTTGCAAGATCCCCTTATAGATGATCTGCTTTGGGCAGTGCATGTTTGCTCTTTCCACTCCTTCTGCTTCTTGTTCTTTTTCTCAAATTTTTTTTATATTAAAGATACAGATTCAGTGATTTCATTAGAGAACTAGCAAAGTCAGACCTGGGTCACGAATAACTGATGATATCATGCTCTAGTCTAATAACTAACACCAGAAAACAGCGAGGCTTTTGAATTAAAGTAGGTTAACAGCCATGTCTTATCATGTGATTCAGCCAGAGAAGACGGGATAAAGAACTGCTGAAATGCTAGATATTTAAAAGTGATAGATATCTATAAAAAAAATTATAATAAAAACTCTTACTGTTTAACGTGCGTTTACCTTTAGGGATGCCGAGTCGCTGCTGCTCTTTGGTGAAACCGCTGAAGGTTGCTTTCAAGGCCTGCGACATCATCTCTTTGCTCCCTGGAGTAAGCAGGGGAACGTCCCCACATTCCAGATCTGTCCCAGACAAGAAAAGAAGGAAAGACACGTCATCGTCAGACAGGATTCAGACTGTTTCAGATCTCTTCACACGCAACATCGTAGTTTAGACTGTACTAGCTTGTTAGGCTGGTTTGGATTGTCTCGACACTAAGCAATACAGAAACATGCAAACAAGAGATGTAATGGGAAGCTTGACGGAGCTACTGTAGCTGAGATTATTTGAGATGCACATTGGGATGGGAATCCTGCACGGCGCAACAAAAATCTTGCACGAGTAAGACGATTTGATGTACATGCGGGTGCCATCAGATATGACAAACGAAACATTTACACTGTTTACGACCTCAGACAGATTTCAAGTTTGTTTTGCGGTGTAACTAGAGGCAAAGTAGTAGGGTTCATAAATCAGATAAAACAGCAAATCAGTTGCATTCGAACAGGAAAACAGGGTGACATGATAAGAACATTGCTCTATTAAATGTAACGTACCTCACGATGCATTATTAATAAATAACATTTTCAAGCATCAAGCAAAATCAAGCAACAATTAATCACACCTTCCGAGAAGATGAACAATACACAATAAAAGCATGACAGCATTTCTACACATGTGGCTGCCTCCCTGCTGACTTTTCAAATCCTAAGCCCTGAAGATACCCCCTGAAGCCCCGGGGGCACAGCTCACAGGACACAGGTCAGGCTCTGATCTCTATTCATGACCCAGTGTCCTCTTTTTAGCCCTAGCCTCATGCTGCAATGCAGACAGTCTTCCATCACCAGGACTCAGTAGGCAGGGGTCAGAGGACGCAACGCTAGGGCAATGATGTCAGGACAGAACAGTCATGCCAGTGTTGGGTGCGTGCCCAGCAGGACACAGAGGGTCTATTTACGAGTTAAACAGTACCCGATGACTCCTACTAATCCAATAAAAACCCAGCCACTCGGACGGAGGAGGGAACACGACGGGGGAAACCCCATGGAGGATCAAAAGTGCTGCTAGTGAAACCTCAAACAAGGTGAAAGACACTGAAGGTGATGGCATTCAAGGCTTAATTGACTTACTCATTTCATTTATTGAAAGCTACAATGACTATTAGAGGGGGCGGGGGTGGAATTGATACAGTTATATATATTTTTTAGTGATTCTTTTGTGTTTCACCACACTGAGTCTCTCTGACTCACACTTTTTTTTGCCCTGGAGGTGGTAAAATGGTTCCTTTACATTCCTACAGCTGGTGTACTCTAAACTATTCACGCATAAAGTTTGCTTAGAATTGTAACAAAATCAGAAAAACAATATATTGAATCAGGATCTTTAAAATCGCTATACAAATTGTGATATCATCATATCGGGCGGTCCCTCGTGATTCCCATCCTTAATAACCATGGAGATGCGTAAAAGTCTTTGTGCATTAAAAACTAAATCATATATAATTAGGATGGGTTATACGTTTTTCACATGCGAGTCATATTTAATATCAAGGATGTATTTTCAGGATTTTCAGGAGAAATGTGAAAATTAATGAACCGTGTTGAAAAAAAAAACGGATTACAAAAAAAATCTGAATTATTTGAAGCAAGAAGAATAATTCACATAACATAACGTGACCTGTTGTCAGAACGACATGTGTGAATTGTTTATGTAGGATTATTCACATGTGAATCACTCACATGTGAATCACATGAATCATCCAAGTGCTGCGTGTGTAACTTGCTATGTTCAAATTACCAGCCTGAAGCGACTTTTTTTTTTTTTATCTTAATGCAACACAGATCGGAATCTTTTTTTCTTTTTTTTTCTTAATGTTTGGTTTTCAGATCACATCTGAGTCACTTTTTTTTATATGTGATGGTCCTAGGGCAGATAGATATCTGAAATGTGGTCATGTGACGTGAATGAGAAAAACGATCAGATTGGAATTCACGACAGCACGGGGATTTCATAGCGGTGCTAGCAATGGCAGCTAAAACAGCTAAAGTAGGACACCTGGCTTTCTTACTTCTTCTGGATCTCGACATATACAGGCGACTAACTGCTTGCTAAAATCCCTAGCATTTTTTTATAGGCCAAATATGACCTGTTTTAACCCAGATGGCGTGAACGAAAACATACTGATCTGTACATGTGTGCTGTTTCATAAGACAGACCTGTCTGCATTAGAGTCATGAATGTGAACGGTCATGACATGCAAATCAGATCAGAACTGTGCAACATGGCCTTGTGAACGTTGCCTTAGAAGGCTAAAACTGAATGTTGTTTTTTTTTTACGGAGATATTCAAAAATTCTGAACCTCATGTTCTCTGTCTCTGTTCTATTTTCCTGTCTTTCTCTCTCCATTTTCCACAGTCTTGTAGATCCCCAATGTGACATAGTTGAGCCAGGAATGTCCAACAGCTGTCCCTTCTTTCCCCTTCTCTCTCTCTCTCTCTCTCTCTCTCCTCTGCGCTCCGCAGTGACCCTATCTACACATTTCTGACAGCGTTACATTAAACACGGGCGTCTAAATGGAGCAGTGCTCCGGTGTGATTCGATCAGAATGGAGTCCCGGTTCTCTCCGCTCTCCATTTTCAGCTCTTAATTGCGCATTAGCGGAAAAACCATTCTGCCGACCCTTGTTCAGAACATTCGGAGACGCGTGCAGTGTAGGAAAAAAAAAGAGAGAGAGAGCACATTTTACATCTCGCATTAGATGAAACTCTCCGCACAAAGAGTGTGTGTGCGAAATGCAAATGTTTAACGAGTGTTGTTTTTGCAAAGATAAATGTTTCGTTTGGACGGAGGTTCAACGAGGAGCAGCGGAAGCCTGTTCATTAGCACAGAACGTTTTTAATGCCTTGCAAAAATGAAGCAGAGAGCTGACGCTTTCCAATGTGTATCTGAACAGATAACGAGCCGCCGTCTTTGTCTCAGAGTTGGAAATATCGCACGGTGAAGTCTCATCTAATTCACTTTGGGCGTTTTCTCGTATTAATTCAAAGCGTAAAAAGCAAACATGACAGTACGATTTCCTGTTCTTATGAAAACGATGAAACAGACTTTTACAATTTCTCAACATTTGAGGGGTTTTTTTTGTTGTTGTTTTTTTTTAAGCGTACAAGGCATGAGACTTCGACCATTGCACTTTTTTCTCTCGCTTTTCTTTCATCTTCACCTTCGTCTTGCGTTCTCGTTTTTCTTACTTTTATTTACTCACCCACGCAGTGACGCAGTACATCGCATGAAGGGGCCCCATCTCATCTAAGCCTGCTTCAAGCAATGTTAAAGCCACACTATAAAATGTTTTTTTTTTTTTTTTTTTTTGCCTGTATGTAAAATCCAACAACAACAAAATCTGCATATATTTCAAATTGTGGCTCCATATCACAGGCTAGGACTCAAACCTAATGAGCGATGTTTTTCGTTTTAGACTCAAAGCTCTACAGAGCTGCTGAAACTATTAATTATTCATTGCAGCTGGCCAGCATATTGGACCAGCAGTGCCGATTGAGAGGACGATGGCATGGCCCATATATCATCCTAATTGACACATGAAACAGACAAATATTCCAGCTTTGATGTCAATTGATGGAGCGCCATATGATTGAAGAGCGCGATCATATGGCATTGCGTCAGTTGAAGACTGTGAAATCGTGTTCCGGTCCGCATATGGAAGCTATATGTGAAACACATCGCCAAAAAATGTGACTTGTGACTGTTATCTGCTCACTATCAGTCGTAGAGTCGTGTCCTGAGAGCTTGTACAGGTGTGTGTTTTGCGTGTATATACGCTGTGTGTCCGTCTGTAGGTCCTGAACGGCCACGTGGATCAAATTAGCGGTCTCTCTCAGCTGTGTGCCAGAGCTAGCCGTGGAGGTGGGGGGTGGTGGATGTGAAATTGAGATGATAGTCACGGTGGTCTCTTGGAGCAGGGTGTGGTGAGGAGGGGTGCGGGTGATTCACACGTCTGTAACGTGAGTCCATCACAAGACAGCGCATGAATGGGGCTCCTCAGAGGGATGATATCAGCTGTATGGCGCTCCAGGCCCCTCCCTTTGCTCTGAGAGCGTTCATTCATAAAGATTGTCATGCTATTGATTCAGAGTTCCACTGACACGGAAAAAAAAAAAAAAGTGGGTAAGCCTGCAGACTGGAATTGTTATGGCGAAGAAGTCTTATAAATAGGCCCAGGCCTGTGATTTAACTGTGCGTGTGTGTGTGTGTGTGTGAGACTGTGCGCGAGAGGGGGAGAGAGAGAGAGAGAGAGAGAGAGAGAAAGTGTCCTTCTGATGGTCCGTGAGAGAGCATGAGTGGGCGTGCAATAAAAAGTCACACTGTCTTATGTGGGCTTGACAAAACTCGGGACGATTAAGTCCCTGAATGCTTGCTGGGTCTGATTTATTTCTGCCTATATGTCAGATTAGCATATTGTGCCACTTCCTGTCTTTTTTTTTTTTTTTTTTACATGATTGCGTGGGTAGACTGTACTCTGCAAGCGAAACACTCAAGGTCCTGTGACCTTGTTTGCACCAGAAGAGGTCAGATGGCAAGAAAAGGGACAAAACTTTTTTATGTGCAGAAAGCATCAATGATAGCTAGCATTGACTGCGAAGGGAAAAAAAATAATAAAATAAATAAAAAACCCGCTAGCAGGAAACATGCACTGCCTTTTAGTCTCCACAGGGGTCTGAGTGCAGGCTTAAAAGCTACCCCTCCTTTGGCTGCTGTCCGGACGTGATGGTGTTATCAGACCCGTTTGGCTACAGATCTTTATCTTCTACTTTCTCCAGGAGTGTGCTAGGAGAAGACTATAAAACCTGGCCAGGATGAGGAAGGGTCATTCACCCAGCTGGGGGGCCAGGGATGGAGGGGGAATAAAGCGGCAGCAGGTCGCTCGCTCAGAGAGCCGCTTGTTCTACCTACTATTTGGATTTCCATCTCAATGGAAGAGAAGCCTGGACCAGGAATAGCAGGAGATCCCAGAGTCAGCGCCAAGGCTGGGCAGGATCACAAGCAGGCGGCTCTCCCGGCCCGGAACACTGTCGCTATTCTTAGAAGCGAGACGCACCAAAAAGAAAAAAAACATGCATTCTTCATGAATCAAGAGCTATAAAGGCTACAGGTTCCCTCTCTATTCATGTTCGCTCTGCTTTTGCTTTCAGTGCCACTCATTATCATTCTCTTCTTGTTCTGATATGACTGTGTGATAAATGAGTTGTCGGTAATGAAAATCTTAAGATATGCACTACATGCAGATTTTTCATAGTGTAACAAGCTTGAACGACTGTTATCAGCAAAATTTGCACAGCATGCCTGATAACCGCCAACCCCCAGCTTTATAGTAAGGTGTGCCCAGAAGTCTGCTTTGCAGAAACAGGGGTGTGATGCATACTTTGCAGTTGCACGAAGTCACACCACAAAAATCGGCGTCCGCGCTTCCAGCAGTCGAGGTACTCGGCTCAGGAGTCCTGAGCTGTTTAGACCTTGGAAACAAACACATGCAGAGTATTACAAACAGTTTACTGGCAACGTCTTCTCTCCAAGGCTCAAGCGCAAACCTCCGCGAAGTGCACCTATCGCCGCGGAAACGCATAGCCGAGCGATAAACATGTAAAAGCGCTATTTCGAGTTATGATTTCGCCGTGCTTTTGGAGCTCCCGGGTCGTCGAATTTGGGGGGTGAAAAAGCTGGGTGCGCAATTAGCAATATGGTGGCTAATGGTTTCTGCGTGCTATGAGGCCAGCCGAGGTCCAGCAGACGCATATGCACTAAATGAATTCCCTGCAGACCGCAGTGTTTTCATGTAGCATGCCATGCATTCTTGCCTTGTTTTACAATCGCTAATGTGGAGGGCTGAGAATTCGTGTCTCTCTCTCTCCCTCTCTGTGTGCGTGTTCCTAATTTGGCACTTTCAAACTGAAATACCATGTTGCGAGTTTGAGTTAAGAATGTTTAATTTAGCAAATCATTTATATAAAGTACTCCAGTGTTAGTCTTGCATGTCATGCCTGAGAAGAGTAGGAGACTAAAATTAGTTTGAAATGAAAATGAATTCCTATGTGACACAATTTGCTTCCTGGAGATGACATCTGTTTCGGTGGGTTTCTCTTGGTAACATTGAAATGTGACTCAACATAGACGTTTAGGTGGCAAACCTGAAGATTAAATGGATGAATGAAGAAATAGAAGAAAAAAAACCATGTATTTAGTGAATATTTTTTACTGCTTCTCTGATTCAAGCAAATAATACAAAACCATGCCGATTTCAAAACGCACTCTAATTTCTCATAGATTGTGCTTCAGACGGATAGATAAAGCTACGTTTTACAAGAGAAAGCTGAGCATCTAAATGGCACACAGTTAAGTGAACGTGTCAAAGACTAGATCTCATTATCGAGCGTGTCTGGGAGCTAATCCAGATGCCTTTGTCGACTGCCGCTGGCTGAACTCGGACCTGAAATGCGTTCAGTCTCTGTCTGCAAAAAGGTTGAGATAATGGTGCAACAGTAAGAAAAGAAAAAAATTCTTCTGGGTTCAACCAAACACCTGGATGTTGCAGAGACCTCAACACAGAGCTGTACCATATCATGGAAAGATGGTAAAAGACATGGCTGAGAGCTAACCCTTATTAGACTTCTTTTATCTCCAAACCTGAACCCAAATCTACATTCTATATCTTTTCATTACGATTGATCAAGCAGCTCAGGCTGGTTTATTCACCTCCAGAGCCGCCTGCCACCCAGGAGAAACGTCTGGAACTCACCAGTGGGTCTTCTGAAAGCTCCACAAGTGCTAGTGACTAGGCATGTAGGGGGTGGGGGTGAAGGTTGCCCCCTGAGACTCTGACTCACTAATTAGCCTGTTACAGGCGGCTGGGATGAGACGACGTAGCAGCAGACAGGCACCACATCAGGAGCCGGGGAGACGCGGCAAAAATAAAGGAGCATGTGGGCCACAGAGGGAGGAAAATAAAGATGAATGAGGAGATCAAGAAAGATCAGGAGTAAGACTGGGATGTTGTTGGAAAAAAATAAAAATATAAAACTTTTGGCTTGTTTGTTCTTCCCTGCTTGGGGACACGCTGTTTCTTTTGTTTTTGTTTTGGTCTTGAGCGGACCCATGTAGCCCTAGTTGGCTGGTTTGAAGAATATAAATGGGTCAAGTCTGCTACAACGCAAATCAAAGTACGTCGTTCTAACCCGTGCCCGATCCAGAATTCTGTGACGCAAGCTAAGACGTCTTAAAAACGGTCATTGATGGTAAAGTGTGTCAGTCTGGACTGCTCTCACACATGCTTACTATTTAGCACACTGTTGTTCCTGGAGGTAAACGCTCCCCATCTTGCTTTGATGACTACACGTTAAAGGGAACAATAAATATGTGTGGTCACTCACTCTGAACAGGGAGGCTTTTAACTGGCTCGCATTCCACCAAGAGGGAGTCATATCACCAGCGTGCGCGAATACGTTAGCCGTGCAAGACGTCCATCGGATATAGATAGACAGCTGAAGATTATTTTGACAAGACTTTTCCCCCTAAATTATACGTGAATTCTGCTTTATAATCACAAAAGTGATCTGTGCATTGTGTGACATTTGCATACAGGAACCATGTATGTGTGCAAACGCACAGGCTCGGAGCTCTGGCATGCCTTACACCTCTCATTAAAACACACACTTTCATTCTGACTCGTAAAACATTCAGAGGCCTGCTAAAAATGAGCCAAGCCCTAGTCATTTGTTTTTGCTTTACCAGCAACCCACATCTTATGAGGAACGATCAACGAGTCTCATGTTTGTACAGCTGCCAGGCTGCTTGGCAATGCCCAGTGTCTGGCAGAGCAAGCCTGGGGCAGAAGAAACACCTCTGGCTGGATGTTCTTATTTTTTTTTAACAATACAAGAAAACATCACGTCTACAGTAGTTGTGGAATCCCATGGACACCTGTGTTATAGTGGATGCAGAGCATATAGTGTCAGCTAGGACAGTATAGTCCTGAGGCTATACAATCCAATCGAACTGTAAAGTTTGTTTTTGAGATGAGGAAGAAGATGTGGCTTCACCAGATTTTTTTAAAAATAATAAAATAAAAAAAGGGAGCAGGCAGCCCTTACACATTCCTGTCACTCAGTGAACCCTGGTCTTCAGCTAAGCAAAAGAGAAAGAAAGACAGAAAGAAAGAGAAAGAGAAAAAGAAAGCAAGCAGCACCCTCATCAAGAGCTACTTCTTTCTGCGGCCTGAAATCGAGTGGGTGGGATGTGACCTCTGGCTGTGCTAAGTACTCTTTGGTCAGAGATGAAAGCGGCAACCCTGTCGTCAAAGCGCTTTGACACCACAAGTTATGAGCGCGCATCTCTGCTCTTTCTGGACGCTCGGACTTTTGATATTGTTTTGTTTGCCGAGCCGTCACGCTGGTGGGAGAGATAGCGATTTTAAACAAGCCCGGCACGATATGGCTCGAGGCACTATTTCCAGATCAGCGCTACGCAAGCATATGGTTCACGTTTAGATCTGGTTGACGGTGGCTTCGCATTATGTAAGTAATGCTTGTACTGTAGCTTTTATGAAAGCTGGTCTTTAGGGAAAAAAAAAAAGAATTTACGTTTGTAAGTCCCTTCACTGTTTTTAGTTAAGATGATGTGAATGTGCAAACACAATTATATTAAAGTGAGTCTATTTGAAAAGCTAAATGCGCTTGTCGAGGTCATCACACTTCTTTCTTTGGAGCCTCCATTGTCTGTTCTTCCTCCATTTGTCTGGAGTAAATGAGATCCAAGATGAACTCTATACTTCCATATCTGTGTTACTGAGTTGCTTCCCTACTTTGTTGTTTTATTTCTTTAAAAAGACTGTTATTCAGGCATAAAGAACAGACATATGTTCGCGGAACTTCTCAATTAATCCTGCACTTCAACCATTCTAATGTTTCTTATAAAGCAAATTAAGCAAAAACCTCAATACTCATTCAAGCGTCACTAAGTGGATAAAGAGACTTTTCACTACAGTTTGTCATCACTAATTAATATACATACAGTACATGCACATTTTACTTTTCCCCCCTAAAAGAATGCCAGGTACAAGATGTAAAAGGAACGAACCAGGTTACAGTGAGCACTATGCAGAATTTTTTATCTTTGCCAAACAGGATTTCTAACACAGGACTCTCCGTACTGACCAAGCAAGAGGGAGCGTGTGTTGTGAAATGGTTTTGCAAGATACCACCACAGTGTTTTGGCAATTCGAGTGCAACTATCAGCATTTTTAGTACTGTTTTTCCATGTGCCTGATAACGTTTGTGTATACAGAAGTGTTGCCTGTGCATGTACATGCAAGAAGGCGAAATCATGCCTGCTGATGTGTGTTGATGTTACAATGATTCATATCACACACACATGTACACACACATTACACACACAGTCATACCTCAAACTGCAGTCGGTTTTCAGTTTGACACTTATAGTGCGAATAACATTTTTCCATGATGTGCATACAGCTGTTGCGGTGTGTATGATCGACAGAGTAAGCAGCACGCACAGATGTTATAATAACAGTCAGCTTTTTCGCTCAGGAAATCCAGCGGCCACTGAACTCGCTCTGCTCCGCTGACCCAGCACAAACAGGGTCAGGCTAGAAAAGTGCACTGGACGGGTGTACACGGGGCAATATTCGGTCACTCCCTTTCTCTAAGCATTAACTAGCCTGCACAATCATCACCTCAGTCCAAGTTTCAGGAGTGTCTTGTCAGGAGTGTGCGGGGGAGGATTAAGAATGCTGACTGCTCAAACCGCACCTCGTGTGCCTTTCCCAGACTCCTTCTCCCTATCTCCCTCTCTCCATCACGGTCAAGCATGCGGCCTTGCCCCTGCTCCAGCGCCTCGCCCTTTGGCTGGCATCAAACAGTGTCAAACAGCGCTGACATGAGAATTGACAGACGTTTCCTTTCAGACATGCGTGATGACCGAGTGCAAACCCGTAGCCATAATGTCTGCCTTTATGAAAGCTGATCTTATGATGACAACATACATGGCATGCTGCTTCTACTCAAGTCAAAAAAAAAAGTTGCATGCACTTAAAATTAAAAGAAAAAACAAAACAGAAGACGACCACTTAATCTGATTTGCCCTGCTGGTCATGTATGCGACAAATTCGCCTCGCCCTGTCGCCTGGTTTGGGATACTTGCATGGCACAAGCAGGCAGCATCATGACAATCAAGCAGCTTGCTCAGCACTACTGGATGCACGAGCAAAGAAGATGAGAGGTAATACGAAAGACGTGCAGCTAAAAGACATGCATCTTCAGCTATCAGAAGTACTCTGATAGAAATGTTTAAAAGCAGCATGCACTTATAATAATAATAATAAGAAGAAGAAGAAGACTCTTGCAACAACTTTGACAACTTTAAACGTTTGCACTGGTGCATATATTGTTCCAGTAATGACATGAGAGGACGCAGAAAGCTTTCTCCCACACACACGCACGCACGCACGCACTTACACACCGCACGCACGCACACATACACGCTGCACGCACATACACACTGCACGCAGCTCCTCCGCACCGAAAGATACTAAATAATTGATAGGCGCATCTGGCGCGCGCTGTGCTCATCAGCATCGCGCGTGCTTGCGCGCGACGGCTCTGTCGCGAGCTCACCAGAACGCCAGTTTAATCCTGGTTTGTTATGCTAGAACTTTAGCATAACGCTCACAACAACAACTGAAATTGTAATTTGTTTTAAAACAAAACAAGAAAATATCCACTCACCGTCTGTTTTCTCGGATTTTATTATAGTCAACGTTGGCGTCATATCCACGGCAGCCGTCATGGTCTCGCATTCAGCGTGTAAGTCCCGTTATGTTTCTATTTACTGAGGTTTAAAAATGCTTTATTTTTTATATTATATATTATATATGATTCTTTTTATATAATATTTTAAAGTATCCTGTATCTGGTAACAGCGCTAACTTCTCTCTCTCTCTCTCTCTCTCTCTCCTTCCTCACTCTCTCACCCACTCACTCAGTCTCTCTATCCTCTCCTCTCCTCTCTCTCTCTCTGCCTTTCTCTCTGGGCGTCACTGTGCCTGAGTGTGTGTGTGTGTGTGAATGGGCGGCGTCGAGTCTGATTCACTCTTCACTTAGTTCACACTATTCATTCCTTCTCTCATACCTTTCTTTTACACTCTGCCACATCTTCTCACCTATTCTAATGCAGTATTTGTTTGTTTTATTTGTTTGTTTGTTTGTTTTATTTGTTTGTGTATGCCCCTTTTGATTTCTGAATAGGTACAGCATGGTAACTTGTCATCCTCTTCAATTATTTCTCTTTCCCACATTCCTTCAGGGGCAGATTTCACAAGAAACAGAAGTCACGACTTGTACCACCCCACTGTGAATGACGTTGAGCAAGACAAAGTCTTATGCAACTCATTGCTCAATTTCTGATAGCGTTCTACATGTCCATGAAATGATAGTAGCTGTTGAATCGGCGATGAATAATCACTAAAGCGCAGGATGAGCTGGTCGTGCATGTATACAGTACATACAGTATGTGCACGGTAAGTGTGGGTAGAAAGGACATGTCTTGATTACCGCTGTTAATCAGATATCTTGGATTTATATAAAAATCTAGTGTAAAGGCAAATGAAAAAAATTATAAAATAAATGCAAGTAACCTGGTAAAAGGAAACTGGAAAATAACTCACCAGCAGGCAAAGATGGTTTACCAGTTTGCCCATCTAGACCTCTGTTTCTCTATCTGGAAGCTGCTCAAACCGAACTGGATTTTTCAGCAATGTATTCTTAGAAAACTATGGTTAAATACAGGGTGGCCCAAAACTCTGTATCCATATGCATTTTTTCCCCTTACATGCAATTTAATATCTGACACCCAAAATGGCTTTGTGACTAACAAAACTAACAAAATTCACAGATATTTTTTTCTTTGGGGTCATCTGAAGTTATTGGGAATCTCCCCAGAACAATCAATGCAAAAACAAGAAATCTTTCAATGTCTATGGCACTTAATCAGGATTAAGCAGTGGGACTAGAGGCTTTGCCAGGTGACTTAGGGCATGAGGCGGGGTTCACCATGGACAGGGTGCCAATCTATCGCAGGGCACCCTGTCCCTGAGTGTGTGTGAGTACACACACTCACACACACTACAGGCAATTTGGGAACGCCGATTAGCCTAATCTGCATGTCTTTGGACTATAGGAGGAAACTGAATTACCAGGAGGAAACCTACAGTATCAATCACAGGAATGCAAACCCACGCACACACAGGTGGGAATCAAACCCGGACCCTGAAAGAAATCATATCTGATATTTCGCACTAGAGGTCACCTGTGGCTCCGTCCACATGCAGGTCCTGATGCCAGGGTGCTACTGTTACCTGTAAATGGGGTGTGTGGTTAACTCGCTGCCACTCCTCACGCTGCTCCAATTTTTCGTCAGCCCTGAACTCTGCCTGTTGTATGACCTGCCTAAAGTTACATTCACAGAGGAAGGCCTGTGGCACACTCACAGTATGACATAAAAGTTGATGACACTGCCTCCTGTTACATTCACTGAGGAAGGCCTGTGGCACGCCCATATTATGACATAAAAGTTGCCCATGATGCCGCATACTTTCACATTCATTAAGGAATGCCTGTGACGGAACCACCAAGTCAATTTGAGCATTGCTTTCTTTTCTACTTTTAAAAACATTTTCTCTATGGATCAGGCCACCCTGTAAAGCATATTGAGAAATTATATGGCTTCAGCCTCCAAGGGAATGCTTAAATTTTACATGTAGGACCCTATAACAACAGGTTTCTGTTTCAGGACCTCATAACGAAGCCACCCTACTGAAAAATCCAGCTTAGTCTGACCAGCTACAAGCAGACTGGGCTGGTCAAACTGGTTGAAAAGAACCAGTCTCTAAGATTAAGATTTTAATGCAACATCATAGTGTAAATTTAATTTAAAAAAAGTTACACAAACATTGCTCAATTTCTGATATCATTCTACACGTCGATGAAATTAAAGTAGCTGTTCTCATCGATGAATAATCACTAAAGCGCAGGATGAGCTGGTCGTGCATGTATACATGAGGCAATTAGAAAAGCACAAACAGTTACTGCTCAGTTTCGTCATGTAACGCAGTAAAAAGAACTTATCAGCTGACAATAATGGTCCAACATCTTCTCCAACACCGGACCGGCCGGACTGTGTCTTGACAGCTGGCAGCTGGTTAGACTAAGCTTAAACCTTGAGAAACCCTAGCACTGAACAAGCCTCTGCATGGAGATCTAACTACCCATGTCTACTATTCCATGATTTAAATGATAAATGTTTTCCCAATGATAAAAATCATTGGTCAAACAGACCAAACTGGGATTCAAACTAAACTCGGTGGGAAGATAAAGTTCCAAGAGGAAGGTTCTGGTGTTGTCGTGGTATCCAGTGACAACCTACACTGACCCACAAATGACACTGTTTACCTCATCAACATATCAACTTGTATCACAGGACTTACTAAGCTTATATCACAATCTATCCAAAAAAACAAGTAAACCATGCTAGGTTGTGACTTTGCAAAATGAACGTACAGCAGATTGGAGCGTAGAAGGCTGTGCGAAATAAACCGGTAATAATGTTCAACGAACCAGCTCTCAGTCAGTGTGTGTGAACATGCTGATGGGAACGAGTGCCCTTGCAAGCCAGGCCAAATCCTATAAACACCTCAGAGTATTTCCTGCCCACCTTGAGTGGATCAATAAAAACCCAAATGTGGCATTTTACTGAGGATCCTCTCACTGCATCCACATCCCTGTACACAGTGTAACTTTTAACTCTTACTGTGTTCCCTGTATTTTTTACGCAGACTTCCCAAGAGTGGCCTGTGAATATAATCTATAATAAATAAGAAGTTAAAACAGTGAATCAACTTGCCATTTAACAATGTACTGTATACAAACTTTATGTGTCTAATTCTTTGTTTAAATTATCTACAGTGGAATAGTTCACTCAGCCTCAGCTTTATTATTATTATTATTATTATTAATATTAATATTATTATGATGAAGGAAACTATGAATATGACTACATTAAGCTGAAGCTGAAGTATTCATGGATTTTATTTTGTAAGATGGAAAACAAGAGAGAGATAGACAGAGAGAGAGAGAAAGTCTGTGCTTGCATTAAGCTAATTAGCTGCCATGGCAACAGATTGCCATTACAATTGTCATGTGCTGATCGGCTGGCTTTGTCGAGTGGCACCCGATGGCCTTGACGACTATGAGAGGGCTTGTCAGAAGCATTCATCCATTTCGGAACAAATGTTCTAAAAAAATGAACCAGGACAAAGCAGTCTTTCTTTCATTTTAATCAAAGCCCTTTTTTTTTTTTTTTTTTTTTTTAAAAGGAACTGTGTGTCGAGATAGCACTTGGTCCGTCTGGGCTTGCGTATTCAGAGTAACCCTGTTAGCCCAGTCAATACCGGCTGGTCTCTTTGAGCAGTGGGTTTGGCCATGCCACCTGCCTCCAAATGGATTTGAGAGAGCTGGGAGCCAGAGTTATTGATCAGCTATAGATTTTTAAACAGGGATACCTCACATACTAGCCATTAGCCTGCCTGGATAGTGTTTCAGCTGACAGATATGAGCGATGATTCAAATTTTTGGATCTTCTCGTGGGCTTCTGTGGTCAGCGTCTTAGAAAAGCCTGGCTTACAGAAGCTAATAAAAATAGGAGGTGATCTCTTACTCCCCATACATTGTTCAGTCACTCCCTCATTCATTCATTCATTCCCTCCTTCCCTCTCTCACTAGCCCTCTTTGTTTTAGCCTTAATGAGTGCCTTGTATAGTCCTTAAAAGGACAGGCTAGGCTTCTCAATGCCCAGGGGCAGCCATTAAGACTAATGGGGTTGCTGACTAATATCATAGAGAGGGCTTGCTGAGTGGCATTTTTCTCTTTATAGGAAAATGCAGGGATGGGGGTAGGGAGGGTGTCTACTTGAAGTCTGTCATTTCTTCATGCTGCTTTGATGCTATAATGGGAGTGCTTACTGAGCAATTGCACATCAATGCTGTAAAAGCCTGTTAGCAGTGTCCATGGGGTTAACTGAGTTAGAACTAACGAGAGCGGGACACTTGTGCACAAATGTGATGTAACCTACACTCTGATATTCACAAATGCTTACTTGCATGAGAAAAGTCATGGAAAACTTGTTAAAAATGGGATAGGGTGGGAAAATCCCTTAATCCCAGAAAGAAGTGCAAAAACTGGGAAACCAGTAGCGGTTAATATTTTGTCATGCATCATGACCAGCATACTGTAACTACTGTAATCCTCACCATCATTACACCATCATGTATGTGTGTGTGTATATATATATATATATATATATATATATATATGATTATGATTATTTTGGCATTCGGGGAATCCCAGTCACCGAAAGATCTGGGAAATCCCACAATTGTTGTGTAAGAGTGAGATCCTGATCTCACTCACACACTCGCCACATGCATGAGGGAGTATTGAGTTTGATTCACGAAATCTAAAATTCATTCTTCCTCCCAAGCTGGACTGCGACTATAACTCCTGAGCTTGTTGACTCCCCAAAACAAAGCTGTTGCTTCGATACGGCCATGGAAAAAGAGTTTGATGTTATGGAAAGCATGTGCTCTGCTTCGGAAGAGCCCTTAGTTGTATGGGAATTAGTCGAACAAAAAGGAAGTGCTAGCCCCTTTAGTAAATTATACTTTACTATAGTAGGAGCCCTGTAACTTGGATCACTCTGGGGAAAATTCAGAACTAGCAAATGAGCACGGTTCAGACATGTATAACCACGAGGTTCTGATGTCTACCTTGCTCATGCTAAGAGTGCTGTTGTCATGGTTTCTGAGCGATGAATTTCAGCCATTATGTGGCACAGGCACAATTGACCAGGTCAGCGTAAGTAAACATTATAAAGATGACTCATTAAACATTCTAGGTTGCAATGCAATCACTATTAAAGCTGGTTCATTCATTAAATATGTTTAATAATGTGTAGGAATGCACACACATAAACATTATGATCAATTTGCAAAAAAAAGTAGCTCAGTATAGCACTACCCATACACTGAGTTACGATTCACAAATACACTGTAAAAAAAAGTATTTAATATAGTGATCAACGTACAAACATTCAAATCTTACATGCATTATGTAAATATGATATAATTACAAGCACTATTAGCTGTTTATTCCTGAATTTTCCATTCCTAAAATCCACCATTTAAAGTGAGTGTCTAAAGCTTTTTTTTATTATTATTAATATTATTTTTTTGTTTAAATATAGGCATAGATCCAAGATCAAGGCCTACAAGGCAAAAATTTGTAACACATGCCTCTAATTACATGTAAGAAAAACATTCCATAAACCAATTTTTAAAAAAATAAAAATACATGAGCATCACAGAGTTATGAGAGTAAAAACTCGCTTTATTTCTCTATATAATCCCCTGCCTCACTAATGTACTTATCTCAGTGTTTCACTAGTGCTTGGATACCCTCAAGATCGGAGCCATGATCGGACTGCCTGCTTCAAATCTGAAATGCTGGCCTCCCAGGAACTGGCTTGGAGTGAAGTCAGGACTGCACCGAGTTCCTGTAATGTGCTAGTGGTGTTAGTGAATGATTGTGTGTTCAGTTGGCATCAAGTTATATGTTGATTTTCAGTGATCATGTGTTCCACGCGCTAAATCTTCACGGGAACGACTGCAGTGGACTGAGCAACCTCTGGGATCATCGTTCACAGACATACAGCCTTCTTTAAAACATGTGCACCATTCAAATGGTTTTCCTGTGGCTAAGAGTCTTATCACTGTTCTGTGCTTTTAGTCTCTTGTACAGTAACTGTCAAATGCTTTTAGACCTTCATTCAGAAGACATTTCATCACAAGTCTTGGTTTGACTTGAACACCCCTCATAAAACTGGAAAGTTGATTGACCCTGCTGAAGGGCAAGGTCTCTTCTTAAATTATTAGGGTTCAGATCAGGCATTCTCGTAAAATATATTCTCTGAACAGATTTGTTTCATCATCATCATCATCATCATCTATACCGCTTAATCCTGTATTCAGAGTCACAGGAGGCCTGGAGCCTATCCCAGGAGACTTAGGGCACAAGGCACGGTACACCCTGGACAGGGTACAGATTTGTTTCTTGAACATTATTTAAATGTGCCCAGTTACACACTGTTTTATTAATAAAGCCAAATAGTTTTCTTTTCTTAAACCTTCCACTGTGGCTTCTCTGCTTCAGGGCTGGAGATTCGAATCTCACCACTGGTGTACTGTATGTATGCGGAAGCTGCTTGTTCTCCCTGTGTGTCCTGTGAGGGTTTCCTCTAAGTACTCATAGTGTATGATTGGGTGTGTAAGAGTGATTGCATGTACAGTATGCCTGTGGGTTGCCAGAGGTTGATATTCTAAGCAATGTAACTTCCCTTACACCAGTGACCGCTGACATGAAATCATAGGTCATTGCGGCTAACCGTCACTTAGAGATGTGGATGTTGATCAAAGCATGGATGGATGGACTTGTTTTTTGCATTACTAAGTTTAGATTAAACCCATTTCATTCAAAAGACCAGACTAACAAGCTACTGTAGAAACTCAATGATGAATAAAACTTTGATGATGATAATGGGTCATCATTTCCACTACTGTAACGAAATTTAACAATTTCCAGAATCTCGCTTTGAGAACCATTAGTTTTGATTATGAAATGAATAACTTCCTGTAAGGACCACATTAATTTATCTGTCTGGATTGAAAACCATTCAATTAAACTGAGCAGTTAATTAGAAAGATATAATAACCAACGAAATAACACTAAAACTAACAGCCTTATCAGTAGCTAATTGTAGCTTTTAGTGGTCGCATACAATGTGGACCCCTGAGAACCACATCTTTAGTCATTCTTCTAGCCTGAAACCACGTGTTCCATCTTAAAGAAACCACCAGCCATGCTGTCCTGCTCACATCGGACATGGAGACCCTGAGGCTGGTGGAGAGCTTTTAAGGGGCATGTGTGGAGGGAGGCAGGGTTAATTCTGGAACAGACCCCCCGCCCCCCCTTCCAACCCCGCTTCTTTCCCTCCTGCTGGGTTCATCACAGAGGAACAGGCTGTCTAAAGAAAGGCCCAGGTCTTTCAGAACAATTAGCACGGCTAAAAAGCACATCTCAGTCCTCCATTAGCTCAGCCATGTGTCTGTCCATTCACCCCATTGTGGAACTAATTAAATTACACCCCTCCTGCTTCTCCTCCTCCACCTCCTCCTCATTTTCTCCCTCTCCTCTCCATCTACATCAGATGTGCCTCAGTCTTTCTTTCCTACTCTTTATTTACCTACTCAGTCCTACTTTAAATACCTTTTCACTGTCTCTCTCTCACTCACACAGACACACACACAAAAAAAAACCTATTTGGCCTATTGCTTTCTTTAATAGCTCACCCTGTCCTTGGTACTGTTGCTCTTCAGGCCATTGATCTGTCAGGTCAGAAGGCCAGGATCATTATAAATATTTCATAGAATGCAGGAATGCACACACACACAGTGTACTGACACACGACACTCCCCATGAGATCTGAGAACATCTGAGATGATCTTATTTCTCTCTTCCTCCCTGTGCTGTACCAACATGTGAGTCATTCCTTCTATTGCTGGGTTAAATGAGTTTCACCTTCCATGTATATACTGAAGTGTGACATATTTCTTCATTAGTGAACACACTGCAAGATTTCAAGTGAGGAAATAAATTGAAAGGGGGAAGTCAAGAATTTCATCATTAGATGTTTGGTCACACTGCAAAAAAATTTATATCAAGTGAAAACATCTTGGCAGAAAGATAACAGTGTGCATGATTTTGCATTTCGCAAATATAATAACATATGTAATTTAAATATAAATATATACAAACAGACACACTAACAGTCAAAAGTTTGAACACCCCTTTCTGATTCCATGGTCTTTCCTGATTTTCATTTCTTTCTACATTGTAAACAATGCTGAAGGAATCCAAAATATGCAATAATCTCCTTTGAACAGTTTCTATTGGGATGTGTTATTTCAGATGATATTGAGAACTCGAAATGAACTTGGCAGCACAGGTAAGTGTTGGTCTTGCTTTCCTGAGACGATCTTTCTGGGAGGCAGTTTCATCTTGGTGCTTGATGGGTTTTGCAAATGCACTTGGCAATACTTGCCAAGAACTTGCAAGAACTATTCGAGAACAGCTGGTATTTGTGGCTTAAAATAACTACTGACTGTTGTGTTGTTGGTACTTCATTGCCTAATGACATATGTGTTATTTCATAGTATTAAAATTTCAAGTATTGTGCTAGAAACTACAAAGCACCTTTGTAAGGCGTTCTGGATAAGAGAATGCCAAATGTCTGAATGTAAATGTAGAAAAATAAATCCAAACTTGGTATATTGGTGGTACTTTGGTGGTGCATTTCTACTTCTAACTCATCGAGCAACATTATGTTCCGACTTTAGAAACAAAAGAAGTCCAAAAACACAGTGGCATGCGAGAGTTTCAGCTACAGTGGTTGTAGACAATTTTTTTTGGCTGAACATGAAAGACTTTTGTGGAATTTGCATCATTAACCATAGAGTGAGTTTGTTGTCTGCACTGTATTTATAGCACTGTTAACCTGGTTAGATTGTCACACATTGCATTTAGCTAGATGCAATTCTGGGGAAAGTCCACCGTGTAAGATTACAAGCAACATTTAAACTAGCTAACTAAATATGAATAGAGTTCTTTGTAAAAGGTGTTTGCTGCTTAAAATGAGAACAGCTAAACTTTGGCATCAAGACATCACAGATTAATCTGAATGGTGTAGCTGTACAAAGATCGTCCCAAAGAAAAGTCGCACACTCCAATATTTTCTTTGATATTTAGCTTTGGTTACAGTATACAATATGGTGGCCAGTTCATGTGTGAAAATGATTCCTAATGCTCCAGAACCACTCTTTCACAATTCTTGAATATGGACATGCTATCAGGGAAGAAAAACTCCATAGATGTGATAACCTGGTCATTCAGTACATTCAGGTCACTACAATTTATTGTAGTCAAATACCATTGCTGAGACTAGCCTAGTCACATAACATTGCTGAGACTAGACTTGACCAACTGAAGAAACCCCAGATCATAACACTGCCTCCAGAGGATTGCGCTTCCCTTCTTATCCTGACGCATTCATCGGCCTGGAATAGGGTCAGTCTGAACTCATCTGACCACATAACCTTTTTCCATTGCTCCATAGAATATTCATTACACTCCATGGGAAAACTTTAAACCAGTTTATATGTTTTGCAATACAGTACATATATTTTATCTAAATTAAACATGGTTTATAAAGGTGTTGAATTTTTTATAGATTGTATACAGTATACAGTACTTCCATGTTTTTATTTTACTTAAAGAGTTAAAGTAATAATGGGGCCAATAATATGGGAGTCAATGGAGTAATATTTAAGCAAAAAAAAATATTTAATAATAATCTCACACTAAATTTCACACTACTACTACTACTACTAATAATAATAATAATATTAATGAGCCTGAGTGAATATTGATTGCATTAACTTTATTTAACCTATTTTTTTATCTTCTTTTTTTAATCTTTAGTTCTCTCTCTCTCTCTCTCTTGTGTTTTTTGGTGTATAGTGGAGGGAAGTGTGCGCAGGGCTGATTAGCATCACTGTTTCCTTCTTTCCCATAACCCCCAGACCCCCACCGACCGCCTGTTTACTTTAAGCCAAAAAAAGGGGCCTTCACTCACAAGGACGTGCCCCTCGTCAGAGAGCCCTACGTCCCACTCCTCCAAACACACACGCCCACGCATGCACTTATAGAAACACACAAGCACACTCGCACACTCTTCCGTATCAGCCACGCAACGTGCAATTTGTCTTCTCCCGTACTGTCCAGCTGTCAAATCACATCTCATGAAACCCAGGCGACCGGTCCCAGGGTGCCCAAACACAGCTGCTAGCTCAGGCAGAGTGGATGTTAGTGCTTCCAAAAGTACACGCAAGCTGCTGGTGTGTGTAACTGGGATGATGTTTTCACACTGAGCTCCTGTAGCAAAAGCTAACCCAAAAATGTGTCACTTTAATTGATGAAAGTGTGAAAGTGTTTATAATACCACTGCGCTCATTAACACTAATTTACACAGACACAGAACGAGCATACAGTATGTAAGATTCACAGATTCGCAAAGTTCTTCAAGTCAGGATTGTGTGTGTGTGTGTATGCGTGTGTGTGTGTGCGTGTGTGTGTGTGTATGAGAGAGAGAGAGAGATTCAGGAGGTAGCTTAAATCCTGAATCAATTGAAAGTTGTACTGAAAAAAGACTACAGCAATGATGATGATGATGATGCCAGTCAAATGTTGAAGCTCATGTATTAGAATTCGTATTACAGACACTAAAATACACTGGTGTCACTGCGGCAGTAACTGTGCTACTAAGTAGTGAGGAACTTTCTAATCTTTAGGCTAAAAAGTCATAAAGTCTTAAGTTCAAAAGATACACGACTTTTATGGGAGGAAGGTTTTCCATAATCAGATCTGGTTTTGGCAGGGATTTAAACTTCTGTGCAGCCCATTCAGATTTAAGCCCACACCCCTGAGATCGCCACACAGAATAGTTATAATAATCCTTTTAATTACTGCAATACCAAATCAAGATTCCAAATGAGGGTCATGACATTTTGAGTGCTATTATCACACAAAACGTTGCGTGCTGTCTTGCCGAATATCAGCTTGGCTGTGTTGCGGCCGAGTGCTGATGCTGTACTCGAGTGTGATATTGCTTTTATACAACAGTACTACAAATGGCAAATGTTTATCGACAGTTTGTGATTTGTTTGTTAAATGAACAAGTTATTTTGCACCGCCAATAATTATCCTTCTGGGCCTGGCAGAACTAGCATCGAGCTGGCGACTGACCGTTTTAAATTTTAAAACTACTTTGGCAGTTTGGCTCCATATAGACCTGACCATCTCATTTCAGGGCACGAACCAATAACACACCCAACAACAGACGCAGTGTGGGACGCGAAGGAGAAGACGAGTGCAGAAAGCAAGGAAGAAATGGTCAATAAAAATGGAAAGGTTAGTTCAACCATATAGCAGTTTTTTCGTGCTGACCAAGATCAGAGCACAGTTATGTGCGACTTGTGTAGGAGAAAAGTGCTGACCAAAACTGGGAATACAACAAACTAATTTTACAGTTTACTTATAACATTGTATTTACTGAGTTATAGAGTTTATATTTCTTATATATCATATATATCAACATACAAGTTGATTGTAGTTGCGTTCTTTTTTTAATGTGTCTGTAATTGTTCCATTATCCTTATTTATTTTTTTATTCAAACAGAGTACATCTTAATTAAACCTTTTCTCTTGCTGTTGAAAAGTTGAAAAAAAAAATATATATATATATATATATATATATATATATATATATATATCATGATAAATTATTTGCCTTGTCCACTTTAGAATATCAGCTAACTTCCTGGGTTGTATCCCAAATAATGTTAAATGGAAAGCTAAAGTGCTAGGTTGTACAACCATTGTTCCACACACCAAGTATTGCCCTTGATCAGAGGATAGAGAGAGATTTGGGATTCCGACATGTGTTAGAAGCTAGTTAGCTTTGTAGCTCGCATTAGCCATGAACAGAAGAACACAGATGATTCTGGGGAACTTCAGAATGACTTTCACGCAAATACTAAGGAAACAAAGTGCTGTTGAAGATGACGTAACCTTATCAGATGTGGTTTCTTGTTGAAAGTGCTTCTGTAACTGCTTTGGAATGTGGGTTTTGACAGGCAGATTCTCTCTCCTCTTTCCAGGACTAAAGACCGTACGAACATACTTTGGCCCATGCTGCAATGAACATTTAGTGTAATTAACGATTGTTAGAAAACCTGTGATGCGGACTGACACACCCCAGTGCTGTTGTGCTCTATATCACCACTCGCAGAATGCCAATCTCATCCAATCAGAGTCGTCTGTGAGTAGTAACTGTTGCATAACTGATATCACATTCAATTCCTATATATTTTCCCAAAGAAAATGTCACCGGAGATTGAACAACTAGCTGACCATCCACACTTTAATGCAATTCCTAACATGATCTGTAAAACTTTAACATTAATATGCGATATCTCTTACGATCATCCCAGGAGCGGACTTAAAGTGGAATTGAAGCGCAGAATTTAAAGGGCCATATTTATGTATTTAAAATTGGTTTTAAATGGCATTCAATTGTTTTCTAAGTGTAAGTGCAATCCAAAATCAACGTTTTAGCATCACATATTGTAGTTACATCAAACTGTCAGACAGTGGCGCTGGACATAATACCTCTCCTCACTCGGACTGAGCTTAAGTCCAAGGTCAGAATCGCATGTAACTGAGATACACCATTCTATCCTCAACCAACAGCATACCTCATAACTTCTGAATAGTCCTTGAGCGTGAGTGAAGGTGGTGCACATCTGTAAGTGCGTGAGCCTTTGCAGTGCTATATCTCTGCGTGAGCGTGTGTTTAGCGCGTTAGAGAAATAGACAGGAGGTTTGGTGTAAACATGACCGTGGCATGGAGCATGTCAGGAAGTAATGTGTGTGACAATGTGTTTCCAGCCCAGCACATCCTTTACATCTGGTGTAGATAGCGTGGACTCGCTCACTAACTACGTACCGTATTCTAGATAAAACATTCTCACACTTTTATATACCTTGATGAAACACACACACCCTGTGCAAATGGGACGAAAAATTTGACACAATGCAGACCAAAGTGGAGCGTTTCATGTTTCCCATATAGCTCGCACGTGTCACAGGGGAGCAGTTTATAGTCCGTGATCTGGTTTAACTGCACGCACCTGCAGCACCAGCAGGCAGCCATCAGCTCACAGTATACACTTATATGTACCAAGGGTGTGTGTTTCATGACACACCTGGAAACCAAAGGGAAGCAGGCTGACTGTATTTCCAGTAGTGTTATAACGATTTCGGACCGGACCTCCTGCTCTAATTATCTACTTTTTTGCAACTGGGAAAATATTTGGCCTTCATGTTCCTCTGAGAAATATGGCATTGATTAACTACAGCAGGTCTTCTATATGTGAACACGTTCAAAGGATCAAAATGATTTGAGCTGGAGTTGTTCAAAGACCAACTGAATGAGGCCTAGAAAAGACAGAAGTAGGTGGAGAACCTGTTTCCTCGTAAGAAGAAAACGACCTTAGAAAACGTCCTACTGAAAAGCAAATTAAGATATACAGTAAGGTCCGAAAGTCTGAGATCAAAGAAGAACGCTCAGATTTTGATTAGTATAAGCTATTATAACCTGAAACTATTAGAATTTTGAAAAACCTTCAACAAAGAAAGAAAATGATGACGTTGCAGGTCATAAGTTTTGATACACTCTATAGTTGTTTGTAGAAAAATATATATTTTTAATTAGTAGATTTGACAAATGAATGTAAGTGAATCTAAAAAAATCTAAAAAAAACATATATATATATATATATATATATATATATATATATTTTTTTTTTTTATAAAAGTCCAT
>JAQMYJ010000038.1:7539668-7552713 GCA_030014305.1 Clarias laeviceps
TAAAATTTTTTTTTTTATAAAAGTCCATGCTGTCCTTAAAGCAAAAAAGGAAACATGCACAATACTGCAATAGTAACGCAAAAATATTTGTTAAATTGAGTTGTAGCTCATAACAGCATTTGTAATGGAAAAATTGTGTTTCTTAAATTAGAAAAGAATGCAAAAAAGTCACTTTTGGTCCCCAGTGTAGATAAAAATCATCCTCATGCAAATATGCAACATGGAAACCAGTAACTGCTGTTGATTCATTAACTATTAAGCCCTTAAAGTGCAATTCTTTTTTTTTCTTTTGCATCAAATTCCTGAAGCCTTATTACATTTGAATTATTAGCTCTAAGGTTATTATTTAACTCAGGGTTAGCAGTGGTTATTGAGGTCGCTGGGAGTCAGAGAGTAAACTGGTCCTGCTCGTGGTTGCTCTTTAACAGCCAAGGTCAGACTGTTTCAGTTTGACTAACAGCTCCTGCTGCAAGCCAACGGTTTCTGGTTTTGGTGGTCTGGCTGAAAGCACGTGAACCTGTTTTGAGGTTACTTGTCTTACATAGTGTCTTACATCCATTCATTTTTTGGTTTTGGCTTTACTAAGCAGAGCTGTATCAGACTCAACTGAACAAACAACCAGCATGTAAAAAATGAAGCCAGATATGACGGTTATGCGTAGCTGCTCTTCACTTTCTGAAATTGTTAATTGCAGTTCGGTACTATTTGACGTCTGAAATACACAGATCAGCCGTGACATTATGCCCACTACCAGATGATTTGAGTAACATTGATTATCAATTATATAGGAGTAAACTGATGATAGGATCATTGGTACACAAGACTCATTTATGCCTCTTGGGACTCTTGCTTATCTGGTTTTCTCTGGAAGGTAGATCAGTTATACTTAATTGCTCCAGGTGTAAATATCAGTGCATGTTACACCGTGATGGACTGGCACTCCCAGTCAGGTCGTATTTCTGTCCCATAACCATCATTTCGACGATGGGCTCTGGACCCACTAGAACGCCAGACCAGGATAAAGCTGTTATTGAAGATGACCGAGTTAAAATGTAAAAACATGATTGCCTTTTACACTGCCAGTGTGTTGGTGCCACTTTACCAAGAACCACATTCTTGTGAATGGTTTTAGATTAGCATCCAGACTTTCTGAACAACTTTGAACTCAACTTTGTCCAGCAACTAATGCAATGTTCTAATGCTGGTGAAAGCTTTAGATGTAAAGTTCAAGGAAAGCATGTTAATTAACATCAGCTGGAAATAATATTAATAAAAAGACCTCTTATACAGTATGGTCTAAACAGTATGTTTAAAAATGGAATGGAGGCTTGCGCAATCTCTTTTCGGGAACATTGGGTTCTCTCACGCATTGCACTGGAGAAAAAGCTTTTTTTTCCCTCCAAGTGATACTGTCAATGGTCATACACTGGAAGTATTGCAGGCTTTCAGTGAGTGTGTGAGAGTGTGTGTGTGTGTGTGTCGCCAACAAACATCAGCAAATCCCATCATCCCTTCACGGTCCCCCAGAGGCCCAAGGCTTGGGAAAAGGACAGCCGCTGTTGCACCCTTGTGCCCTTGCGTCCCGCCCGGGAGGTGACGGAGGAGGAGAGCTGATGCCCGAATAACGCAACCCCTGCACACACGCACATACACACACTCGTACATGCTAACATGGCATGAATCATTGTCGCTGTCGTATATATTAATGTGAAAAGCAAAGAGGGTGATGTCAAACAGAGGCAATGTACTGGGAGGAATGTTCCCGTTTTAAATAAACGACAGTCGAAAAAAAAAAGTCATAACCGAAAAAATGTTGGGCATGTGCATACCCTCCCCCCTTCATCTGACTCCATACACTTTTTTTTAGAAACACACACACATATACGAATGTGGCAGAGAGAGAGTACTGTTCTCTGGGGACGACACGGACATTGACCCCAAAGCGATGCCTTTTCCAGATGCTTTCTTGTCTTGTACTCAAGAGACATGTATGTGTGTGTGTGTGTGTGTGCACTCGTTTCATGCACTCATACAACAGCCTCTGTTTTCCGTGAACAATCTGCTGCTCTATGCTTTATAATGACATGAATGACCTCATAGCGAACACTTCAGATATGCAGCAATTCACAAGAAACTTTTATTACTTTTTTTCCCATTTTAAACACTTCAAATGTTAAAGTTAGGAATGAATCTATACAGATTACGAAGAGAAAAAGATTAAGAATCAGTTAGCACTTATTAAAAAAAAGGGAAGAAGAGGAGGAGGAGAAGAAGAATGTTCATTAAAGTTGTTACAGCTATGAATCATGTGTCCATTCCCAAGGATCTTACCATTGGGGCAGGACTCTGGGCCATTGGGTACTTCCTGCAGCGTGATGTCATGGGCATATGCAGCCCTGGCGGGGGGTGCATGCTGGGGATGGCACACCCCAGGGAGTTGACTCGGCGTTACCATGGACACCGCCATCCCACCAGTCTGTCTCTGCAAGAGTTCAGACAGACACAGACAAACGTTAGATATCACACGCAAACCGGCTTTAATTTAACCGGTTATATTCTCTGTGCTGAACTGCAAATAATGTGGTAAAAATTCTGACGCAGTTTTATGACCGACTGATATGTAAAGACCTAAATGAGTCACCGTCTTATTTGTCGCTATGGGAATCTCATTCACAAACATGCAGCACCGGCAACCAGTAAAAAACACTTTAGTTGTGACTTATGAAATCCCCTGTGTGGCCTGAAAAGAGCTCGAAATTCTGTAGAACTTGTGCGTTTGAGCAGCATATTCGTGTCTTTGATCTCAGTGGGGTACTGACGTCAGTCCAGCAAAAGGGGAAGTTAGAGACAGTGTGTGTGTGTGTGTGTGTGTGTGTGTGTGTGTGTGAGAGAGAGAGAGAAATAGAGAGAGATGAGGGTTCAGCTCTCTGCTGACTCCACTGGTTACATAAAAATTCAGCACAGATTATCAAGATTGTTAGAAGGCAGCAGATAGCAAATCTGAACATTGGTGTCTGGGAAATTCCCACTGTGTAAAAAAAGATGATCTCAGACCAAATGTACTTTTCTTGGGTTAGAGCACACATTTAAAATATGGCCGCCGCAAAAGCGGGCATTGTGTGATTTGATCTCGTTGGAGGATGTTAAAAGGGAAATTCTCTACCGATCGAACTGGTTTTGCAAAACGGAGGAGCCAGCGTTTACGATGTAGTCATTGCATTCACAAGATTTATGGGACACCAAAAGCAAATTGACTGAAAGACATGGGGTATTAAAGGAACAAATGAGCTTCGCACAGTTACTTTTGCTTTGTGCTGACTTTATCAAGGTCAAAGTAGAGGTTTTGTGGCAAAAGAAACTGTTAGGATTGCATTTTCCTATGAGCGATGTTGGTTCCTCTGGCACGGGGGAGAAGCAGAGTTGAACGGCTGATTTGTATGATTTATACAAATAGAGGAACCAATGTTCAGATTTGCTATCTGCTGCCTTCTATGTATGATTGTATGATTTATACAAATCAGCTAATGTTAAATTTAAGACGCTAATGGTTTCTTGGTCATTGTGGGTAATTATTGAACAGTAAAGATCAATCAATATCTACAGAAAAATGTTCAGCAGGCAAAGAGCCCAAACTTCCAAATTTCCCACATCCCATCCTGATAGAGTACCCACTGGATGTGCCAGACAAACAATTCTGATCCACTGGTTACAGACACCATAGCACCACCCTGGAGACACACCTTGAAGTGCCAGAGCCACCCTGTTAGCGGTAAGGAAACCCAAAATCTAGGTGGTTATGATGGTAATGTTTTTGGCCGGTTGATATACAGCACCAGTACAAACATTCTGCTTGTTGTTTTTATAGGGGAAACTTTTAACCTCTGTCTACACTATCTATGTTTAATACTTATCCTAAAACAATTATTTCATCAATCAAAAAGGCTTTCAGGTACTCACTCACTCATCTTCTATACTTTGTCCTGTATTCAGAGTAGCGGGGACCTGGAGCCTATCCCAGGAGGCTTAGGGCACGAGGCAGGGTACACCCTGGACAGGGTGGCAATCCATCACAGGGCACACACACACACACTTACACACTTACACACTACGTGCAATTTGGGATATGCCAATTAGCCTAACCTACATGTCTTTGGACTGTGGGAGGAAACCGAAGTACCCGGAGGAAACCCACCAAGCACAGGGAGAACATGCAAACTCCATGCACACAAAGACGGGAATCAAACCCAGACCCTGGAGGTGCAAGGCAACAGTGCTAACCACTACACCACCGAGCCGCCTGGCTTTAAGGTAGAACTATTTAAAAAAGCAACAATTCTGTGTATGATGTTAACATAGCCATCTAAGACTGGACATATTGTCCAGTGATGGACATTGTATGGTCATGTATAGTGGGATTCTCATGATTCCTTTGAGTTAATAGTATTAAAGGTTTTCTGCTTCCTCCTGCTGACTGTAACATCTCAAATATTTACAGCTGGTGGTTACAGCTCTCTGCTTTTGTGTTTAATGCAAATGTAAAAATCTTTTTTTGTTTTCTTGTCCTCTTCAGGGGAATGTGCCGCGTAGGAGGAATTCCCAGTGAAACGTCAATGCGAGTTCTTACTTAATTTAGGAACCATCATCCTTCTCATTCAGTGTCAGTTCCTCCCGTCAAAATTCTGGAACGGCGTCTCAGTGACAGGATCCCTGATAAGTGAACTAAAACCTGACTCCAAAAAGGAGTGAAGCTCAGACTCTCTGAACGACCGTTCATCTGATAAAGCCTGCTGCAAAAGCAGAGCCTCTGTTATCAACCTAAGCCCTGGTAGTAGCTTTACAAGGTTATGGTACTGGCAGGATTGACAGCAGGAGGAGACTGTCTGAGACTCTGAAGCCATGCGAAGAGAAGACAAATGGATAGAGGGAGTTGTGGATAGAAACAGAGGGTGGATGAGGGGATTGTAAAGGGAAGTGAGGTCTAGAGGAGGATTTATTGGTTGGAAGACGGCATGCTGGAGTCTGAAAGGGCATCGCTGTCTCTCCCCATGTTCTCTAAAGCATGGCGACAGGATGTTGATAAGTGAGTAGTGAAATCAGTAGTCCTGATGAGCTGATAGTCAAAAGAGGAGGTAGCGTACTCAAAATTCTCACCAGTCCAATCCTCCTGTCAAGCTACTCGCTTCTCTTGTTAGTTTACCGGCGCAAATAATAGAATGCTGGCTTATTTAGGGCTTCCTTCCACATTTCTAAGAATGAAAGTAGGTCTCATCATATAAACCCGTCTTTCAACAGAAATTGCTTATTGTTAGAAGCTCCAGGCTCTCATGCGGTCTTGTTATTCGGTCTTTTTTTTTTTTTTTTTTGGATGGTCGCTCTGCGAATCCGATTGCTGAACTCCCAAAGCCTCTTTCTCTCTTTGAGTCTTTCCTCTCATAATGTGAGCACAGAGAGACCTGAAAGCATCCCTTTTCTTCTTTAATCCATGTAAATTCATGAATCCGACCGAGGGCACACTCAGCATAGCCTCTGACCATGCCAAGAGACCTGCAAAGTCTCATCTCAATTTCAAAAGACACGCCGAGCGTCTGGGCACATTAGCCGAGTGCTTGGACTCTGTATGCGTGGACCGGGTCGGCTGCGGATTAGCATGTGACCCGTTTGGGCTCCATTCGAGCGCCTCCTCGAGGACGAGGCCGTGCATACTGATTGCCGAATGTTCTTGCAGCGTTTTGATCACGCAACTTCCATTCAGCTGATCGTGCTTCTCAGAGCGCAAGCGTGGGATCCGTGAACTGCCTTAACCCTGCTGACCCTGCATGGCGGCAGACAGGCGCTTTTTCACAGAAGTGAATGTGTTTCGTTTTCTTTTCACCCCACTTAGAATCTTTGCTGAGGCTTAAAGGATTTTTTTCAGCAGTTGTTTTATTTATAGGGAAGATAACATGTTGCCAGGGATTTTTAATGTATCGGATGTAACTGCCATGGCTGTGACCCCTGCCATTCTACACTCAGATAAAGTTGTAACACACAATAAACAGAAGCCTGGGTAAATATAGGAGACCTCAGAACCGTCAAATCGGTGGCATTTCAATTAGTGAATGACACTATTAGACCACCGCATAAAGAGAGCATGAGTAGTTATTAGAAAACAGGATTTTGTATCCATTTGTATTTATTAAATAGATTCTTTTTTTATCTCGCAAATGGATTCAATTTTATTTCAACTCCTGGATAACTTGTAATAAGGTTTCCGACTAATCTAACCCCTTTCTAGGATGAACTCGGAGGTGTGTGTTAACACTCTGTCTTGGATGAACCTCATGCTATAGTCTGCTCAGGACAAACAGGGGTAATTTATGATGTGTCTTACCATCACGCCCAGATGGTCAGTCGGATGATGAAGCTGGTAGGAAGAAACTGGATCCATATAGTAACTCATGGTGGTCTGTGGAGCCGCACTGCAAGCCTGGAGTGGAGGAAGAGCACATAGCCTTCTTAAAACAAAATTTAAATTATTTGACATCTACGATATACATCGCTGAAGCAAGCAGTTATTATTTCCTCAAATAAGCAAAGAGCAAAGCTGTATAGGATTAGGTTGCATATTAGTACTGTACACTGAATAGGTTTCAGAAATAATACAGGTTATGCGTTGTCCTAAAGGTTCCTAGAGATTCAGAGAATTTGTTTTTAAACTTGTTATGGATAGGTGTATAATAATGGCTATAATGTAAAGTAATGTAATGCAAGTACTAAAAAAAAAATTTTTTTTTCAAAGACTAAGTGTTTTATTTAGACACTAATCTGACGTGAATGAGTCTGTTGGACATGTCTGTGTCCATCAATCAATCCCTGTTTATCTGAGACACAATTCTCACAGAAGACATGCTGCTAACCTGGAGTTCTAATCACATGTCACTCAAATGCAGAACAGCTAAAATAATGGCATAGTAAAAGACACACACACAAACACACACACACAAATGCACTGTTAATGGCAAGTGTTGTTTTTTTTTGTTTTGTGTGTTTTAGAAGTCTTTTTTTATGCTTCTTTATGTTTTTGCTGTTATTAGTATGTATATATATAAAAATTTAACCTGGAGCCTATCCCAGGAGACTTTTGGCATAAGGTGGGGTACTCCCTGGACAGTGTGCCAATCACACACGTTCATTCACATACTATGGGCATTTTGGAAACACCAATTAGCCTAATCAGCCTGTCCTTTAAATGCACCTGGTGGAAACCCACCAATTATTATTATTATTATTATTATTATAACTGGAGATGGCACTAATACAATACCCATGACTGATGTCAGTCCACAATCTGCAAAAAAAAAAAAATGTACTGGAGCTTGGATATCAGAGAAAACAGATTGATCTGATTGATCTGAACTTGATCTGGTTCTCTAACGAATGGAAAAGATTACAATTGGATCTGGAAAATATATTTTTTGGGGGGAACAATTCAAATTTACACATGAAGAAACTTGATTATATTGTTTGTTTGCTTTTATGGATATAGATTTACTTTTAATTATATTTAAATTTTATGCTGTTTTTTTGCTCATGATTTTGGCTAAATATGTTGCCTAGTATTTATTTCTTTAGTCCTGTCTAAAAAAAGAAAATTGATTAATTATCATGTGATAGACAAGATTTCAGTACCAGCATCATAAAAAATGGTATTCTAGTATTAAACATATAATAATAATAATAATAATAATAATAATAATAAAGGTAGCCAGGGAAGTCATGGCTTATAGATTAAGTTGTTAGATATCAAAATATGTTGCAAGTTTTTCTCAGTATGAACACAGCAGCACTTCAACTTACATAATTTCAGATAATACAATGCTGTATCATCTTGCTCCCCAAATAAAAATAATTTTATACGCATTGCTTTCAATACATCTTATACTACCCTGTTGTTAAATGTCTAACTATAATGCACTCTATGCACTTGTCAATAGTAATTAATTAATTGCACGAAATTGCTTTGAACTTTAATTACATCACTGCACAGTTCACAGCTCTGAACCAGTAACCAGTAAACGTGTCAGAAACCGTAAAAAAAGTTTTAATAGCTTAGAGTGCACACTTGAGCGCCTCCTGTATGTCCAGCCCTGTCTTTGGTTTTCCTTTCCTCCCTCCCTCTGCTCATCCCTTGCCATCCCTTTATCACTGTTTACTGGTGGAGGCATTAGCCGAGAGGGCTGGAACCCAGCTGTGAGGGTTCTGTTTGTAGAGGGAGGTTGGGATGCACACACACACACACACACACACACACAGAGATTCTGCTGCTTTAGGTGATTCCTCACTTGTGTAAGTTGTGTATGTGTGTGTGTGTGTGTGAACATCTTGAACTGCTTAAGGATTCTACCTATGTAACTCCTAGACAAGTTTTGAGGTGACTTTAACACTTGGGTCATCTAGAGGTTGCTCTGGTATTTAGTCATCTCAGACTAAATAAAGGATGTTCTTTCAGAAAACTGATACTGAACTGAGTGCAAAACAATTGATCAACATTCTCCCTGGCTATTTTGTTAAGTATGATTACAATTAAAATGTACAGATTACAGGCAATTAGAAACGTGCATATTAAAAGTAGGTATATGTTGACTTTCATGTGGGTATTTTGTAAAAAAAAAAAAGAAAAAGAAAAAAAAGCAAGCTCATTAATGTGAAATGACAATCATAATAATTACATCATAAAATATTATTATTATTATTATTATTATTATAGAAGTAACTTCATTCATGTGAAAAACTCCATCATAATAATTAGATCAGAAGATATTTGTATTATTATTATTATTATTATATAAATAAATAAGCAACATAAACTAATGCAAAACAAACCTGGTAGCATAATCAGTGCATTTGCTTTAAATTGCATATTAATATCAATATTTAGCAATAATAGCCTATAGCAATTTTAACACCCAAGAATCGTTTGCATGTCTCAGACCCAAGTTTGCATGCACTCCGACTGCAGCGCCACTTGCCCATTAAACCCTCCCCGGTAAATCTCCGCTCTCTCTTTCTCTCATCTTAATAACACACATGAAAACACTACCAACTTCATAAAACAGTGATAACAGACCCCTCTCCTTACCGTGCTTAAGGTGAGAATAAAAACTCCTGGATCTGATCGACTCAGTGCGCTCGTGCGTTCTACCTGGCGTTGAAGAGCGCGCGCCGCGTCTTTTGGGAACAGAGGGATAAAGAGCGCTCAGTGCGCGCGCGCTCCCGCCCTCTGGCCAATTAGCGCGCGCGCCGCTCATAACTCACTTCAGCAGGTTTTTTTTTTTTTTTCACTACACAGTTCGCGAGTGATGCATGGGAGAACCTAGAGATCCAGAAAAGCCTTTTTCTCTCACAGCATTGGTGCATGCTTGGGGTTGGAAGTATAGTAAAGCAGGAGGAAGTACCAGCATGCACATGTGTGAAAAGGGGGGGGGGGGAATCAGGATTCAGTGAAACATAACAATTGCCAGAAACTGACTCTGAGCAGATCATTGGTCTGAAAAAAAAAAAATAATAATAGTATAATAAATTCTTGCTTGTTCCTCATTATGAAGCATTGTGTATGTCTATACTTACTTTGCTTCACTTCAATTAGCCCAGACAGTAGGTATTTGCAAGCAAACATAAAAGTAAAAAAAATTATCACCATGTATGATATTGTTGAATTAAATTCAGATAGGCGGCAGAGTGGTGCTGTCTCCTTGCACCCGCTTCGGATCGGTGTGCATGGAGTTTGCATGTTCTCCCTGTGCTTAAGTGAGTAAATTCAGTAAAATGTGATATAGATTTCCTAAGAGAACAGAAAACCTACTGTCATTCAAACTCTCTAGGCAATTTGGAAATGCGAATTAGCTTAACCTGCAGGTCATTGGACTGTGGGTGAAAACCAGAGTATCTGGAGGAAACCCACCAAGCACGGGGAGAACATGTAAATTCCATGCACACAGACCTGAGGCAAGAATCAATGCTGGATCCTGGAGGTGCAAGGTGATTTTGCTAACCACTAAGCCACCATGCCGCTACATGCCAAAATACCACCTACCAAAAGAATCCAGACCCTTAACAATGACCCACATTTGTGGTCCTTCCCTAAACTGTTCTAACAAAGTTAGAATCGCACAACTGTCCAGCATGTACAGTATTTGTATGCTGTAGCATTACAATATCTCTTCACTGAACTACAAGGCCCAAACCCGTTTCATCGTGACACTGATCCTGTTCACGAAGCTCACTTTATAAAGACCTGGTTTCCAAGGATGAAAGGGTTCTTCCCTTCGAGTGTCCTGCACAAAGCCTTGACTTCAACTCCAGTAAACACTTTTAGGGTGAAGCATGATGAGACTTTTTCAACGGGTGTCCACCCAACATCACTTGCTCTTGTAGCTGAGAGCGGAGCCACAGAAAAAGCAAAGTTATTATAAGAGTAAAATAGGGACCACATGTTTTCGAATGAGATTTTCATTATGTACATATCGATGATATGTTCAGGTGGCTAAGGCTAATTAAGGCTATTTATATGGAATAAAAATCCAGGTAATATAAAAAATCTACTCCAAATCCTATTCTGATCCAATCCAATATATTTCCTTGACAACAATTGAAATACACCCTGCATTTCAAAAGCAGTTTAATGATTGAAAATAAGAAAAATAATGCTAATCATTAAAGATGCTTTAGGGAATCTCCATTCTGCTTAAGTATAAAGATGACGTTTTGAGAATATAAATAACATTTAACTGAATTTTAACAAGTTGATAGCTTTATATACATTCCCTTCATCACTGAACTTCATCCGACTCACACTTATGTGTAACAGCAAAACCAAGAGCTTGATTATGTTAGTCAACCACTACGTGACCACCAGCTTGTACAGGAATGTCTATGAGTGAGCTATTCTGAGTTATTGCTTTAGCAGCAGCTGCTCGGAACTCATTGATCCAGTGGTGGAAAGGCTCCAGGAAGGTGACCATATAAAGAGGAAGGGAAAAAAGAGAGCCTGGATGATGGGGGTCACAATCAGTGGATTTCCTGCAGGCCAGCGTGTCCAGTGGGTCACTGGTATCACTCTAGCGTGTGTATTGTTGAGCCGGAACGTGGGGAGAGTTTAAGGTGTGGTCGGTTTGGACATAATGTCCGAGGGAGGAAGTGTGTTCCGCTGAAGTAAAGGGTCAGCCTTGTGTTTCTGAATGAAGATCAGTGAAAATCAGCAAGTGAGGGGGAAAGAAAGAGTATTTCTCTAATGTCAGTCCAAAGTGCAGCTGTGCTGGTTTGAAGTAATGACTAGCAACAGTGTTGCTGGAGATGTGTAACTCAGGAGCTTTTTTTGAATTTAAGATTCATTTCGTGATTTGCTGCAATTAGTATTATGGAACTCCAAAAATGTAACTTCACTTTTTAATAAGTATTTTACCAATGAATAATGAGTAATTTTGTTAACCCATCCAAGGCAACAATAAAAAAATTTTAAATTATTTTTGCAAGGTCTTAATAGCTGCTTTTTGCTGTTTGCTGTAGTGAAAAGTTACAGAGATATTTTAGTAGCATATAAAAATGGGTAATAAACGTTCAGGTCATCATAGGGACTTTAAAGACTTTAGACGCTACCTGGACCCTAATACACTAACAATAAGAATAATAGTCCAATCAGATTAAAAAGGCATTATGTAAACCCATCAGCTAGAACACTCTGATTCAATCATTAGAATGGACTTTCACTGGCAATGAGAGGGGTTCTGTAGACCTTTGATATTCCTTTGTGCCGCTGAGGTATGGAATACCCACACTTCCTCAATACTCATGGTGACAACAGCTAATCATGGGTGTCTGTGAGCTCATGCCAGTTATCCGGGCGGATAGCATTAGTGCATCACACTATCCCCAATGTTGCATGAGCAGCATTTTGAAAATATGCACCCATTCTTGTGACCAAGAAAAGGCAGAAGTAGGGATTTATAACCCCTTAAAGCTGGGGAGCACTGATTATTATCATTCTGTTAAGCAGATTAAATGTTTCACTGGGCAGATGGCTTCCACTCTGCACATGTCAAAAAAGTTGTATTCTAATTAAACTCTTTGAGCATGCAAACCACATCTTATTAATCATAATGCATTAAATCAGTTAAACTTAAATCTCTAAACAGAATAATTTAACTCTGATTGAAGAATTATTACAATGTGATGGATTGGCACCCCGTCCAGTGCGTACCCTGCCTACTGCACTACTGGGATAGGCTTCAGAGCTCCCGAAACCCTTTACAGGATAAGCGAGAATGCGTAAGAATGAGTGAGAGAGTGAGCTAAGAACTATTGTCCATGTAACCATAGCTAGTGATGCACTTCATTGTTTTAACCATAAGTCAGTAACCTTTGATTTGCGCCCTCAGAAAATATCACAATGTCTTTGGACACAATGGGAAAAAATGTGAGAGAATGTAATTTTCTTGTTCCTTTGGTGTTCAGGAAATTCAGATGACACAACTTCCTGTTGATCTGTTTAATGATGAATGTGTTTAGGCAACATTGTTAAATAGGACACAATGAGAAAACCATAACTTATGGAGAAGGATGACATTTTAAATTAGATGGATTTCCACCTTAATGCAAATATAATAATTTGATACAGTATACAATTATTTTACTGTATATTTTAAAATATTTTAAGAAAATATAGTTTTCTATGCGCTGAAAAGGTTATATTAACATTTTAAGCTATCATGCATTTAGGTTGTTGTGAAGGATGTTTTATCTATCTACTGATCAATCTCTCTACTTAAATGTATGTGTGTAAATATACAGTAATAAATGCCTGATGCTTAGGCCCTTCTGGGTTAATGTAAAAAGTGTTATGATGTACTCTAAATGTACAAAAAAAAAAAAAATATATATATATATATATATATATATATATATATATATAGCATGTATTCAGTTTTCCAACTAGTTTTTCTGTTTATCTTCATTTGCACTTATCTCTGGCCTTTCCCACACAATGTCCACTGTGACAAGCTTTGCCACT
>JAQMYJ010000038.1:7554809-7595756 GCA_030014305.1 Clarias laeviceps
CCGCCCCCACTGATTATTATCATTCTGTTTTGGCTATATAGTACCAGTAAGAATGAATTCCACTGACATTGACTGTTAATCAATACCTGTCAGTCTCCAGCTCAACACTAATTCCACCAGTTGCAGAAGGATATGTGTTGGTGGAGCAAACCAACTGGTTAAACTAACATACAAATCATAATCAGTTGATAATTAATTTTGTTTGTAGAACTGCTGTATACAAGCAATTTTACCCCTCAATATCTGGTACCACGTGGCAAGTCATAATCTTAAGAGATTGCTGGAATCACATTTATAATTAAGTGTTGTACTGAATATCAGCACGGCTGTGATATCTTCAGTACTCGGGCTGAGCAATCGTGCCTACGACAGCATCCAACCTTGTTGATATATTATTAGTACAATCATTTTAATTAGAAAAGTGATTACAGATTATTACTTGCCACATTGGATGAGATCCCAATAAAACCTTCACTTATTTTTCTACAGCAGACACAATAATAAAATATATTTTCCATGTCAGATTATAATATGGAGATGCTCTCACAAAATTTGGAAATGTGACCCAGAGATAATTAAAGATATATTTCTGTATATATAAAGATATATACTTCTGTACTTGTAGCTGTCCTGTGAGTTTCACATAATCCCATGCTGTCCATTCAGCTAGTGGCTTTTGGGTGAGCATCATGGCAACACTTGAAGATTTTAATAAAAAAAAAAAAATAATAATCTGCCATGGACAGAACTATGTCTTCTACTTTCTTCTATCGCACTAAAGTGCTTGCTGGTGAGCCTGTTACATTATATGTTATAATATGGTTGATCACAACTCCCAACCAAACAATTTTACAATCACCGTGTTTTTATCTACACTTGTAACTATCATCCTTTACTTTTTTTGGATTTGTATCTCCTTTGTGTTTATCATTTACACTTTGCATATTGTTCCATGCATTATTTCCTGCTCTTTATCCCTTTTAGACTCAATGAATAATCACGAGTCTAAAGAAAAGGGGTTGGTGGTTGATTAAAAATAATTGCTTTCACTTATGAACTTTTTTCTTCATTTTCACTAATTCTGTTCTTTGTCTCTTTTTCTTCTCGTACTCCTTTCTTGTCCCTACTTTGCTCTGTGTTCATGCGTTACATTAAGCAGATAGCCGTCATCACTCACACAGTGGGACTGCTTTACTGCAGATGTCCACCCCACCACTGTCATGGCACCTTTAGAGCGTGCCAGTGCAAAGCTCCATGTAAAACCACATTTCTCCTGTGCTTCTTCTTGTCTCTTTTTCGCCCCTAACAGAATTAAATCCTAACCATCATGGCTGGTACTTGAAGACAGTCAACCTGTTTTCCAGACACAAATCAGACTTAGTTGTAGACTTCATACTGAGAGTAGCCATTTAATTCAAGGCTGTGCTTAAAATAAAACTGCAGATTTTGCAGAGATTGGCCAGAGATTTCAGTGAGCGTATCTGTTTGTTTAATACTCAACAAAACCACATTGCATCAAAGCGTGCATTGGACGTCGATCACAACGTCCTCGTTTAATCTCTGCACATGCGGCTGACGTCGCAGAGACATTTTAATCAGAGTCTCACTGGCCGCTGAGTGTTAGCAGACCTCACATCTTTCCGTCTTTCTTTTTTTCCCTCATGCCTCCTTTCCAAAGATAACCCCTGACAGGTTATATTAATGAGCTTTTATTATTCTGCCGATTGCTGCAGCTTTTGTCAGCCTTTCTAAAAGGAAGCAGGGGGAGATAGTAATAGAACGAGAGAGAGAGAGGAGAGAGAGAGTGAGAGAGAGAGACCTCTTTCCACTCCTTTCTTACAGGAGATCTCAGTTCCCTTTGATTCACTGCCCGACACTTTCTCCAGGAGAAACTGCCCCACAGATGTTCCTCCAGAGACTACAAAGAAGGAGGCCTTTATGAGGAGTGAGTCTATTTTGGGTCCTCTGCATTTCCAAGCTGTGTGGCTTTGAAAGGTGCAGAATCCGCTCGTTTTTTCCCCCTTCTCAAGTCTTGTTTTTATTCTTTCTTGATATTTTTAGATTAAAGCCTCTGCTGCGAAGACAAAAGCAAAGATGTAATATTTTATGACAGAATTGACTTGTGATCATCCAGCTTAATCTAAGCAAAATGACTCCTGGAATTAATGAAAATAGAAGAAAGGAAGGAAATTTGGTTTCACAGTGACTCTATAGCAATTACAGCCCACATAGAGACTCTGTTAGCAAAGTGACTTGGTATTTTCCCTGCTTTTCACAGGTTCATGACTGGATACTGGCAGAACTCCCATGAACAGGGGATGAACTGAGACTTTGTTACACCCTGAGAAGCTGCATTCTCAGGGAGAGGCTTTAACCCTCAATATTATCTTTAATTAAGTGCCCAATCCCCTTTAAGAGCTGTGCAAACAGCTAATAAATAGGGCTCACTAAGGCACACAAACATTCTCCAAATTCGATGCTGTGAAGAGTGCACAGCCTTCTCCAGATGTTTTTGTTTTTTGTTTCAGGATGATTCCATTGGGCTGGACCTAGAGAAAAGGACCCTCAGTCAAAGCCTGACATAAAGCCTGGACCTATGTGCAGGAACTCACTCTTAGGACTATTGTCTTTCAAGACTAACATGGGGTTTGGGAGTAGGGAGTGGTGTAAACCAACCGAGGTCTATCCCTGAGATATTCCACCCGTCACCGGATGTTGGATTGACCGACTGAGGTACAAACAATGACCGACAGAAAGACAAGGCCACAAGGATCAAGCCCTTACGGAGTGTTACAAAATGTGGTGAGGACACGTGTAAAGTGTTACAGCTTGCAGGGAGGATATAGCCTGTATTCCGTTGCCTGCAGATCTAGCACATGTTTCTGGGTTTAACGTCATACCAGACAGGTGTTTATGCTCAGAAGACATCTTTATGGTGAAATATCACAGTTAAGGGCTGCATTTTGTCTGAAAGGGAGAGTGAGGAGAGAAAGGTAAAAATGAAGGAGATTGAGAAAAGGAAGTAAAATTAAGACGATCAGTTCAACATGGCCTTGATAAGATGTTGGGATGAGTCCAATACAAAATATACACAAGCAGCCAGCACCTGGTGATACTCTTCATTAGTGACTGATGATACGAAGCATCAACACAGCTAAATATGTTACACACTGAAAACAATTTTCAGTTAGACAAAGGGATTAGAGATAAGGGGAATGCTTGTATTAGGCCATAGGGTCATTTCTTTTCTCTCTAACCTCTTCAAATTTGTAAAGAAACTGTACAGACTACTGCTAAGGGGCACCACACATGTACATTCAACATATCTGATGGGAAAAAATGTGCTACCAAGAGGAAGCAATATTGTGTAGTGCAGAGGGTATTTCTGATTCCTCAAAACATATGCTTGGCCAAATGTTCCGGAAAGGTGGTTGTGTTTGACGTAGAGTGTCCTGTGATGAACTCAATCAGAGTGTAATCTCAATCAGAGGGTACAGTAAACCCAGTGTTCCCAGGAAAGACTCGAGATCCACCATGACCAAAAAAAAAGAAAGAAAGAAAGGAAACAAAACCAAATGTATATAACCCAAATGTTATTCTTATAGTAAACAATATCTTGGAATTGTAGCAGATCATCTAACAGTATTATCATCTATAGTTACATATTATTATATACATAATTCACTTTTTGATAGGGTTGAAACTTTTATCCTAAAGCCTGCTTTATCCATTCCAGAACCAGCTTTGGCAAGCGTTTCGGTTGTTCTGTTTCAGCTGTATTGCTGATAATTTGTGGTTATACTGAAGAATTCTGAGGTAGTCTTTCTTATTACATCCAGTTTGTGTAATGCACCAGTTCCACTGGTAGCAAAACAGCCCCAAAGCATGATGCATATCGTTGGTAGAGTGGTTAGTAGACCTTTTGTCTAGAAGGCTTTTTCTTGTCTAGAAGGCTTTGTCCATGTGGATAGCTTTCAAACTTTCGTCAAGCTTGAAGTTGTTGATTTTGAAGCAGGGTCAGTCTTTTTGTTCATGGTGATGTAAAGATTGCTTGACTATAAACAGAGGTGATCCAACACCTGCTAATTCATGGTAAGCCTGTGCGTTGGTGGTTTCTGGGTTGTTCCTGATTATACAAACCAATTTTCGTGATGTTAAACTCAGTTTGGGTCTTCTTCCAGACCTGGACAAAGTGTCTACACTTTACAGTATATGCAATAGTTTAAACTGATCTGTGTATCTGCAATTGTTTAGAAATGGCTTCAAGAAACTTCGAAATTCCTGACTTGTGTAAATCTACCCTTCTCTTTCTCATTGGACTTTCCAGTTGTACAATGTTTTGGTCAATCCAGTGAGTGCTATGTTGTACAATAATTCTCCCTGAGACAAAGACAAAAAGATCCTATAACATAAATTGTGTGTGTGTGTGTGCGTGTGTGTGTGTGTGTGTGTGTGTGTGTGTGTGTGTATTTGTGTGTGTGTGTGTGTGTGTGTGTGTGTGAGAGAGAGAGAGAGATAGTGAGAGAATAATGATTAATATTCAAATGAGTGATTCCAGCTGCTTCATCTTTGCATCTCTCAAAGGAACTCTAAGAAACACAGAAAACAAGCTAACAATATGTCACTTGAAGACTTGCAAGTGGCGTCTTTCATTTAGATTAGTTACACTGCCTACAGTAGCTTATTACTAATAAGAAGGTATGTGAATTTGTTATTTCACATAAGTTACTCACATTATAAATAATCAATCTCAGCTATTTTATTTTAAAACCCAATGAAACTGACTGATTTTGTCCTTCATGGTTTATATGAATAAAACACAACAAGGAGGGAAAAGATCATAATAATGCACCATTTTGAACCATGATCATTGTGAAACTCAGGTTTGTCCTTTCTGTTCTAATTTTATGAAATTATAAATAAAATTAAGAAAATGCGGGGGGGGGGGGGTGCTGCAGAACAAATTTAAGAACCCCAATAGGTTCTCCTAGGGTTTTCTTTCTTTTTCTTTTTTTTTTTTTTCTTGTGGTGGAGTCTCTCACTAGCAATCGAAACTGTGCTGCAAGAGCAGGACAGACTAAAACTAGAAAGAAGTTACCGATAAATAGAATGGAAAACACCTTGACAGCTCAGCCGGTAGTGCAAAGGGGAAGACGTTTTAGCTCCTTTAACTTAAGCTTATTTAAAATAATACAATTTTGTTCTTAATATGAATTATTTGCAATGAACTACAGGGATATGTAGTTTTGTGAAATAAAGGTTCTGTGAGTTCAGTGGGAAAGGGCGAAAACTATAATGTACAGTATGTAAAAAAATGTCTTGCATTTCTTCAAATTAAATTAAATCAAATGATGAAGATTAAATTGAAGCAATGTGACTACATGTTTCACTGCAACAGGGTGCAAAGTGTCCAAAGATAAAATTTTATAAATTGGTTGTTTATGTAACAACCTCAGCAGCAACCTTGTTTCCCCTCTTGTCCGTTCCAACCTCTCAGCATTCAGCATCACCACTATACTAATCACTGGCCTGATCATCTGTATGCATCTGCACCTGTTTCTCACTGGTTTATGCTTCACTCTGTGGCGTAACAAACAGAAAACATTTCTCTGAAACCGCTCTGGTTTGGGGACTGGAGTGAAAATTTGGTCCCAAAAGTTTTTTTTCTGGAAGCCTGGAGAACTATTCCTCAAGACTACATAAAAGTAAAATGCAAGAAACTCAAGCTCTTTGGAAGCAAAATACGACTCAAAACTTTTGACTTATTGTGTTATTAATAGAAACCAACAATATAAAGTGTCTTGGTAAACTGTTCTGTAGCCACAAGCCTCAATTCTACAGGTCTCTATAGGGATAAATACTGTTCTTATAAAAGTTATTCCTTCAGTCAGTGTTTTGAGTCTAGTGGTGGAGGGAGCTGCTTCAAATCTCATACTGTAGGTGTTTTATTGGGTTAGAGCACATGTTTAACATCATTTGCATGTCTCCTCAAATCATTCACTAAAGCCTCACATGCTGTTAATAGCTACTTCTACAGTATTTCTGCCATCATTCAGATTAGGAATTCCATTCATTTAATCAGAATTAGAGCTGTCAATATTAATGCATTGACGCAAGTGATTAATCTAGAAATTTTAACACGTTACTATTTTTAACGCAAATGAATCGAAGACCAAGTTTGACCCTGTCGGCTTCCCATAATCTCAATACACTTACTCAGCTGTGTGTGATAATGGCGTGTTTAACGTGGACAGTAAGATGACTGAGGAAACATCACCAGGTGTGCTGAACAGCAAGTTTCATTATAAAAAGCTTCTAGATGGAAGTTTGTATAAAACCAAAGTTGAGTGCTCGAGCTACCTTCAAGGGGAACTGTGAAAGTGAAGCAGTTGGCAAAAGCTATTTTTATTGCACTTACCTGAGACCACTGGGCATCAGTAAGTACCCATAATGACCTCGGTGTAACAGCACATCTAATCAAAGACAAATGATAACTGTGCCCGTTCACTCTGGGTTTGTTAAAAACAGAAGAAAATATTTTCCCAAAGCATGTGCTAGCCAGTTTCACTAGCCAATTTAAAAAGAAGATAACGTATATAAAGATAACGTACATGGTCACCACTATAGGAACAGACAGCAGTTTAGGGGTCAGGGGTAGCTCAGTAGTAGCTCAGTGGTTAAGGCATTGGACTACGGTCCCAGGTTTAAACCTCACAACCACCGAACTGATACTGTTGGGCCCCTTATCCAGGCCCTTAACCCTCAACTGCTCAGATGAATAATGAGATAAAAATGTAAGTCATTTTGGATAAGGGTGTCTGCCAGATTCTTTAAATATAAGTTTACCATTTGAGAGATTTTAAATTAACATTTATTAAAAGTTAATGTTTGAGATGTTATAAAACTGCATAATCAGTTTTTTCAAACCAGTTTGTCATGCAGTTCTTCAATCCAACATTGCATGTTTATAATACAAGAAAATTTAAGTATTTAAAAATTGTGATTAATTGTGATAAACTAGTTTTTTTTTTTTTATCAATTGACAACACTAATCAGAATATATATTTTTGACATGTGCATAATGGTTCTACCCACTTTGAAGGATTTTATCTACCAGAAATATAAGAGAGGAAGAAGAAAAAAGAGGAAGAGGAAAAAAAATCTCCAGCTTTGAGGTTAGGTTAGGCTTTCCTAACTGGGTCTATCTTTTCCAACAAATCCCACATTATGACTGGTTACAAGAATTCAGTCTCATGTATGTCTCATGTGTAGTTAGATGCAATACTACATGTGAAATGTACTGTAAGCAAATTCTTGCATATTTCTTTCCAACAGCCCAAAGAATGAAAGTCTGAAATAATGGCTGATAGGAAAGAGTTGTTTACACAGAGTTTACAGATCACAAATGCCGAAAAAAATAAATTCCCTCCCAGAAACTCATGATGTCGGCCAGTGTTACCCTCATGTGAGGCAAATATGAACAGAAATAATATATTTATTCCAACAAGAGAAAAACAAGTGTTTACATGAATAATATTTACCTTTCCCTGGATTATCAAAGGATTACAGAACCTCATATACGAATTAGAAATTAATTTTGATCGGGCCAGATTGTTCCAACTGTGGAGTTTACATGATTATATATATATATATATGGATTTGGATTTGGATTTGGGTAATATTTTGATTATTAGTGTATTATTAGGGTCCATGGAATCACACCTAATGAGGGCATGGAAGAGATGGACAGCTCCCAGAAGGAAGAAATGTTTATAAGATAAAGGTGATCAAACAGAAGAGGATCACTTTCCTCTATGGGGACAAGTCGACCCAAACCATGTCAGCAACAATCATTTCTCAGTTAATTAACTCCAATCCTAGAGGAACACCTCCCCTGCACATTTTAGCATCTTCTCTACTCCCAGCACACCTGATGTAACTAATCAGCCTTTTTTTGAATTGACGTGGGTGTGACAGAGCAGGAAAAACATTAAAATGTCCAGGACAGGTGGTCCTCCAGGATGAGAGTTGAGAAGCATGTCCAAATTTCAACGTCAAATTATTGTAGTGTTTAGGATTTCTACATTTTATATGTACAGTATATGTAACATTGTATGCTTGTTTGTTTGTTTGTAACTGAAAGCAGAAGCAATACTCTGTGAAGAACCAGCAAGGTGCAAACTTTTTATTTTGTTATAATGTATAATGTATTTTAGTTATTAACATAGTTGACTAGTCACTTTAGTTGAATAGCTTTAATCTTAAAAAATATGTAGCCATAATTATAAGGAAAATCTGAATTCAAAGGACATTTATAATTTAAAAAATGCACTTTGTGCATGAAACATAAAACATAATAAATTTATTAAATAGCTGGATGTTTAGAATTGTAATAAAATAACTCTTGAAGTAATGTGTAGAAATGACCTTATTTTATTTATTTTATTCTTTAATGTACATCAATGTGTAGAAATGGACTCCACTATTCATAAAGGACATAAAACCAGCAACAACAAGCAGGGGCAGCTCAGTGGTTATTGTGTTGGACTACTGATTAAAAAGTCCCAGATTCAAGCCCCAGCTACCTTTGTGCCCCTGACCAAGGCCCTTAACCCTCAACTGTTCAGATGTATAGTGAGATAAAATGTAATTCGCTCTGGATAAATGCTGTAAATGTAATAATAATTTAGATACTAAGCTGTTGCATTTTTTTTGTAGGCCATTGTCCAGGTGTTACAGCAAGTTTAAAGTGTTAGTCTTAGCTCTACCTGGTGCCAGATATTATATTAAGCACAAGCTTCATTTATAGCAGCTCGGAGGAACCTAATCTAAGGGCCAGGTCTGGAGACTTGCATACGGAGCGGCGCTGTAATTAACATCGGGACGGCTGTTTCTCGGGAGAGGGAGACGGGAGTTGGGCGCAGGGGGCCCAGATTACAACCACATAAATAATCAGCCTCAATTCTCACTGCTGCTATCATTGCTACAGTCTGGAGCTGTGGAACTCCCACATCCTCTCTACAGAACAAATCACACACACACACATACACACACACTAAATGACCTGCTCCTACCCCACTGAGACAGAGGTATTTTTATTCTCAAAGCTGATGTTTTAAGGATATAGAGTCCATCCTGTGCTGTTATATTCAGCAAGGAAACAGCCTGAGCTCTGTTATTCCTTCTTCTTCCCCCCATCTCTCTCTCTCTCTCTCTCTCTCTTTCTTGATTAGGAAAAGTTTCCACTCCTTATCGTTTGCCATCTCAGTACAGTTTGTTTCTCTTCATTACATTTCAGCTTTCATCAACCTATTCTGTGCTGTGCCAAAACATTACACAGCTGCTTTTTTTCAGTTTCTCTAACTTTTTTCTTTCTTTCTTTCTTTTCATGAACTGAAACTCACACTGTCTTCAGTTAAGCGTAAACTCTCTGTGATGGTTGTTAAAGCAGCTACCGTAGACCCAGAAAAGATGCCTAAGTCTGTGTGCAAGATATAGGCTAGAGATAAACAATGCACTAAAATGTACAGGTGTGTGCGGGGGTTGAGAGTGTGTGTGGGAGGTGCAAGACTTGTACTCATGCACTGGTGTACCTGTGTCTTACATTTACCTTATTTTACATTCTTTCATGTGCAGCTGCTTTGTATTGAACAAACAAGCAAATAAGTGGAGGCACGATGGCTTGGTGGTTAGCAGCGTCATCTCACACCTCCAGGATTGGGGGCTCAAATGTCGTCTCTGGTGTGTCTGTGTGGAGTTTGTATGTTCGCCCTGTGCTATGTGGCTTTCCTCTGGGTACTCCGGTTTCCTTCCACAGTCGAAAGACAAGCATTATAGGCTGATTTATGTTGTCAAAATGCACGTAGTGTATTTTGGTCATTTTGTCCTGCAGTTGGCACCCCATCCGGAGTGTCGTCCTCCTTGCACCCTCTGTCACAAAGTCCTCTGGGATAGGATACAGGCCTTCCACGAACCTACACAGGATAACCGGTATGGAAGATGAATGAATGAATAAAAAAATAAAAAAATAAAATAAGTTTAAAAAATCCTGCCAAAGTAATTAATTAAGTTTTATACAGCTATTTAGTCAATTGTAGCCTGAATAACAGAGAGTCTATGTTCATGTATAATGTGTCCTTTAGAACTTTGAAATTCCTTTTTTTAATCTTTATTCTTTATTAATCCATTTTGTGTTTTATTATCTGTTCTTTTTATTTATATATTTTTATTTCTATTTCTAATTTCACTACACGTGTATAATGAAATCATATTTCCTGTTTCTGTGCTTGTAGTGTTATTGAATGCTGACATGAACAGACTGAAGCAATGCTTTCTGAAGCTCAACTGCGCCCTCTGTCAGCAACTTGACCCAACTACACAAGCCATATTTACTACATTAATCATACAGGCTTCTTGGAAATGCTGTACAAAAGAGTTTTTTTTTTTTTTTTTAACTGTTAGTGATGAAAGAGAGGAAGGTATAAACAGTTTAGCATGACTATGAGCTCACCCCAATTTAGGAAAAAATGCATAAATGTAAAGCTTAATTTTTCCATTCATAAATGGCTTAATGTAGATAATTAGTTTGCATTCATGTTTCCAAGAACAACAACATTATCAATGGTCATAACTAAACTAAACAATACACAGAATAAGAAAGAGTAAAAGACTGGGGTGATTTATATTTTATCCCAGTCTGTAGTAGATTCCTGGAGCTCATCAGTTACTTATTAGTGATTTACTAATTCGCTCCTTATTAGTGATTATCATGTAAATTTCACCACTGGTTTAGTGTGATAAACTTTTTGAGCATGTGTGTGTATGCATAATAGATGTATGCCTATTGTCTCACCTGCTGTGCTATAACACTTGACATAATACTAACACCATGCTGCTGATAAAATGTCTTCAGTCTTCAGCTCTGCATGCCTTTATAATTAATTTGAAATCTCAAAATAAGCCACTATGGAAGCCACTAAGAAAAGCAAATACGTACGTAATTACCATAATGCCCCCCCCCCCAAAAAAAAATGCACTGCGCAGTTGGGACAGTCCACAGATCTTACTCGCATGTGGTTCACAGACAGCTGTGCAAAGAAATCCATCTGCAAACTTTATTACAATGTTCTTCTTGTGTTTGTTATATAACACTGGCTTTGGTTCTGATGCTTTGCAGCATGTGGGGGTGTTCACAGAAGTGCCGCTGCACACACACACCAAAACAACTCCATCATCCATCTTTGAAGTTCTAACACATTGCAAAACTTTTTGTTTTGTTTAGACACCCTCCTTTTTTTCTTTTCCTTAATGTACTTTCTTGAGGAATGAAAGAAGACAATGCATTAAATGAACTTTATGCTTGCTCAGGCATGGCCACGTCTGTTTCCGGTTTCACACATTTGTTTGCGCTATGGGGAGAGGGGGCTAAAGAGGTTAAAGGAAGAAATTCACCCTGAATGTCTCTGAGTTGGCTTTATGTGTTTTAGGTCTATTTTCGCTCTCCTACATTATCCCTAATGCTGTTTGACTACATAATGATACTGGCACTAATGGGATTTAGTCCTTGCCTCTTAAAAAGAACAATTTTGGTCATTCTGTCTGTCTAGCTCTCTCACCTTCTCTCTAACTCCCAAAGCTTCAATCTTCATACTAACAACACCACCGACATTATTGTGTTTGTCATCTTGTTGATCGCTAACTAGCCGAGCCGAGTCACTACGCCAACTGTCACCAGCTGTACAGCTGCATTGCACTAGATTACACAACTTGTACACTGGATGTCAGAGTAATATGACATCAGTGATGACATTGCTCTTGCTCTTTAGCTTGCAGAAGTTTACACTGATACCAGATGGTTATACCATGTGTTTATCCATCCATTCATATAGGAACCTCTCAAGTCGAACTAGGGACTGTGAAGGGCAGTATATTTATTGTAGGACTTCATAGGAGGTCAACATTGACACACTGCAGGCAATATGGGAACGCCAATTATCCTAACCTGCATGTCGATGGACTGTGGGAGGAAAGCAGAGTATCCGAAGGAAACCCACCAAGAACGGGGAGAACGTGCAAACTCCATGCACACAGACCCCGCAGCGGGAATCGAACCCAGACCCTGGAGGTGCAAGGCGACCGTGCTAACCTCTAAAGCCATACCTTGTGTTTAAGTTTGCTGAAAAGCTTGTTTCTCCTATTAGACATCATGGTAATTGGCCAAGCACCAAAAACAACAGTAAAACAACTTCTAAAATAAACAACAAAAGGTACAACAGCAGCTAAGAAATTAACATCGGAATGGTTGAACCTGTCAGAAATATTTGAATCTAAGCATACGTCATGTGTTTCACAGAGGAGGTTTCCTTTTAACCTGATATTACCCAGACACCCACAGGTCATATAAGAACGTGTAATCAGCATTGTCAGCAAAAAAATGACTAAGAAGAAGGTTTATATGCTAAATTTGTCTAAGCTGGACCACAGGGCCCTCTAGTGGTGAATGAACATCACAGCAGCTATCCCAGACAAGGGATCGATAGTGCTTCTTTATTAGATCCAGATTTGACCGTTGGAGGCCGCAGATGAATGAGTTTTGTAGTCTGGTGAGCGGCCGGCGTTGAGTTCAGACTGTCAGACATTGTCGGGTGGGGGTTTGAGGAGAAAGAGAGTGAAGGAGGGGTAGGCCTCAAGGCAAATGCCAGAGAAAAAGAGTGTGGTACGGTAAAACCCGAAAGTCCCGAGTCGCTCTTACAGAAACAACACTCTTTCTCACGGAGTGGGCGGCAAGTCAAATGAAAGGTGACAGAGTATTCATTTCAGATGCATTTTTCCCCTCCTGTTGAAGCTCATACTAAAAGCCTGGTGAATGATGAGTGCTTACCAGATTTACTGAAGGGAGGTAATTTTCAATTTTCTCCATGTGCAGTTTCAGAATTTTCTGCTGAGGGATCATTTTTCCTTCCCTCAGATACTAATACATTCCAAGACGGATGGTCCTGTTTTTCACTAAGAGCAGATAGGAGATTTTATAATAGAGGGAATGAAGGTGATGTATGATTAGGTGCTTTAAAAAAAAAAAAAAAAAAATTATATATATATATATATATATATATATATATATAGAGAGAGAGAGAGAGAGAGTTAAGCTGAAAAAGAGAGAATATTTTATATATTTGTACAAAGTGAGTTTGTGCTTTGTTTGAGACTGTTACACTGGAAAGATAGGAGTTTTGACTATTTAACTAGGGATTAAAAGTATGTGCGATTAAATCCCATGACTGCCAGAATGCCACTGTTGACTAAGATATAAGTCTTCTTCTTTCCAGACTGACCAGTGGGAGAACTGGAGCTGCTGGGTGTGTTCTGTATACCAAATGTAATTATACAGAGAGTGTAATTTAGGTCTTAACTACATTCTAAGTTAAAGGGTGGTCCATTGGGCACTGCACGCCTCTGCATCAGAGCCGTAATATTAAACCAACAGGACATCTGACATCATATTAAGTCATCTACAGCTTGCAGCCATGATGAGCGAGCATTTCATCAGGTGGTTGTAAAGCCGTGTGTTAATTTATGTGGATACTAGGCTCGTAAATTGGCTGCAGCGGTTTAATTTTAATACGTCCTCCTGCGAATGATTAGGACACACTCGAGTAGACCGGATCCTTTTTCCAGGCTCTACTGACGATTTATAATGCGAGTCATGAATCAGGAGAACTTCTGCTTAGCTGTGAAATGATAAGTCTGGGTTAAGGAAAAGGTCAAAGAAAAAAAAACAAAGGAAAACTCTGTGACATAGCCATTATTAATGGAATGTTGGCTTTGCACTTTGGTGGTCAGTGTTATCAATGAATGCATTGGTCTCAAAGAGGTGACATGATTACCGAGCCTGAAGTTGGCCATGTTGGACTTTTTTTTTTTTACGCTGTCACATGTGGGTCTTGACAGGGCTAGCGTGAAAAAGCGATCCCGCCCTGCCTTCCCTGGTGCCGCCGTCTCATTTCCTCGTCCCCCCTGGAGAGATGAGAATGATCTAGAGAGCAAGCTATCTCCATCTCCTCTTCATCTCTCCTGCTGTCTCGCTGTTCCAGTTAAATAAATAAGACATTAAATCGGATGGTCCATGCCTTGATTACCACAGAGGATCGATGTAATCAGAGATGTCTGTACGTTACGGCATAGTCCTAAATAGGCATATTTTAGGGGTAGGTCCCTTGAGGTGGTAATGGGACTTTGAAATAGGCCTACAATGTTAATGTCAGCATACTGTAATTGTATAAGCTCTAAAGAAAGACGAATGCTGGTGAGAGATAGTAATATGATGTTTTTTCTGAAGTATTAGTATGGGCTTTTATCTTTTAGAGGTGTAAACCCTTAAAAAAAATAACCACTATTTACTATAACACTATAGAATTTTAAAATCTTATTGGGCAGAAGGTCTTGATTCATTTTCTATAATATCAGTTCTGAAAGTAACTCCAGCTGTATACTTACTGCAATATATTACCATTTTTTTAGTAACAAGTCTTTCATGGGGACTTGGATGGGAGATCTTATACATTATATAATAATAATAATAATAATAATAATAATAATAATTTATTATTCAATATAATTCTGTTTTCTATAAGGAGGTGCTTACATTTGTGAAATGAATCTTCAGAGACAGTACTTTGTAGCATTCAGTTTTCTGTGTTTATGACAGACCACTATTTCCTTCATCACAGTAGTTTGACAATAACATCACAAGCTGTGCTTTTGTATTATTAACTTTAAGAGAGGCTGGTGGGAGAAAAATTATTATAGCAGTTTTAATGTAAATGATCAGAAGAAGTAACTATTTTAAAGGACATAAAAATCATTAAATGAAAAAAATGACAAGTGATATACCCTAAACGTAATCAAACATTAGTAATTATTATAAGGTAATATTTATAATAATAATATTAACTTTATCAATAGTATAACTGCTTTGTGTAGGGCTGCATCATGCCACGGCGTGTCCTGTTAGTTTTTAGTCCTTACTTAATGAAACACATATGTATGTTGTCCTTGGGTAAATAAGGCTGTGGAAATGGACAACTATGAAAGCAAATATGGTAGCCTTGTTATTTTGCATGCTAATTATCCTGCAAATCCTGTTTGTTTTTGTCATTCGTTCAAGCAGCTTTACAGAAATTTTGCTCTTGATCTAGAGTTAATCCCTAATGAGCAGGCCAGTAACAAGAAAAACTTCCTGAGACAGAAATAAGAAAGAAACCTTGAGACAAACCAGAACCAAAAGACAGCCCATCATCTTTTGCGTAACACTGAATAGTCTGAGTTATAACAACTGCAATGTTTAAAATAAATCTAGAGTAAACACATGTGTACAGTATGTGTATGTCCCAGTTGGGAGATCCAGTAGCCTACCTACCTTTAGTTATCAGATATGTTTTCCGGTCACACTAAGATGGCAATTTCCTCCTATTGTTTAAAAGAATTTACTTGATCTTGGTGGGAATTGCAAGTACAATACTGAACATGGTGTAAAGGAATTTGCTTGCATGCAGTACTAATATGTTTTGTTGTATATTCATTGATTTTAAATTTACATTGAATTAAAATATATAAGAATTATAAGCTTGTCTTTTTGTCACCAACAATGGATTGTAAGAAAACAAAGACGCTCAATGGTCTTTGTTGAAAGTAAAATAAGTATTGTTTATTTAATTAGTTAATAAAAGTCTTAAGTTAGGTAATTTAAGTTAAGTTAGGTAGAGCATTTAGATAGGTGTTTAATAAAAATCCAATGTAATGCAAGGAATTACACTGTATCACTTATTTATTTATTTATTTATTTAAAATCACAAAATGATCAAACAGAAAATGTGTCTCATTTTCATCTATAATATTAGTATAAAAACCTTAAGGCAATTTAAATAATTTACTAACTCTAAAAATAGTGTTCTTCTAATAACATATTTATAACATCTATAACGTGGGTAATAACAGGGCTGTACTTTTAATGTGCCTTTGTCTCGCAGTACCACAATATCAATGAAATATTTTTTAAAAAGGAGAAAGAAAATGCACTTTTCTTCATGTAATTTTCAAGTAAATTTTGAATTACAAATGACGTAACATAAAACTTGTTAGAGTTTTCCAAATATTACATAGAAGTAAATGTTTTCAGGTTACAGGGGTGAGTGAAGGTGGGAGACTCATGGAAAAAATTAGATGTTTCACAGATGAGCAGATTAAAACATTAAAGTAAATTAATGTAGAAACAACATTTGTGAAGTATTTTAATTGTTAAACAGTGCATTAGGATAAAGTGCACTAGTGAGCTGGTGCTCACTAGAGTTGTTTTCTAAGTAAAGGAGAAGTTTTATAATGTAAAAAATATGTATCTCATTTACATAGGTTGTAAAAATATTATATATCCTTTAAATACTTTCTCTATAACTCATACCAGTGGGACATATCTTTTTATATATGGAAAAAGACAAATAGCCATTTAATTTATTATTATTATTATTATTTATTTATTTATTTATTTTTGCAATTTTCTCCTTCCTGATCTCAGGAATCTTTGAAGCTGGAACAGCTAAAAGAAAAAGCCAAGGAAAGACATAAAATTAAGATTAATTCAAAATGGAGCCTTGCATGGCATGTTAACACAAGAAACTGGTTACAATTTTAACCTCAAAGAGGTATAGCACAAATAGCACTAATTTGATTGCTTTACTCATTACTCTTATTGCTAATACTCTAATACTCTTTACATTATTCTTATACTCTTATTGCTTTGTTCTTGTGACCATTATTATAACAACTGTATATGCAAAGTACTCTATATATAGTGTGTGTTCATTCACTAAAATAACTCACTTCATTTGGTCTTGCATGCAAACCAGTTGTTTTGTTTTATCTTAATAATAGATGATCCTCCATCTTTCCCACATAAACAAGATCATTCTTATTTCCCCAAATAATATTGCACTCTCTGTGCCATGAACTAACATCTTTATTCCCACCTTGTTGTGAATAACCCAGCAGCACTGCTCTGTTCAGTCAACCTTATCTTACAAAACCATGTTCTCTTTTTCTCCTGTTCTGATCAAGTGTCCTGCTATTCCCATTAGGCCTTCTGTTCCTCTGTGCCACTTTTTCTTCTGTCCTGAATTCTCGTATTTATCCCCGTCGAATATTTTGGTTGGCCTTGTTAACTGTTTGCTCTCATGCTCCAGTGAGAGACTTGAGACTGCCATGATTTAGGGATAAATATGTATTTGATCTCAGTCCAAAATCCATAGTTTATTCTTAAGAATGCCTTTATTTTTATTTGTTTTCTATCATTTATTTAACTGGAGTTAAGGAACAGGAGAAAAGAAAAAAAATTGTGATAATATGCATGCTGGGAAGTAGCTTTTAATTTATTTAGGGCTTTCTGTTATAGGCTTTGTGTTTAAAGATTTACTGAGCCTGGTTATGGTTATTTCAGAGACTCTGGTGCAGGGTTCAAATAATGCTATCCTTCAGGATTTCAACATTTATAGCAGCATTGGGAATTTTTGCGGTGTAGGATTCCTTCTTTTGGTTAACGCTAGTTAAAAAATGAAAAACCGCAAGCTAAATACAGGTTCTCTGTCATTATACTATTATCATTAATAGTAGTGTATAGTATATACAGGTAATATACTGTAAATGTGCCTATGTATTATTATTAATATTATTATTATTATTATTTTTGTTGTTGTTGTTTTATATGGCACATGCTCTAACTGTTATACTCTACTATTTATTTATTTATTAGTTTATTCATGTATTTATTGATGTTGCTTTTTTTATTATAAGTATCGACTCTTAAATGTGATTTTATTGTTTATGGGAAAACGACACCAGACGCAGGTATCATAAAGCTCAGCCCTGCGTAAAGGGCCCCGCACGGTTTGGGGTTTTAGGGTTTCGCTTGGAGGGTATATGACCCTGTATAGGAAATGGAGTCAGTGAAGTAGACAGAGTCCCAATCCACACAGGAAAGAGACTAGTTTTAGCTGAATGTCCCAAAAGGATAGGAAAGGAAGCAATAGAGTTCATTAACCACTTTAAACAGGTAATAGGGCAGCTGAATAAAAAAAATCACTTTTTCATTTGGCACTCATAGAAATAAAGGTACCAGACTATACTTTACCTGATCATCTGGGGGGTTCAAGTTTCTTTGACCAGGGAAAGTGTGGTGTTTTTAAATACTGTTGAGGTACACAATATGTTTTAGGTACTGTAGGTCTATGTAGATGCATGTAGTAATGGTCTACCATTGATGGAACAAGGGAAAGCACATTTTGTATTGTACCGTTATTACTCAATCTTCACTAAACTTGAGTCTGAAAAATAAGCGTAGATGTCTGAGGCCCCGGTCCTGGCGTGGATAACGCACTGCTCCGAATTAAAAGTTTTTATGGTGCTGTTCCAATCGCACACCGAGCTCCCTTCCCTTTTTTCACGGTTCAGCGGTCTGCGGCTCAAGGGGTGCGCGCGTGCCCCACTCCTCGGCCCTGATTGGTCAGCAGCGCGCACGAGCCTCTCCATTCATACGCGCGCTTCTGTTCACGCGCCTCATCACATGTAACTACTGTCATCAATGGCAACGGCGCTCGCGCAGAAAGGACTAATTATTTTCCGTTTGGAGGATAATTAAAGCGAGTGATCAGACTTAACGGTGAGTAGAGAGACAAACGCGTCATGTAGTGCATTGTTGATTGACACAGCAGGGGAGACAGTTGGGAGTCCTAGAACTGTTAAACGACTGAATATAAATTCATATCGGATGCAATGCGTTTATAAATTGTGCACGTGCATGCGCTAACGGAGGCGCGAGGAGAAGATCAGGAGTGTGTGTGTGTGTGTGTGTGTGTGTGTGTTACGCTGTGAGACTCGCAGCTTGTGCAGAGAAGGAGAAAATCGCTGGAGTAACAGTGTAACAGTCGTGCCGAGTCTCGAGTAGCGTAATTGGCTGCAGATGCGGAATTCACTGCTCGTTTAGGAATGAGAGAAACGCATTTGGGAGAGTTTATGAGTCGAGCCCGAGGTCCTGTGAAGGAATAAACCGAGAGAGAGAGAGAGAGAGAGAGCATTAGAAGGCTTTCAGGTTATCCTGCACACAGGTACAGAGGGGCGCGCGCTCAGGTAGCTATCAGAGTCCCGTCACCTTATTGTTTGTTTGTTTGTTTATTTGGAATAATTTCTCAGTGACTCAGTTGATTTATGAGGTGTAGTGAAACATTAAGATCTTCTTAAACACTGCCCTGTTTATTTCTGTCAGATAAACTTTTCTCCTCACATTGAGGCGTCATTTCGTGTTAGAGTTTGTCATTGCAAAGGCATAATTATTTACTCATTATCTATCTATCTATCTATCTATCTATCTATCTATCTATTTTTTTGCATATTTGTTTGTTTGTTTTTTTCATAAACTAACAAAACATATTTTTTGCTTGTTTTGTTTATTGTATTTCCACTTCACGTTTGATTAAGTTTTAATGTTTCTATCTATCTATCTATCTATCTATCTATCTATTAATTTTTTTTGCATGTTTGTTTGATCATTTGCATGTTGTTTAACTGTTTTTGTTTTTTCATGAATTAACTAACTAAATAGTTCTTTGTTTGTTTGTTTGTTTGTGTGTTTCTTAATTTATTTGTTGTGTTTACTTTCCCACTGTTAAACAAATAGACTTCCTTCCCTTATTTATTTATTTATTTATTATTGTTCTGACCTCCCTTTTCAGAACTTAGGGCTAGGCTATATTTAGATGAGTTTGCACGAGCCTTAAATTTTTCCACATTATTTCCACATACGTGCTTGCTTTTACAGTCATCATTCCCATTAGAAACACTTCCCTCAGTCTCTTAACTAAACCCTGCTACTTAGTGCATCCAACCCATCCTGCGTGTAATGTCTGGTGGTTGCTTCTTGTGTTGTTGATGTATAGCATATCCTTTAAAATAAAGTTCAGACAGTGTCATTGTGAGGACAGTTTCCTGTTGTTTGCGTTGTGCTCTTGTACTGATGCAGTTGCTTTAATAGCACTATAGTGGCTGTAATTGTGCACTGAACGGAACGCAGGAGCCACCGGCCCTAAGCTGCCCTTTCACCCGGGACTTTGTAAGCTGCACTTATTAGAGAGAAAAGTGTTTCAGCATGTGCAGGAGGAAGGCCATGGGAGGCAGGGCCTCTCTTTTTTGTCATCTGACTTTTTCATTGAAATGAGAAAGTATATATTATGGCTGGAGTTCTGATTAATACTACTACTACTACTACTACTACTACTAATAATAATAATAATAAAATAAAAATGTAATAATAATTTGCTCAAATTTGAGTTCACTTCCTTGAAATAAAATATTCCAGTGACTTTTTCAAATTTGAACAGAAAAGAGCACAATATTTTTGAAGTTTTTGTGTATTTTATTGCCCACTGTAAACCCACCAAGCTGATAATAGTCAAAGCAGGAAAAAAAAACCATTTCATTTCATGCCTCTCTGTGAAGAGATATGCGAAAGGATTTTAGTGGAGAAGAAATAAACGAATGCATAGTAAAGTCTAGAAGCATTCAATATGTGCAAGTCAGATTCTGTTAAATGTATGGCAAAAAGGGAATTATTATTATTATTATTATTATTATTATTATTATTATTATTATTATTATTAGTGCCATGTGACTCAGGACTCACATATTACAAATGTTAATGATTAAGAAAGAGTTGTGATGTTGTGTGCTCTGTCTTTGCATTTTATGTAATTAAGTACACTACATACAGTATATGGCATGTATAGATATGTGTAGTGTTCTTAATTACATACTCTAATGTATTGCCTACATTTCAATAAAATGTTACCAGCACATTATTATTATTATTTTTCAACAGGGGCTGTGAAGAGAGGAGTCACACATTTTTGGCCCTTTGTCCAATGACAATGTTTCAGACTGTCCCTGACACTTCGTCATACGTCAAGGTAAGACATCATTGTAGTCACAGAGCCTAATTAAAGCCTTTACTGAATGATGTGGCTTGGACTCTATCCAAAAAAATATCAGCTCCACCTGTACACCGGTGTTCTAGTGCAGCACATCTCTTCATTCTTGACACCAAAGGAAGTTTTGTGATTGCACTGACTAAAAGAGAAAGAGGTCTGACCTATTCTTAGGTCATTTCATGTAATGTTATTTCATTTGACACACTGTGGGTTTTCACTTTCCTGTTCTTCTGAAGATGCAAGCGTTAGCAATGGAACACATCTGGCTGTCACATTGCAAAAGCTCTAAACGCTGATGAAATGACAGCTCTGTATGTAGAAAGCAAGTGCAGAGATGAACTTGGCTTGATGTTGTTCAGATCAGAAATGTAACAGGTTCCTCTAGGAAGCGCCACTGTTTACACTTCACGAAGATCTCGTTTTTTGTTGACTAAAGCCAGTGTATAGCCTGTAGCCTATAGCTTATAGCATGAGTATTTGTCCAATGCATTCCTGAAAGGTTACTGTCATTGTTGTTCATTCCCTTAGGGTCAAAAAGGCGCAGAGCCATTTCTAAAGTTGTATTTATGACAGAAGTAGCACTACACTATGCAATAAGCCTAATATATCAAAAAAGCTCTGGGCGCTCACATGCGCCATGAAAATGAAATATCAGGCCTGGCAAAGTCATTCATTATATCTTTACAATCAGCATACTTTCCAGGTCCCACTTGTTATGGTACGGAGACTTATTGCCCCCTTTGCATAAGGGATCTTTTCATGCAGACGCCGCGTTTGTGTTGCTCCGTTTCACAGTGTGCAAAAGGCCAGAGTTCCATGAACAGTCTGCCATTTGTTTGAGAAATTGAAATGTTGGAGGAAAATTTTTACTTTCTTAATCCAGCTTTCCCCCATTCGGACTTAATAACAAAATAGCACTGAATGAAGGGCCTGGATAAACATTAGCTAATTGGGTGCCATTAGATCAGTTCTTTTGAAGCAGAACCGAGCTGTGAATATAGATGCATAGAGACAGTTTACAGTATTGTATGCACTTAAAAGCAGTTGAGTGAAATGAACAGAAGGTAATCACGTCTAATCCGTTTAGCACACCTCCATTCTCAGTAAAAAAAAAAAAAAAATTACATAATAAATTAATAGGAATTTGGTTAAGGACTGGACTAGATAATTTGACCAAAATATTTTATACTGGATTATTCAATTAGAGAGATTTTTATTTACCCCCGTGCCTCCCTCCCAAAAAAATGTATAATAAAAAAATATATATTTGTTAAATTTTCATAATGTATTGACATTGGCATACCCAACAAACCTAAAAGTAAGCAATTTGTTTTAGAGCACTATAGAAATGCAACAGTTTTTGGTAAACTCAGAGCGCTTTCCTGGTGCATTACACTGCTGAAGCCTGAGCCGTAAGTGAGTACAGCAGGCCTGCACCGAGGCGAATGTGGCCCAGGCGCGGTTGAAGAGCAGTGTTAGAGAAATATTCGTCTCCATTCGACCGAAGCCACTGCGTAGCTGCGGTTTTGTTTGGTTAAGGCCAGGCGAGACTTGAGCTTTCCAATAAAAATAAATCTCAAATTAATTATAGCCCCAAGCAAGGGGGCCAGACAGTTTGCGCTTATGTGCAGCAGTCTGAACTCTCTCTCTCTCTCTCTCTTTCCCTCTCTCTTTGCGTGAGACTTGAAGTTTGAAGCCTAATGAACAATCTGAGAAACACGATCTTCAGGGGCAGCGTCATGGTTAAGATAATATAGCTGAAACGTTTGTCACAAAAACCTTAATTCAGGGTCTCTTTCTCTCTCTCTCTCTCTCGCTCTGCAGAAAGAGTAAGGCAGTAGGAGCACAGTTTGTAATTACCTTAAATAAATAGGTAAGGAAAAAACACCCGGGGATGTGCTATTATAGGAAAATAATCAATCTCTCTAATAGCACAGTGATTTGGGAACAATTATTTTTTTCTTTATTAATAAACAGAATGTCATAAGTTTTTATCCATTCATCGTCACAGTTAATGTTTTGGAATGTCTGGGAGACGAGTTAGTTACTGTTATCATTATATTATAGCAGCTATAAACAGTCCTTCCTTCACCAGCTTGTCACTTAGAAAACGGAAAGTGCAACTAAGTTCTTTGTCCTGGAGAATTGTTGAAAAACTGTTATAAAACACTGAAACTGGAGACTCCTTCCATGAATGTACAAACACTTACATGCACAGTGACATTATTAAACTAATAAAATATACCTTTATTTGTTAAATATTAGCATGTTTGTCATTTTTCAAATAAATTTTAAGTGTGGAGGATCTGCCATTTTGTTGCTATAGAATGAAAATGTTAATATATAAACCTGTGATTTGAGTAACAACTGGAACTGATATCAAAGCTGCTGTAAGAGGAGATGAATCAAAACTTTTCAATAATCAGAATAGAAAATTCCAATACACTGGTAGATCGTAGACATGTACTGGCATGTGTAAATAATAAATTCATTAATTAAGAAGAAGATAAAGCAAGTGTAGTTATACGATTATATAATTGTTGTAGGCTTTAAAGAAAAGCAATTAGTTTGTTATACAGATGTTCATGCTCATGCTGTGTCACTCAAGGTTGTGTGCTCAGTGCTTGTGGGTGTCTTGCAGTAACCATTTCCAAACGTCACCCCTGATCGAAGAATCCTTCCCACTTCAGTGCTTCTCCAATGGTGTAGCACATCCCAGTTCTCCCCACAGTTTGTGGTTGGAGGGAATGGCTGGCTGTCAGGCTGGGACTCTGTGCCAGATGTTTTGCTCCTTGCTATGTAACCGGTCATGCATCTGTTTACTGGCCCACAAGACATGTTTGTTACCACTCTGCAAGTGGCATGCTGGGAGCCATGCCCTACAAAAATCAGGATTTATGACAGAACTACATAAACTAGATCAAACCATCTAGTTTTTTTAAAGTCTTGAAATTGAGTCACTCACTGAGTATTTTGAACAAAAGTGAAATAATACAACATCCACAGTTTTCTTTTTTATTTTTCACCTCAGTGGAGGATTATGTTTCGTGTTCATTCCCACATAAAATAGATTGCATTGTTGTTCATGCAGTGATATTTAAATAGTATGTAAATTAGCTTTTTGCATCTAAAGTACAATCTGAACTATATATATACATGTATATATACTTTTTTCTGTAACCGGGTGAGTGAGTGGTTGCTTAGGGTATCTTTGTTTTAATAAATTACATTTTTGCTTATATAAAAAAAAGTTACCAAACTGTATATTTCCATGTTGTTCATTTGGTTTCATCAAAAGTATACCTTTTGCTCTTTGGTGCACAAAGTGTACCTTTAAAGTTTTGGGTAAATACAGTTTATGCATTTATATACCATAAATCTTTTTAAAATTACATTATTTTTATGTGGAGGAATTAAAGATGAAAAAAAACATACCAGACAAGTAAAGGTAGTTCCCTTTTTTTTTTTTTTCGCGTTCTTTTGTATAGAGGGACATTCCTACTTTGGTGTATTTTTATTAAAGACCATCTGGCAGAACCTTGTCTGTGAGCTCAGATATAATTTTGTTTTAATTAAAAGGTCACTGAACACTGCACAGATGCATGTGTCATTTATCTGATACTCTGATAAGTGACAGTCTTTACCCTGACTACCAAAATCTATCACAATTGTGTACTATCTATCACAATCAAAGAGCAATGACTTGGAAGGGGGGGGACACGGGACTATAGGTTTTACTGGCTGTACCCCAACTGAAACTGACATTTGCCAAAAGAGATGGGTCTGGATAAAAGGGGGAAGAAAGGTGGTTTAAGGGGGTTAGAAAACTAAAAACAGTGCTGTTTTGTTCACTGAGACCATTGTAGGCGCCTTGACTCTAAATGGTTAAACAAGGTGTCTCCCTTAATTAGGGCGAGCTGCACAGGCCCCAAGGCAGGGGGAAGCCTTGACCCCTAGCAGGATCCAGATGTGCTGGTCTCTAGGGGAGCTCTCTCTTTCCCCCCCAGACCCCCAAGTCGTGAGCAGACAGGCCATTCAACTCAGACTCAGGCTTGCTCCCTCGGGCATGGTGGTTGGTTGGGGGTTTGAGGTGTGTGTGTGTGTGTGGGGGGGGGGGGGGATCTGGAGGTTCGGGGTCTGGTCACGATCTGCGACTCTGTCTTCAATCTGATTGGTAATAAATTGGTGTAATTGATGAAAAGAAAGCACAAGAAAAAAAAAAAAGAATGCACGTGCACGTGTGTCTGCGTGTGTGTATGGGAGGAGGTGCTTTGAAGAGAATATAGGCATTATAACATTGATTTGAGAACATATTGAATTATTCACTTTTATTTTTATTTAGCTGTTGCCTTTACCCTCTAAAACGTAGTGACTAAAAAAAAACATGTAGGCTACAATATTTAAACCATATGCTGCAAACACAATAATCGTGTCAGAAATGAAAATAAACCTGGTAGCCTGTCAGTCATCATGCGTATGCGTGTGCGTATGCGTATGCAGGACGTGTGGAAATACGCAGTTGCAGTTGCATTCGAAGTCGCCTCCGCGCGCACGTGCAGCGCAGACCGCAGCGGTGACGGGTCCGAGCACCGCGCGCGCGCGCCTCCCCTGCTGCTTTCAGGATTTCTCTAAAAAAAAAACTCTAAACGTCTCTGGACATCTCCAGGATACACGGTGCCCTATACTCTGCGCACTGAGGGAAGCGAGCATTGCTGCGCGGGCGCAGGTAGTCACTTAAAAAATATATATATTTTTTTGCGCAAACTAGGTGGATATCTGCGCAGAGAAAAAATAGTGAAGGATAAGACTGATTCTAGAATCGCATGCAGTGTGGATTGCTGGTATATCGAGTTGGCATATTGAGTTCTGTGCATCAAAGAACCTTTTTGCATGGCAAGATTTTTCTTTTCAACTCTCCAGGGCTTCTCCTAAAGCACACCGTTCCGTAGGGTATATATATGTATATATAATCCAAAGGTTTGGTGTTATTGCAATAACACATTTTTTCTCCCACTGAGACTGGTGTGTTGCTTAAAATGCGTCAGACGTATAAAGAAAGAGCTGGCGTCCATCCTGTAAATATTTCCCAGCCAAAAACATCTCTTTTTTTTTGCAGAGGAAAGAAACTCTATTGTCTTCGCGTCTTATCTCCTCGGGACAAATATCCTGCTTTTCGGGGGCTCCGATGAAGGGCTTGAAGGCAGGGCTAGCAATGACACACACACACACACGCGCGCTCGCGCGCACACTCACACATGCACACACACACACACACACACGGCTTCCCTTCTCGAGCGCGAGAGTGACTTCATTTCCCAAATGTAGAGGGGGGAAAAGCATAACCCCATCGGGTTGAAGTGTCTCTGCCGCGTACCGGGGCTTGGAAGTCGTTCAGGCGCGTGTCATGTGCGGGATATCGTCGGGTTCGACCGGTCTTTCCACAAAATGGACGGAACTATTAAGGTAAGGCCGGAGGATGGGTCGGGTTCGTGTACGCGGACTGCGCCGGATTGCGCGCTCTTCTTTCGGCTCGCCAAAACTTCTGCGTAAAACCGCGTCCGATCGCAGGCGGACAGATTTCCTACGGGTTTTTTTTCTTCCTCCGGGTTTCCTTTTCCTTTTCACCAAAATGTTGTTGGAGAAGGAAAGAGGACGATACGCGACTTTCAGATGGAATCCACAAGCACACGCAAAAAGAAAGTGTATACAGACGCGCGTCTGGAATTAAGGAATAAGTCGCATTCTGGATGATTGTTTTTTATTTGTTTGTTTGTTTGTTTGTTTGTTTGTTTAAAAACTACATATTCATCCTGATACATCTTGGACTCGCATTATACAGTGGTGTTTAACTGGCTGATGAGGTTGCGTGGAGGTTGTGTGGGATTGCGCCGCTAGTGTTTTCTATAAATCATATAACGGAGGTTCCATATGTGGCACAGAGCCCGGGCTCCTCAAACAACCAGCCCACCCACTACAGCCAGCGCAACAGATGGTTTTAATTGATATTGTTAGGCTATTAATTGGAGAAACTCAAGACTGCTTTCTTTCTTAACCGTGTTATTGTTTTTAAATATAAAAAAGTTAATACATAGACACCTTCCTTGGTGACAGTAAACCCAAGAGAAGGTGAGAAAAGAAAAAAGCAACAACGACTGACTCTGTTCTAACATTTATTGCATTCACTTAATGCACTCAAATAATCAAATGATTTCTTACATGTTATTCATGATAAGCTATTTAGATAAGTTTTTATTCTTATTATTCTTATTCTTCGTCTTATTATTGTTCAGGTTATTTCAAAACAAAGCCTTGCTGGATAAAATGAAAACAGAGTTAAACGCACTGGATTTGACCATATTCAGTTTTCAATTAAAAAGGGAATATGTTTAGGAAAGTCTATCTATGCATGCTGTCTGATTTCCCACCTTTGTGGTCATATTAGTGGTTTTTGGGTGTGGTGAGTGTGTGTTTGAAGGGTCTTTGAATATCTTGAGATTTTACCTTTTATATTTTGTCTTGAGTCGTAATTTTTCATGTGACTTGGAGGAAGGTTTATGATCATTTTTTGGGATGCATTTAAAAATGTCTAGATTTTCTAATATAAAATTAGACAAAATTATTATTATTATTATTATTATTATTATTATTATTATTGTTGTTGTTGTCATTGTTAAGAACATACATTTAAGTAATTAAACTTAAACCATATATCTTTACCATATTTGCCGCATAACTAGAGCACCATTTTTGCTTAAGTATTAACTGTAGGCCCATACAGCATTACCCACCATATGAGGGGGGGCTGTCTCTGCCAATGGGGGTTTCCTGTTCTACACAATCTGGTTTCCTGTCAGGTTTCCTTTTCCTCCTTAAACAAAGGATTGGAACGAACTCAGTATCACCACCTTGCATAGCTCAGAATGGGAACAAGCCCATCCCAGCATAATGTCATGATGCATCTGGCTGAGTCCAGACATACCCCACACTTAAGCTCTCCTCCGACACAGGAATTACCCAGACTGTCAGTCTTGGGTGAAAATTCGAACCTGGCCTTTTTTCCTGTCTGAGCCTCCAGTTGTGAAAAGAAATGCTGTGGGTGCTCCCGGCAGTCAGATTCTGAAGCACAGGCCTGCGGTTCTGCGTGGATGAATCGGGCTATGTAGGCATAGCTAATTTATGGTCTGGAGAAAATGCCACTTTTGTGAGCGTTTTAACCCTGTTGTAATAAAAGCCTTGGTTCCATGCCCCAGCCTTGCTGAGATCACCCGTCTGTATGTAGGAATGCTGCCTTTTGCCAACAGTGCATTGTGTGTGTGCATGTGTCTATGTGTGTGTGTGGAATTAGATTTTCCTATTTTTAAAACCCCTCTGTAATCTTGGGAAAGCCTGACTGCCAATCATGAATTATATGGTGCAGTCTGATATGTCTCAGCGTAAGTAGTGCACAGCAGTCAGAATGGTCCTTATCTGGCACCATCGTAGCATTCTTTCACTGTGTCATACTTTACCAGCTCCACTGCTGTGGGTCCCTCTGATAGTGTCCACAGATGCTGTGTTGGCTCTGCCAGTCAAAATTACGGCGCCTGTCAAGAAGCTGAAAAAGCGAAAAAAGAGGGCTTCTGCATACATACTGGGTGATTATGTGTGAAGGCTGCTCTGAGGTGATGGCAGCAGGCTGTTTTAACCTGGAGACTCTGGGTTGGTTAGATTAAGATTAGCTCGTTTTACTGTGGCAAGGATGCATTTAACTGAATCCAAAGAAAGCAGCCTGAAAGCAAATATATCATGCACAGGTTTAAAATAATATTTTATTGATGTCATCCTCATCAGGGAAGAGTCTTGGTGTCATGCATAATCATTATTTGGAAGATCAGGAATGTAGAGATTATTTATAGTCCCTCATTTAGTTTTCTTATAACATACAGTGAGTACGTACAGTGCCAGGGCTCAGCATTAACAGGTGCAGGTCTTGGCAAGTGATTGAATGGAGCTAAAGGAAATCTGTTCTATTGTGTTGGCTTACACAGGAACAAAGTTTAGAAAAAGGAAAATAGAAAAAAAAAAAGCAAGGGAATAGAGGGGGAGTCATTGAAAGATGTGAATGAAACACGAACGCTCTTGTATGACTGAATAAAAAGGGTTATTAGCAATAACGTTGAAGGGTAGAAAGAAAGCACTATGAACACCCACTCGTGTAGACACTGTGAGACTATGTAAAGGCATGTCTACTTGGTTTGTTTTTTTTAATAAAGCTACATCACCCCAGCTGAGCTCCTGCAACGAGGTCAAACGTTGAAGCGACCTCAGACTAGTTACTGCGGATCTGTTTTGACTTTACAACCTGCTTGTGTTTCAGTCATGGACAGGACAAAGAGGCAAGATTACATTCTGTAACTGATGTTGCTTTTCCAGTTTTTTAAATCCCTCTTTCATTTAGGCATTCTGCAAAATCTGTTACTGAGCACGTTCCAAATGTTACTTAATAAAAGTGTTGAAACATTCTGAAGAAATTATTAACTCTCTCATAAGTAATCATCTCGTCTCAGGACTATTGGAATTATTCTTCTACATCCTGCAGCAGCAAAAGGCATCTGTGTGTTTGATGTATGTTTAACTATTTTCATGAAACGATTAAATGCAATTCATGATTCACCTAAGGCATTCTGTTGCTTCCTCCAGGAGGCGCTATCAGTGGTGAGTGAAGACCAGTCTCTGTTCGAGCCTCCCTACGCTGCTGCCGCCCCACTTCCCAAAACAGAAATGACAGCATCCAGCACACAGGATTACGGACAGCAACATAAGATCAATCCCATCCCGCCTCAGCAGGAGTGGATCAATCAACCCGCCCGCATTAGCGTGAAACGTGAATACGACCACCTCAACGGAACCAGGTACTGTCACAGTCATTCATACAATACATTTAATGGCACCGTTGATTAAAACAAGATTTCCTACTTGTCAAAAGAGCGGCACAAGTTTAAGCTTAATGATGGTGCAAATGCAAAGAAAATCCAACTAGAATTGATTGCCCTGTAGTAGTGATTTATATCCAGTAAGCACTTAAGTAACTTAACTTACGAAAATATCCTTCTCTAATCACATAATGTCATATTTCAGAGAATCCCCAGTGGACTGCAGCGTGGGGAAATGCAATAAGCTGGTAAGCAGCTCGGACACGTCACAGATGGGTTACGGAGGCTACATGGATGAGAAGAGTGCCCCACCACCAAACATGACCACAAACGAGAGGAGAGTCATCGTCCCGGCAGGTGCGGTACCAAAGAGTCACAGAAAGCATGCCTGGTTTACAGGGCTTTTTAATAAGGCTGCAGAGAATATGCAGGGTATATACAGTATGGTGTTCTCGGGATGATGATGATCTTATTCTGAGGTTAGAGCATGAATCAGCACTTCATGGCGCTGGGTGATAAACCCTTGAGAACGTGCATGCTGTCATACAACTATGGCTGAAGACCAGGCTCGCATGACTGGCATTAACATTCATACATTTATCTTCAGTAACTGCTTAGGAAATACTGATCAATGCTGCAGTTATACAACAAAAATGGATCAGGATGATATATAAAGTCAGCTGTATTGGAAGTATGGAAGAACATGGAAGTTTTGTTTTCACAGAACCCTAAACATATAATTTTACATTTTTTGCAAGTCACCGAAATTAATAAGAATGATTGACTTTGACATGGTGGAAGAGGAGATGTAATTAGGAGATGGCAGAAATGAATTCAACTGATGCTTCCTACTTTGTCACTTTTTTCTGGATGGGAAGGAATCCTCCCTGTCAATCAAAGTGACACTATTCATGGGCATTTGTAAGCTGCATAAAGTGTTTACCTGAATTAGCATGAGTGTAAAGTATGTGCAAGGAACAGCCTTAACTCAAAGCACTGATCCTGACGTCTTCTTTCCCAAATATACAAATCAAAACTAGTTGCTGGTTTCTTGCTCTGTGGGTTTAATTTTAGAGAGAAACAAAGTATAAAATATACAGCAGTGATTTTCAACCTGTCCTCATTTTTTTTCCAGATCCTTCTCTGTGGTCCCCCGATCATGTACGGCAGTGGCTCGACTGGGCTGTAAAAGAGTATGGCCTCCTGGAAATCGACACGGCCATGTTCCAAAACACGGACGGCAAGGAACTGTGTAAGATGAGCAAAGAGGATTTCCTGAGACTCACCACTGTCTACAATGCCGAAGTCCTGCTCTCACATCTTAATTACCTCAGGGAAAGTAAGTGTGTCTCTGCTACTTTCTGATTAATAGTGTCTACCTGTAGATACATTTCACTCCATGCCTGTTTTTCCACATTCAATTTCATTTATAAAGCACCGTTGTCAAAAAGAAGCTTTAGAGAAAACTGGATATAGATTTAATGAGCAGAGGTGACAGTGTCAAGGACGATCCCCTTGAGATAACATGAGGAAGAAACCTTAAAGCTCAAAAGGAAACCCATAAATCATTACAACATTCGGGTGGAGAAGGGTAAAGTCAAACAGAACTAAGTGTGTTGAGCTGCTTGTTGTGGAGGACATAAAAAAAGCTAATTCTTTATAATTATAGTTGAAGTTTTTGGGAACAAATTCTCATACGTAAATACTGGTATTTTGATTTTATTATTATTCATATTCTTTTATATCACTATTTACTCTGGTCCTTTTCATGCATCTTGTTTGGAAATGAAATACCACGAAACACCAAGGAATACTGTTTAGGTTATCCCGTTCAACATATTGGGCATTAGCTGATATGTTGTCATTTCTGAACGAGTGTGACACTGCTTGTGGTCAGATATAATGCCTGCCATGTGAAATCGCTAACCACTTGAAATACAATAGAAGCCTGAACATTAAAGCGCCGCTTTGAACTCAGGAGCACATCGCTAGAGATGTCTAATAGAAAACAGCACTGATAGAAAAGAAAAGAAAATCTAATGCTGATATCAAATGTCCTGGTTCAATGAAGCTCATATTTCTGCCAGAATAGAGGCTAAATAATTGTTTGTCTTGTGGAAAGAGCATAGACACTGATGTCAATTTACAATACTGTCACCTGCTAAATCGTTTTCCCAGAGTCAAATGATTACAAATAGTCCCAGGGGACATTTAAAGCAAAGCAAGTAAGAATTAATGGGGTGTTGAGAAACCAAGCTACATAAGTAATAAAGTTATAATTGTACAGTGTTTGGCAGTGATTTGAGTTCTTGGATGAAGGAATAGCAATAAACAAAATTTGGCCAGAATAATTATGTTTCCGAACATGGTTTCTCAATTGCTGTCTGAAAGGAATGTGATATTTTAGGGCTTAGGGGTGAAGTTTATTCCCACCTCGGGTCTTTGTGTATGGAGTTTGAATGTACTCCCCGTGCTTGGTGGGTTTCCCTAGGTACCCCAGTTTCCTTCCACAGTCCAAAGACATGCAGATTAGGCTAATTGGCATTTGCAAATTTCCCATAGTGTGAGCTTGTGTGCCCTGCAATAAACTAGCACTAGCAAATGTCCAGGGTGTACCCTGCCCTGCGCCCTGAGTCCCCTGGGATATCTTCCAGGCTTCCTGCGACCCTGTACAGGAGTTTATAGCTGTATCTTTTTTTTAAGGCATGGATGAATTTATTTTCTACAAGATAAGGCATAGCGATTTGTGCCAGAACATGGCAACCACAAATTTAAACTATACACAGGTTTTCTCTGATTAATCTAAACTGCTGTGTAGTGGAATCACACATAAAAGACTGATTTAGCATGTTAGACCATGTAGTTAGAGCGCCATTCTTCCATTTAATAGTTTTCAGCCTAGTGGCCATTCCTGGCTGTTCTCATCCCCATAACTCCTCAGGACAGCCACGTTTTGCTTGGCAGAGCTGCCGCGACCATGAAGAATTTTGATAACTATCCCAACCAAATTTACTCCCCTTCTGTGTGCCCTCAGCCATGGGCAGGCCTAGACTAGATCCAGGTGCATGGCCTCAGGAGCCTGCCAGGCAAGGCCCCTGTCTCCGCACTGCACGGTAAAGTTTATCCCTAATTTACAACGGAGGGAGTCTGCCTCATTTCTCTTCTAGGGGCTTTCTTACATTATAGCGCTTCATGTTTTGGCAGAGCTCCTCTGGCAGCTTTCACCCCCAACTCTGATCGGTCAATGTAATCTATGAGCAGCACGTTGCCGAGGTGACGCATGTGCTGTCATCTGGACCAAGTTGGGGAAGTTGCTTGAGGTTATGGTCCAGACATTCAATCTGATCGCTTTGGCTTTTGAGGTCAGATGAAAGCACAGGGTACAGATTACTTAAAAAAAAAAAAAAAAAAGGCAGAGCAAGCATCCTGAGTGTTAGCTGAGCATCCTCTAATAGGTCAGGCCCCAGTGGTGTTGGACCAAAATGGGATGAGAGAAACAGCTGGCCCATCCCAACATTATGACAGCAGCTCAGCTCCAAGGTGGGTGGAGTCCTGGTGCTTAAAAGCAGCCGTTCTAAAAAAAAAAAAAAAAAGAAGAAGAAAAAATAAAACAGGCCAATAGACTCAGCAGCGTGAGGTAATGGGAACTTAATTCCGTGGGTGTCAACAGTTTTGTGCGGCTAGCTGAGCCGAGGGCCTGCGTACGGATCGAGAGCATAACGGAGGCATTGTGAGCTGCAGGGCAGAGCATTTTCTGGATGCTTTTTTTCCTTTCTTAGGAGATCCTGTCGTTTGGAGTTTTCATTAAGGACGGTTGCTGCAGAACTGAGCCACAGCTTAAGTGTGGGCCATTGTAGATCTGCCTGAAACTGCTTTTGATTTTGCCTGTGTGTACTTTGGAAAGTGAAGAAATGATTCAAAATCCACCGCTTGGCAATTTCAATCGCCCTGGCTGGACTCCTGAGCAAAAAAGAAAAAACAAAAAAAAACATAAGAAATAAAAAAGACAAACCTGCACCAAAATTTTTGGTTAGCTTTATTTACTAGACAGAGGCATAGTGGCATTGTCTGTTACAGTGTGTGTACACTGTTGGAGAAATGCGCATTGTGTTGCTTCTAGTTATGTTCGAGTGTGATCCGAGATCGCTATTGATAGTGTAGGGATGATTGTGAGTGTGTGTATATATTTACCAGGGTGTGGCCGACTCTCAGACCCCTGAGATATGGAACATAAGCTAATCTTTTTTTTCCGCTGGAAACACAAACAAACACAATCACAGACAAATAAGGAATCTGTCCAGAACGTTCTGGTTTCCCTCATACTACACGCGCAGTCTGTAAGGTGTCTCCTAAAACTGACGGCACACTGTATAATTATTCTTTACACAAATCTGTATGTGTTTAATTCTATTTATTGAAAGTCCGATTAACATTCCAGCATGCCATTAGGCTTATACACAACAGAGCAGGGTAAGGTCACCAGTCCTCCAGCCTCAGGCCACACTGCTAGAACAGCTTTGCTGCTGCTGACTCACACACAGACACACACACACATACACAGACATCTTTGTGCTTAGTGGACACGCACACAAATTCGAATATTGAGACGCAAGAAAGTGTACCTGCGTACATACGTTGATCTAAACAGAGCCCCAGATACAGTCAGATGCAGACAGGAAATCTAAAAATGTGCTCCATCACCAGGCCTTGACTCAAATCTGGATCTCATGGAAAGTAGATTGAATCTTTTGCCGCATGCACCGATGCTGCAGGCTGCTAGTGCATATTGGAGTAAAGTAGCGTGGCCTGCTCCTGCATTATTTTGGTTTTGCCGTCGGTCACTTATCCAGATTTTTGTGCACGATTGCCGCCCACTCACCAATGTGCTTTCAATTTGGCTGCAATTTGAGAATTTGTTTAAATTACAGCCAAGAGTGGAGCGGAGGTGAACCGCTAGCATTGTATCAGCTTCTTTACAACAATCGGCAGACAAAACAGAGTTAGTGTGTGTGTGTGTGTGTGTGAGAGAGAGAAAGAGAGAGAAAGAGAGAGAGAGTGTGAGATTGAATTTTTTACACCCTCTGCGACAGTAGTAACAGAAAGGACGCACTGCTGAGACAAACCCAGTGTCCAGCATTCTAAGGCCTTGGAAGTTTACACAACCCATAAACATGTGTGCAGCTTTACTCTTTCTGTTTTTCTTTTTTTTTTCTACCTCTTTTTCTATTTCTTGTGCTTGTTGAACTTTATTGATCTTCCTACTAATGTTAACCAGCTGTTGGTGATTGTGAAAAATTAGCACCATTTTCTGTAATCCGTGTGTGTGTTCCTTGTATCTGTGTTATCCTCGAATGAGTGTGTGTTCCTTGTATCTGTGATTCGATGGAAATAAATACCAACAGAATGCTCTGACTGCGAGTGTATACAGTATGTGTGTCAGTGCATATCTTGCATGTCTCAGAGCCAAGCAGAAGGAGTCGTGCCAAAAGAGAACTGATTCTTAGCAGCAATAAGGAGAAAGAGGGGGAAGACAAAATTTGGTATTATGAGGAGTAATGATGACTTATGCAGGTGTCCAGATCCTCCGCAGATGGGTCTTGGCCCTCTTCTATATACATACGGAGTCGAAGCAAACATAGCAGACAGTTCTGTTGCTGTGAAAGACATGCACTATAGATAACTATTTACAGTAGAACCCCAATATTTTTCACAAACATTTTGTTTTGCATCCATCTTTTATGGTCACCGCAAAACGACACATCAGTTGAAAAGAAAAAATAATAAATCATTGCTACATAGGAGCATCGTTATCATTTGTTACATACATGTTGTTATACATACAGTAATAGAATGTGCATATTAAAAGGATCAAGCCATTCAGAAAGAACACTATCAAAGGTTTCTGGAATTCGAAAATGAACTGTAGAACGTTGTCAGGAAAGCCACAAACCAAACAATTTTCTCAAAAGCTTGTATGGCAATATACAGTATTTATGCAGATTCGAAGATAAATAATGACTCTTTTGGCTCTCTCTCATATTGATTCTGTGTCAATATGTTAACTATTTTCATACGTTCATACATCCTTCCTTTAGAATTGTTTAAGACTACTGTATGTCGACTGCCTCCCCACACCTCCAGTCATTGATGATAATGACGACGTTGATAATGATGCATATTATATATATATATATATATATATGCAAAAAATACAGTAAATGCACATGAACTACAGCTCTTTTTATATTATTTTCTATGTGCTATATTGTAGGAAAGGAAAACACCAGGGACCACTCGATACAATATTATGATGATACCTAGGTGTTGATTCATTTTGCATTAGATTCTTTAAGTATCACAATTTTATAAATATCAACCAGTGTAATGTTTATACAACTGTCTGTGACCTAAAATAGAATGCTTTAACTACAATGAAAATATTAACCTAGAGAATACAATTAAACTTAATATAGAATTTTCTATAAAAACGAAATACAAACTGAGGCTGGAAATGTCCAAAATTATAAAAGTTACAAAATAAAATAGAATTTAAATAGAAATGTAAAAATCACACAGGAACACAAATTTTCAATATTTTCTTTTCTGAAATATAAAAATATTAAAGTAAAAATGTGTAAAAAAAAATATGGTGTGTGAGTATGACAGCAGCAGTGTGAAGTTTTCAAGTATATCCTATTTATTTATTTTTTTATAACACTGCCCATGTATAAAATGTTTGGAAATTGTTAGTTTTACCAGTTTTAATTACAGAACCCTCCTTTGCCCTGCAGATATATTCTCCATGCATTTTTGATGCTGTAGATTGTTTACTGATTAAGTTGAAGTAACTGATGTATCCTAGGCATAGTCATGGTGGATCCTGAGCTGATCACAGGTAGACTGATTAAGAGGTTGGAATAAACTCTGTATGGGATGCCATCACAGATAACATTATCATTTTAAACATAATTTTGAATGGATTAAAATGTGACTGTGTCATTAGATCAATACAACAGCAGGAACAGGCTGTTTTTTTTTTTTTTACAGATTCATGCAGTTCATATGGTTGGTGTGGATTGTAAATGAAAGTGTGCAAAGACAGAAGGCTAAAAACAGACATGTTTTCAGTGTGAATTAGCCTTTAGATCTGTGTTACACTTGATCTGTTTTTCTCTGTGTGTCTGTTTGTCTTTTCCTTTCCTTTGACTCTCTCTCTCTTGCCGACAGCCATGTGGGGGTTTATTTTTCTTTTGGGGCAGCAGTGTTTGATTGCTGCATGGGGATCGCACCCGACACAATGGCTGCCCTGTTCTGGGGTCTCAACACCGCGGTGTTGGGGGGTGAGGGGCCTGGAGGTTAAAATATGTGTGCAACGTCCCCTCGACTTCCCCCATAAGACATATGCTTTCAGGCACCCTTTATCCCTGGCACACACCCAAAATATATCACCAGTATCATTTCTGTACTTTGTGTCCATCAATAACAGTGCATTTTTTTTATTATGCCTAAAATTGGATTATGATCTTGTTTGTGATGGATTTCGCTCAGTGACAGTTTGGAATTGTCACAAATCTCTGTTTTATTCTGAAATAAAAACAGGCATAAAGCTCCACCCAATCAGCAGTAATTACACTGTACTTACTCTGTTATAACACATTAATAAACATGTTAGGCTTTCTAGTAACTTTCTAGCATTCAGTACATATCTTTAAATAGTTTATTCTCTTATATTTTGCAGGTAGCTCATCACTATCATATAATGCACCATCTCACACTGACCAGTCTCCTCGTCTGGCTGCCAAAGAAGGTAGGATAGACTGGCATGCTTTACTCTTTGCAGCTAACTGTTGTGCTTGAAATTATGTTTAAATAGATAAAAATAACATCAGACTTATTTATTATTTACTTTGAAAAGCTGGGTATACATTTTCTCATAGGCCAAACTGATTTATTTTTTTTGGTGCTAATTAGTCACCATTTACAAAGTGCATTCATGGCAATAATATTATGGGAATAACTATAGCAATAGTCTTCTATGTTATTGTACTTTATTTTATATAATACAATAAAATCTTACTTGTGATGGGGTCTATGTGTGATGGTGGTGCACCAAATCTATAAGTAATCCAGCTCAGCCATTGTACTATAGCACATCAGCTAGATGCACATTAAATTTGCCTTCTTTTGTATATACAGTACAGTGCCATTACTTTTGTCCTTTTCCTAATTTTTGGATTTGGCTTAAATTGCATTTTTAAGTCAGTAATATGATACATTTGGCAACCTATTCCACAATTTACATTATATTTATGTGTGTAATTGAAATAAATTAGCTATTTTAAATTGACACCATAATCTAGGATGAAAATTAGCCATAATTTTAGCCAAATTACACAATTTTGAAGACGATTGTCGTTCACTTGGACCTTATACATACTGTAAATTCACGAATTTTAGTCTTTCCACACTATCTGAATATTCATGAATGTCACATTTTCTGTGTAATTGCTTTCTTAATGAATTTTCCTTTAGTTTAATACATGAGACCAACTCATTACCCTCAGCAGCAGTTACAGGTCAACGTAATTCACCAGCTTTAAACACAAAGACATTAATCTTCTTATCAATACCTGCAGATGTTAAAGGAGTAGAGAGTAATACAGCTATAACTGATCAATGAGCTCTCAGTCTCCATCATCTCTTTCTCTCTTTCTGTCTGAGTGTGTGTACAATGGACACGGCCCGGGCGCGCAGCAGGTGCTGTTTTTGTTCCGTGTAAATAAAGACAGCGTGGCTGTTGAGTCAGGCATTCAGCTTCCACCTGAATGTGAAGTGCAGGTCGAGGACCTTTCACAGGGCAGAGAATTAGCAAGACAAAAGACACGTGCCTTGGTTCTCAAAGCCAAACAGTGAGGGAGATGGAGGGAGAGAGAGTGACTGAGAGGAACAGATACGGAGTTGAGAGACAGGTGTCATAGGCCCCAATAAAAAGGGACGGAATATGATTTGAGTGAGTGGTTTGCGTTTGTGTAGTTTTGAATGCTGAAAGTCCCGGCCACAATAACAGAGCAGAACCGCTTAGTTAAATGGGCTGTTGTGTTCCCTCGATTGTATATATTAGACAATATTAGTTTTAGATTGTGTGGGTTTGGTGAAAAGCAATTTTTCGTGCATTATGGTGCTTTATTATTATTATTATTATTATTATTATTATTATTATTATTATTATTTGTGTCTTTAAGGTAGCACTAGAAAGTTGGTTGGGTCTTTTTTTTTCTTTAATTGTTCATTATGGAATTATGCTATGATCAAGATTTGTGGAATAACCAATTTTCCAAGAATAAAAATGAAGCCATTCTCAGTCACAAAGGTAATTCCATATCTAAATGAATTTAAATAATCAAGCAAACATATAGTATGCAATATAGCTATACTAAATTATTGTGTACTTGTTGCATATACTGGGTTCTATGTACATCAAGCAAAAGAATCTTTAAAGGTCATATATATATTTTTTATTTTTTTGTTAAATGCACTTTAGTGTGTGTTGATCTGAACTGTGTTTCTCAGTATAAAATTATCCCATGATACTCTGCACTCTTATTGGAATTGTTCTGTGATGCTGAGTAATTCTCTTCTGTTATATATCCTAGCATGGGTCTCACATTACAAAATGGAATATTTGCACAAGGCAATTTTTATGGGATGTTACATATACAGTAGTTAAGGTCAGGGTGAGGGGCAGGCTTAAAATTTATCTTAAAGCTGGAAATAAAATAAGAAAATGAGAGTGATAAAATCCCTCTCCAAGTAACATTTTACATTTCTGATGAAGTTCTGAGTTTTATTCTAGATCTTTAGTGACATTGTTTGAGACTAAAACAATAGGAAAATGTTGTTATAGGAAAATAATATATTAATCAATAATGAGGATCAGCACAAAGCGAAGAGATTGAAACCACACTGAGGTTAATTATTTTCTTCTCACAGCATCTCCAAATGTGTTTTATGTTTCTTTTTTAAACTTTATTTATAGTTACATTTAATGTTGTGGAATGTCAGCCATTTCCTGTTATTACCTTTGTTTATAATTGTTTGTACACTTATTTTATATTCGGGTCTGTTAAGTGTCCAATATACAAGTATGTATTACAGTATGTGTTTGATGTTGTTATAGCAACATTCAGAATGAGACATGACGTTAATATAAACTTGTGATAAGCATGTTAACTGTATGTGGTCTCCCTCTCTCTCTCTCTCTCTCTCTCTCTCTCTCTCTATATATATATATATATATATATATATATATATATATATAAAAATTTAATTGCCAATAAATTTAGGTTGCCAAATGGTTTTTGCCATTTTATATATATATATATATGGCAAAAAACAACCCACAAGACACTAATATCTTATTGTATTTGGAAACATCACAAAAAGTCTGTGATAAATGTCAAATTGATTAAATGTTCACAAGAAGAATATGGTTATATAAATGGCACAATTTAAAGAAGCAAAGAACAAATCGGGGAGAAATCAGATTTTTGACATTTCCATTTCCTTGTAACGTCCTGCCATTCCAGTAGGAGATATTTTTACCATGTCTATAGACCTGGCTTTAATAGAGGTGCAGGAGGTTACAAGTGTCAAGAATCATTTCCTGGTTTATTTGCTGCTAATCTCAGGAACTATATTAAACCTATGAGATCAGCTTGGGAATATTTCTGTTTCTGGGCTGAAGTTGCCATGTACTGTATATGATTTATCACACATCAGAAATTGTACAGTGACTTATTTTTCCAGAAGCTGGTTTCATATGTGACAAATCGATCAGTTTTATTTAATGTACATCTTGCTTAGGATTTTAAAACACTCATATTCAGGAGACTACATCCTTTAGGAAAACATGTGGTGCACTGACACAGAGATCATCACAGGAGATCAGTTTAAGTGACAATACTACATATAGTATGTTGATTCTCAGCCACAAATGTTACACTACAATGCCA
>JAQMYJ010000038.1:7595856-7606173 GCA_030014305.1 Clarias laeviceps
CACAGGAGATCAGTTTAAGTGACAATACTACATATAGTATGTTGATTCTCAGCCACAAATGTTACACTACAATGCCAAGAGTTGAAGGATACAGAGCGAGCTGTGCAATTGTTAATCAATACATGCCCCATAAAGTGCTGATTAAATTGGTAAATCATCCTTTAGCTACCTATGTAGTGTAACGTAAGCTGAGAATTTAAGTTAAGAGAGATCAAAGATTAGGAGTCATGATCTGTAGAGTTATTCAGCAGCATTTATCTTTCATTTTGATTCACCTTCAATCAAAGATTCACCTTGAATCAAAATGAAAAATAAATGTTTTTTTTTTGGAGTCCAGTTCATTTAAGAGCACAATGCACACTCCTTCATACCTAGTGACTATTCAGAGACACCAATCCACTTACCGGAATGTTTTTTGGAAGATGGAAAGAAATCTGGAGATCACAAATGAAACCTTGTGAGGACATGAACCGAAACACCACAGCAATCAAACCAGGGACCCAGAAGCTGTGAAGTGGCAGTGCTACATGCTGCACTGCTATACTCCCATACTAGAGCAACCTATTAAATATTAATAGTATCTACAAATAGTGTATTCAAGGCCTTTACCTTAGTGATTCCATGACTTGCATTCTCATCAATAACTGCTCCACTTTTTTTCTGAATTTGTCATGCAGAAGCATTATTCCTGGGGAAATAAAAAAAAAAATTGAACAGTGGTTTTCTCTTTGCCGCCTTCGCTTACAGCTGACATTCCATTACTTACAATATTCTGAAGAAATTGCATGATTCTTTCAACAGATAAGACGATGTTGCTGCGAAACTAATTTACAAGCATCCTACACAGTACAGAAAACATGAGTGAAGCACACACTCTGAGAAAAACGACATGCTGTGAATAATCACTACTTAAAATCTCAGTCTTCATTTGCTCCTGTTGATTTTTGGATCGTCTCTCTTGAATGCTTTTAGAAATGAATCCCAACTCACAGTGCAAATGTTTTATATTCAGCTTTTTTCCTTCTACAATTTTCCGATTTAATGCTCATTTGTGCACAAATGCTGAAATAATTGCTACTTTAAACACATTTCCTTTTTTTCGTGCTCTTTGCGCATTGTTTACCAATGGCGTTAACAAGCTAGATGCATGCTGAGGCTATCTAAATGAACGTGCCAGTTTCTGGGTCTGGAGGCAATAGCATACGGTTTTGCTTGAAAATCTTGTAAACAGATCGGTTTGGATTTAGGCAGTACTACAGTTAGATGTGCAGGCAGCTTCACACCAGCCTGGCATCTGGGTGTGCACGGAGAGTAGTTAAGATGACGATACAGACACGCTTTCTGCAGCACGAGTGTCAATTTGCTTTGCTTGTTATTTTCTGTCATTTTGATAGTCTTTTGAGGCAACAGAGTAGCTAATAAAGGCACAGCAGAGAGGCTGTAAATGTGAGTGGGAGGGGGAGGAAGGCACCCAGCTGAGTGCTGAACTTGTGTAGACACTGCCAAATCAGCTTAATTCAGATCCTTTACAAGCTGCACATGTGCGCATATCAAAAAGCCTCTCTTGCGTTCATGCATGAATACAGTTGGTTAATCAGGTTAGGTATGCTATGTAACATTACACTATCAATGACTGTCTATAAAAGTCACATTTGATGTCCTTTATATATATATATATATATATATATACAGTATACATGAAACTAAACCCTAATTGTGACTGTATATTTGTTTACATTTTTATCCAACTCACATAATTATAATTATATATATAATACATAATTATATAATTATTGATGGTGAAATTTGGAGGAGGAAATGTACAATCTATATACTGTATTAATGACTATCAAGAATATTTGATTGCCCAATAGCTAATGGAGATTTTCATGTCTAAGGCATTAGTGGAGAACATTTAACAGGGACAAATCTGTTCTTTGTAGACTATATAGGAAAAGGGTCAGACTACAGTATCAGATCACTTCATCATAATTAACTCTTGAAGCACTATTAGCTACCTGTGTTAATCAAGGCGTAGCCACTGGAATGACTTTTAAATATCCCACCCAAGCAGCAGTGCTTGAACAACCTGCAGATCAGTGAAGGGAGGAGACACATTATAGGCCTTGTCATGGTTAAAATGCTTTGTGAACATGCAACCTAAAAACATTAGTGCCAAAACACTTGTGAACAGAAAGTTCATCGAATTGGCAGAGATCCTTGAAGTATTTATAACTATGTATGTTTTTAAACAACATACCAAAAAGTGATTATTTTCCCCTTGGAGCTTCCTTGGCTTTATCTTAGCCTGTGAGTCTTTCAAAGAACATGGTATCATGGAAATGATAGCCCTATGTATGAGCAGGAAGGAGAGGAAAAGTAACACTCCTATAGGGGCCCTTTCAGTTGTAATCGGAGCAGTAATACACACTCACAAAAAAACAAGAACAGGGGAATGGATAATCAAAGCCATACAAGCATGGCAGCCATCCTGAAAGAGACTGTTCCACCTATAGATTAACATATGTGGCAGATGAAGGCAGGAATGGGATTGCATGATGATTAGAAGTCCAGCCTCAGGTCTGCTGTGAGAAAGTCACAAATACAGCTATTATTTGATCATGTTTTTTCAGGTGACTATAGGCACAAGATTAGTTTAGTTTCATCTAAATATTTACATATGAAAAAAAAGTATTTGCTCCGATTAATTACGTCTAAAAAATATATAACTGAGAAAAAAAGCATCTCAAAAAAGACATTTATCTAAAAGAAGTTAACAAAGATTACCCTAATAATAAAACCTGCGAATTTGATTCCTGCTGACATTGTAAGTCGAGAGGCCACGCAGGAAAACAGCTGCATTGATTTGCTGGAGTTCAGTGCCTGCTGAATGAATGAAAACAGGCTTAAAAATCAAGCTTCTTGTGGTGGGGGGAGGAAAGTTTGACCAATCAAGAGTGATGCCAATTGTAAATACTTGGTTTCTGCTGCTTTCAAAAAGTCAGAGGAGTAGGGGGAGAAGTGGTGCAGGAGACATTCAACACATACACGTGCAACAAGATTGCCTTGATTGCACTCACTTATCACACACACAATAAAGCAGACATACATGCTATCAGTTCCAGCTGATTTATTTGTCAAGATACAGACTTCAGCATGACGACATGTAACGCATTTTCCTTTGCTACAAAAACGCAGATGGTCCATTTCAAGAGTATATTGCACAAAATAATGGAAGAAAAAAAAAAGCCATTAAGATGGTAAAAATGCAAAACAATTTTTTTTAGTTTCACACCTGCTATTTGGGACCCATTCACACTGATATACATAAACTCCTAGCCTTTACTATATTACAGAACATATACAATCTTGAATCTAGTACCAGCAATGAGGCCTAGAATTCCCCAATTCCATTGTACATCTCTAGAGAAACGCATGGTCAGATCTACACCTGTACACAGCCTAGAATGTGAAATCATATCAAGGCATTTTAAGATGCAAAGATGATGTCACTGAACCCTTGCATGCTTGAATCAATGAAACCGGGTAGAAGTGCCTGAAGAAACCTCACTGAGAGCACAGTAAGAACATTCCCTTTAACTGTACAAAAATATGCCAGAAAATATTTCACTTTTCACTTTTTTTTTTTTAAAAGATGAGGTATGTTGGTTATGTATCAAAAACTCTTCCTGCCATACCTGTGTCCTAGAACAGTTTAATCTCCGCATCTCCATTGGCTGGAGGGTTACAAAAAAACTAATTTGTGGCATACAGAAAACAAAAAGATCACATAAAACCCTCTGGAAAAGTGAACATCCTGAAGTGGTGTAGACTCGCCTCCTTCAGCTCCCTGTAGACACACGAGGTGGGATGTGAATGCATAGTTCATATTTGACATTTTGCTCTCCACCTGCGGCCTCACATTGAATTAAACACCCATAAAACCCTGTGACGGTGACCAACTTTACTTTTGTTTCCCTTCTTCCTCCCATGTCACCTGTGTCGTGGCGTGTCCGCTTCCGTTTGCTCCTTGCGCCACCCGGAAAGGGGCACAAACCCAAGAGGCGAGTCTTAAAGAACCTGAAGATGCGCCGGTCTCCTCGCTACCCGAGGGCAGATGGGACGGTTAGTAGGTGAACACCAAGTCGGAGAAGTTGGCCTCAAGCCAGTCCCCTGCGATCATCTCGCTCAGTTCTGGCGTGCAGTAGTCCGGGAACTCGAAGTGGGAGCTGAGGCTGCCCTCGCTGAACGAGTCCAAGTCCTTATCCACCAGAGACAGGCACAAGTTCCCTGAAGCCTGGCTGGTCGGCTCTCCGCCCGCCGCCAAGTTCAAGCTAAAGTCGACCAGCAGGTCGTCCGCGTCCTCGCCGCACGATGACGACGAGATAGACGCCGAGCGGAAAGACGGTGCCGGCGAGAGCGCAGACGGTCGGCTCGTGTGGTGCGGCTGCTGCTGCTTTGTGATGTTCTTGAAGCTGTAAAAAAGTCTGGAGCCGGCTGTTGCGTTTGTCGCGCGCCCGGACAACTCCTCGTACATGCTCGCGCCCTCCGACTCCGCGGCTGAGCTCAGTGTGGGACTCGCCGGCACTTTGGCCACACCGTACGGCCTCAGGTGCTCCTCGTCGTCCTCGGCTTTAAAGCGCACTGGAGACTCGTCATCGTAGTCGTCGTCATCGTCGTCGTCGTCATCTTCATCGTCGTCTTCGTCGTCTGTAAGTTCCCTCTTGACCGACTTGCTGACTTTGAAGTTAGTGAACGCGTAGCCGCACCGGACGTCTTGCGTTGCTCTCGCGATGACGCCGGCGCCCCCCGGTTTGCTGGCCTTCATCTTCGTGCACTTCTTTGCGGCGGCTTTGACAGCCTTGTTGCCGTTTTTCTCCGGCGACAGCGCGCCCGGTTTGGAAGAGTTGTCCAGCTTTGGTTTCTTCTTCGGTCTGTACTTGTAGTCTGGATAGTCAGCCATGTGCTGCAGGCGCAGCCGCTCTGCTTCCCGGATGAACGGGATCTTCTCGCTGTCCTTCAGCATTTTCCAGCGCTTGCCGAGTCTTTTGGAGATCTCGGCGTTGTGCATGTCCGGAGACTGCTCCATGATCTTCCTTCGCTCGATCTTCGACCACACCATGAACGCGTTCATGGGCCTCTTGATGTGGCCGGTGGCGGTCCGGCACCAGTCCGGTTTTGGCGGCACGGGGCTGCAGACGCCCATTTCAGTTTCCTCCGTGTCCGTGGCCTCGCGGGACGCGCCGCTCTCCGTCTCGCTGTGCTCATTTTGCTGTACCATGATCCACTGTGAGGCTTCAACACTACCTCACACTCAAACTTTCTCTCTCTCTCCCGTGCTGCTTCCTCCACTCGCACTGTTTTTTTTTTTTCCCTCCTTCCCGCAGCCTTAAAGCTCAAGTCAAACCTCTTTCCAAACTTACTGGACTCCCTTCTTAACTACTTCTCGGCGTTTTTTTTGCACGCTTTCAGCGTCACAAATAATTATCCAATAGCGCGGCTTTACCCCGCCCCTCCAGCTCCTTCGGCTGTTTCGTTAAACCCTCGCGGGTGTTGCAGGGATTTGATTGGTGAAGAGCATTGATGGGCGGAGTTACCGGTGTCAGACGCGCATGGGGAATTTGAAGGAACATGGGCTTGTCAAGAAGATAGACATCAGTTTATTGAACGAAACGCGCAGATAAGACAGTCTGGGGCTGGGCAGACGAGAAATAAATTAAGATTTTGTTGTGGTATGCTTGTTTGTTTTTTTATTAAAAAGTCATGTTGTTACAGTGTGCTACAGTGATTGTTGTGTTTGCTGGTGTGTAATACACTATACTGTACTATTGTGCTGTACAATACAGAAGAGTGCACATGAATGGTCTCTACATAATAATAGAAAGAGTGTGCTATGTGTTATAATATAGCATGCATAATCTACTAATGAACCTTAATTGGGAGATTAGATGGATTTGAAATATTTATGGAAATATTTTTCTAATAGTTCTGTCTTTATGTGTTTGCAGAGTTAGGTAGGGAAATGGGATGAGGAAAGGAGTTTGCTCCATTAAGGAGGACAAGAAGCTCATTCCCTGCAGGCCACCACAGACACCAGCAGCTTTAGGCTGATGCCAAGCTTCCACTGATAATCAGCTTCTCTCTCTCTCTTTCTTTCCCTCTCCCTCTCTCTGTCCCCTAGAGGGCAATCATTTACCCATCTGAAATCAAACTGCCCAGCCACCACTAACACTGCCTTCCCTTTGCTATTCTCATGTGGTGACACATTAGAAATGCAGCGAGTGGATCCTGCTCTGCCTCTCGTCTCCCCCAGGCAGTGCACAGGCACTTTTACACTGAGATATTGAGATATTGCTTCTGATTAATTTCCACCAGCATGGCACGCCACTACTGGCCCACATCACCAACCGACTGCTGAGGTGGCGAAAGATCTGCTGCTTAAGAGCCTTGAGAACCTTGGAACATCTGCAATCATGTCATGGCTTATATCAGTTTTGATTTCTTATGATTTAATAATTACTGGGTTGTTTAGTTTACATCAGATTTTCTAGAATTTAATACCAAAATAAAACTTAATAAATAGATTTTTTAAAAAACAAAATTATACTGACATATGTACAGTATAATGTACATGGGTTTGGGCTGGGTGTAAGGATGTAAGTATGTCCTGCTGCACCCCATCCCTGATCACCTACATACAACATCCTCCTCCTCTGAGTGCTGGTGTGTTACAATAAATTATGTAGCACTTTTATAAGACACCTAACAGAGAAAGGAGGAAAAAAGGTTCAGATAGAAAGAGAGAAGGTGTGAGACAGAAAAAGAAGAGAGGCATTAAAAGAATGAGAGTCCTCCAGATGGGAATGACTCATCTCATGGATGGTGCTTATCGTCCTAAGACTGAGCGCTGCTGCTCCCCCCACGGCAGCACAGAAGGAAAGGATCGATAACAAGTCCTGACTATCCACTATCTGATATTGAAGATGAAGGAATGTATTCCTTCTGAATGGCCCCGAGAATGGTGTGTTCGATATTCCCTCAATCTAGTCAGCTAACAAAAGGCCAAATTCGGATTAGGCAACTGCAGAGCACACGTTTAATAATAAAATTTCTAATTTCAGACATAATCTCTGATTATTCTACTGAAGCACGAATTTCTTTGGAATGTTTTTTTTTTTAATTTACCTTCAAGTGCAAACTGTTGAAAACAAATGTTACACTTTCAGAAGTAGCCATTTAGTTCAGGTGGAGAGTCACATTCACATAAATGAGTTAACTTGGGCTACATCCTGCCCATTGATTAGGAATGCGTCAACCAGCTTTGGTCTGGGGGGACATGGCTCAGCTAATGGCCACCGTTAAACGTGTGAACTCCAAGCACAGTTCAGCAGGTATGCAAATGGCCTGTTGTGGGTGTTATGTCACACTTTTGTTTCTGGGGGGGCTGTAAAGCTGTGTACCTAAACAGTTGTCAAGATTTTTCTGGGGGTTATGGAGTTAGCTTGTTGCGAACCTAACAAGCACAAGACTTTTAAAATGTATAAATGTAAAGTGTAGTTTCTTTTCTGTAAAAGATTTACAAAATAAGAAAAGTGATTTAAAGCATTGCATTGCTTATTTAAATTCTCAAAAAATGTGTCTTTAGTTAAGAACCCCTCTGTTTTTCCATTACTTCACTTTTTTCCATTTGGCTGTAGAGAAGAGTGTTATCAGGGTTAGATAAGCAGCTTTAGAAGTGCAGTATATACTGTAACGATTCCATGTCTACCAACTTTAAAGACGTGCATCCTTGCTGTCTCTTGACGATTATGTAAATGAGGAGAGTGTCCCTAGCACTCTAGTGAGCCTTTGTTGGCACACATCTACACACACACACACACACACACACTACACTTGGCCATGCTGGTTATCCGCCACTGTGATCTGAAACCACACAAACACCTCTGTTTATATATAGTGTAGTAAGATGTTTAAGCTTTTTGCATAATTTTTTAGCATGGTTGCTTTGTCACTACTGATGCCTGACCACTCCACACACACACACACACACACACGCACACACACACACACACACACACACACACACACACACACACACAGTATATATGTGGATATGTATATAACATTCTGTTATTTCTTTATAAACATCACAGTGACAAGTCTTGAAAGCATTTGACGTTCACATTAGTAAAGGGCCTCGTCCTTTCTGAAAATAAAGCTTGTGCAAAAATAATCTAAAACCCACTTAACAGGAAACGTTATCAGATTGTTCTGTAAAGCAACAGTGTATAAAAAGGTTAGGCTGTAACATTACACAGTAACACAAATAATATAATAATTCACTGTTCTGAAATCTGGTTTAATATACGGGCATGCTCTAAAAAGTTTTAGTTAAACAATATTGCTCACACACTCTTGCTAGTTAAACAAAAATGAATTATGTTGCAGGATCGTTCATAAATTTGACAGATCAAATGTTCTTGCTACTGAAATGCCCTAGATATCATTCTGCAGACATAAAAGTTTGTTAGCATGGATCAAGGAACAATTTCTGAATGCAAAGCTGGTTCAACAGCCATGTCACGCCAACTCATTTACAGTTGTTCCTGAATATAATCACAATTCTATTCAAAGTGCTGCTCATGCTTTAGGGAAATCATGAATGTTTATGTCTAGTGCTTGTCTAAGAAAGGTCTAATGTATTTCATTTTCATAAATCAGCCTGCACTGTTGCACTGTTAGTTGAACTAACCACAAAGGATGTGTTCAGTACGGTAGTCGTTGTTTGTTGTCTCCCCGCCATGGCACACATTTACTTATTTGTGTGGTAATAGTAAACATGTATGCAGAGGTTTTTCAGAGGCCCTGACCTGCTATAATGAGAGTGTGTTTAGTCTGAAGGCCAGGTCCTGTGTTGATGGATTGCTCTGCCTGAAGGAAGGAGCTCTTTTTTCAGCTCTCTGACACTGGCAGAAGGAGCAGAGTGGACATTGACTTGCATGTGCATATGTGCCCTTTTCAAATGTATTGATTTACAGAAGCTTGTTAGGTGCCATATCTCTACATTTCATATGTGTGGGTTGGCAAAGGGCAAGACGGAAGATCCACAACACTGTTCTTGTTATATTAATGTACATGCCAGTTACATAAATGGCAAGCTAAAATAGTCTTTATTTTTTCATCATTCGTATGGACTGTCCTGGTTCGTGCACTGTATGGGTAGTTTTTTTTTTTTTTTTTCAATATTTTTTTTTTCTTCAGAGGAGGTAGTCTCAACTGGTCTTGGATTTAATGACTGAATCCAGAATGATTCGATTGCAGAAAAATGTCATGGCAAAAGATAAGATGAAAGACTTGGCGTAATGTTCCTTTTTGGATAGTCATCTTGCAAGAATAAGAAAAAGCAAGTGATTTCAGTCTTACCATAACAGCTGCAGAGGTGAATAGATGCATGAAAAAAAAAAAAGTTTGCTAGCAAGCCACCCAAATGTTAAGGTGATGTCCTTAGTAGACAAAACATATGAAGAGATAAAATTCTGTCTACTATGTAAGACATAAAACATGAATGAGCATGCTATTATAAGAAAATAATAAATTACAGAGTGATGTAATGCTTTTATTACCCAAAAATTCATTATTTTCCAATGGCATGTTCTGATGTGTTTCATATTTATATGACAAGAATTTGCCAAGAGTTAATTAAGTTATTAAAGAACACCACATTATACTTTTATATCTATCTATCTATCTATCTATCTATCTATCTATCTATCTATCTATCTATCTATCTATCTAGATAGATAGATAGATAGATAGAGTGAGGTCAATAAGTATTTGATCACCCTGTGATTTTGCAAGTTCTCTTACTTAGAAATCATGAAAGGGTCTACAATTTTCAGCATAGGTGTATTTCCACAGTGAGAGACAGAATCTAAAAAGAAAAATCTGGAAATCACATTGTATGTTTTTTAACAATTTATTTGTGAATTACTCTGTCAAATAAGTATTTGATCACTTGAGTCAAAAAATGTTAATATTTGGTACAGAAGACTTACTTTGTCTTACTTACCTCTGAATTACAGAGGTCAAACGGTTCCTGTAGTTCTTCACCAGGTTTGCACACACTGCAGGAGGGATTTTGGTCCGCTCCTCCATACAGATCTTCTCTAGATCTGTCAGGTTTCGGGGCTGTCGCTGACCAACACGGTGTTTCAGCTCCCTCCAAAGATTTTCTATTGGGTTTAGGTCTGGAGACTGGCTAGGCCACTCCAGAACCTTGATATGCTTCTTATGGAGCCACTCCTTGGTTTTCCTGGC
>JAQMYJ010000038.1:7606273-7620284 GCA_030014305.1 Clarias laeviceps
TCTCTCTCTCTCTCTCTCTCTCTCTCTCTCTATATATATATATATATATATATATATATATATATATATATATAAAATCATGCACCAGTACGCAGTGTCATCATCCATTCAAAATTCATTACAGTTCTGAGGAAGTAAGATTTAGTTATTAACCCATTAGCAGGTTTAAGGGTTTATCATGAACTCACCCAGCCTTAGAACAAGAGGTTTTTTCTCAACAGAACTTTGAACAGCATGAAATCATCTTTCAGGTGGCCCAGGTTAACCAGCCTCTGTTGATGTTTTGCCCTTATGCCTCCACTATGCTTAAACATGGGTATTATAATCTGAAAAGAAGGAATTGAATAATATTTATAATACTGGCAACTTTAAATTTAAGGTGTCTTTGTTCTTGCATGCCTGTGTAGTACTTAAACCCTTTGTCAGGCCTGTAATAACACTGATTGCACAACGGTATCTTTCTAAGTGCAGAAAAGTGTTTTTGTTGATAAGTGCCGAAGGAAAAGTAGCATATCTGAGCCATGCTGAGGACCGTCTAAAACCCTCATTAGAGCCATTAGTGCAAACATCACTGGTGATTAGACAGTAACAAAGAGTGCTGTTGCCACTGCTGGAACATTGTTGGAGCTAATTATTGTGTAACTTAAAACAACATCCCTGTATTTTTTTCGTCTGGTTTTCATTGGCTGTCTGTAAATGTAAAATGCCTTTACAGTTCATACTCTAAGGTGAATATAAGTGTAAAATATTTTTTAGCTTGTTTTCTCATTATTGTTTTCTCAAAAGTTTAGAGTCTTGAACCTTTTACAAAGAAAAAAAGCATTAACCAGCTAACCTTTAATGAATGCAGTGTAAGGTATAAAGTTTTTTTTTTTTACCCAAAATGCTTTTGAAGGAGAGCCTAAATAGATTAATTAAGCAAAATTGTACAATTTATTAAGTGTACGTTATAGAAAAATAAACAGTGACCATAATATTTTGTGTATATCAAAAAAGATTTGTGAGCCAGGCCTCATTTCTTTTTATTAAATTAGAAGATGTAGCTTAAATTCAAGAAATGAGGACAAATGGTTTACTGCAAGAAGCTACAAAGCACCTAAAGATACAATTTAAAAATTGGTTGTTATTGTAACACCCTCAGCAGTAACCTCATTTCCTCCCTCGTCTGTTCCAAGCACTTCATATAGCATCACCAGTATACTGATCACCGACAGGATCATCTGTCATCATCTGCACCTGTTTCTCACTGGTTCATGCCTTACGTTTTTTAATGCTTGAATGATTTATTGGTCACTGAGTAGTTAAACGAGCAAAAAACATTCCTCTGAAACTGCTCAGGTACAGGGACTGAACTGAAAACGAAAGACAAAAACTTGCCAAAAATGAGAGCCAAAAACAGGGCTTGTGGAGAACTATTCCTCAGTACTGCACTAAGCATGAAGAATGTCAAAAGAAGAAGAATGTCACTTTTGCATAGTACTGTATGTGTTTATCAAGTTTGATATTTAAAGGAATCATAGAAATTGTTGTTTTTGGACTGCTCCCAGCAAGGGGTCGCCATAGCGGATGAGCTTGGAACAGTTTTTATTCCAGATGCCCTTCCTGACGCAACCCTCCCATTTTAATTCAGTCTTGGGACTGGCACTACATCCAGTGGCTGGGAATCGAACCTGGGCCATCTGCATGGCAAGCGAGAAACCTACCACTGAGCCACTAATGCCCCGTTTAAAGGAATCACAGAACAATAGAATAAAAATATACAGTTTTCATACTTTACCATAGTAGTGTACATTTTAAATTGAGATGAAGCATCATGTCTTCAGGACTAGAATAGAACATGCAGGACAAACCAAGCAATAAATAACTTTTTTGGTAACTACGCAATGCTGAGCGAAGCACACGGGTTAGGAACGGTGGTAGTCTAGATGGCTGGCTAGTTGTGTAATGACTCAGTTTTTCGACGCACTGCAGTCTGGTCTCTGTGGAACCACCACACCCAGAGCAGCACAGCTGAGATGAACAAAGTGAGCACAGTGGGAAAGCACTGTGAGAAAATTCTGAGCTCGTGGTCAGACAGTTCCATTACCTTTAACAATGCTGTTACATAAAATGGCAAGTAAGCTTCTCTGAATCAAGATGTCTGACATTTGAGTCAGTTTAAATTAGAAGTCAATTAGGAGCAGAAGCCTCTCAGATCTCAAGAGTTTGGGCTTTGGGAGCTTCTTGAAGAGCCATCGCCGGGCTTTCCTTGGCTAGATTTGAAATCAGTCCACCTCCAGCACTTTTGGGCCTATCAGACAGTAGTAACATCCACTGCCGCTGTTTTCTTTTCAAATTCCGACGACGTATTTCGTCTGCTCACTCTCTTTTCTCCCCCTACTCTCTCTCTCTCTCTCTGTCGTTCTCTCTTTCTCTCTTGCTCATTCCCTACTGGATTGTGGGCCTTCTCCTGGAAGGAGGTAGACTGGTGTGTGTTTTTTCACAGTGGAGGGGGTGAAAAAAGCGAGGGAAAAAAGGGGCCAGGAAAACAAAGAGAGGTTGTGTGTGCAAGCTCAGCAAGCAGGAAACGTAACTCTCTCAGGACTCGCTCCCTCCGTCTCTCTATCCTTCTATACCCTGTTGGACCAGGTCTTATACTAGATTACTCCAGAGACAAAGATAAACATGAGGATATTGAGACGTTGAGCAGGAAAGAAAAAAAACTGTAATGAGGACCAGAAAGAGTGATGAAAAATAATTACTGTGAAACAGCAATAGACCAGTTTGTTGAGTCAGTTTCAATATTAGGCATAACTAGCTGTCAATATATGCAACTAAATGAAACACTGTAATTTGCTGAATTACATCATGATGTGTTTATTTTTATATATTCGCAGCTCTGATGCATACAGTTTTGAATGAAATTTTTTTTTTCAAACTCGCTCTGTGCTTATTCTGGTCGTCTGCGAGTTTCAGAAAGCTTTCTGAAGCAGGGTCACTATCCCTCAGTTTTGTTTTCACTGAGGAATGTTGGCCGAAGATGTGTTGTGATTTTGAAAGAAGTGGGCCGTTTAGTTTTGTTAACTCATTCCAAGCCAAACGTTTACTTTGTTTTCAGTAGTTAATGTATGTAAGACCCACCCAGAACAGGGTTTTAAGGATAGTCACCAGAAGATGGCAGTGCTGGATCATACAGTACCTGTCAGCTCAGTCAGGGGAAAGACATTTCTCTGAGGTTTCTTAATTAAATACTAGTGGAGTTATAATCAGTATTGAGTTTTGTGCATGTGGATTTTGTTAATCCAGATAGTAACAGATAATAAGGTTCCATCAGGAGTTACTATGATACTGCTTAGACTGGAGAAACGTCTTCAAATCAAGAAATGCGTAAACATAATTTGCAGGTATTTTAATTCAGTTTGATTTCATGCATGACTATTTTCCTAGAAAAAAAAGGCTACATTTCTATTACAGTTCTAACTTGTGCCAATGATTTATTGCAGAGATTGAAATTGTCTAACCTTGAAGAAAACTAAAAAAGTCCTATGTCCTGGATTTTGCATACTGGCTATTAGTCTTTGCACATTTTTGTGGCCTCGCTACTATGTCTTGGTCAAAATTTGTGCAACTTGATGCCTGAAGCACTCAGTCACTTCATCATTAAGGCCAGAAGGGCAGCCAGACCGTCTGAATGAATGGGGATAATAATTAGCAATGATAGCTGGCTAATTTCCGTGTGGACCAGAAGGAACAGCACTATGCTTCAAGGCACACTGAGCCTGTTTTTGAACTTTACAAGAGAATTCTTTGTCTGTCCAGAACATCTATGGGAAATATAGAGGTGTCTCCTTGATTTTCTGCTGTCTGATGATTTTTCCCTCTTCACTCCTTATTCGCTTTTGAGACTGTCTGTGACTTAAAGTAGACCAGAAAAGAAGGACAGTTTAAAGCTTAGAGCTAGATACTTTTGTCGCACTGCTATGTATCCCGATGATGGCATTTTTTGTGAAAGACACAAGTTCTAAATTGATATGTCAACTTAAAACATATATATATATATATATATATATATATATATATGTTTCAATAAGCACTTTTCTGCCTGAGTGTCTGTGTGCTGTGTGTTTTTAAAATCTGGCATGTCCTATGTAATCTGCTTAAGTATGATTTATGGTAGCCTTTTTTGGCCATGCTGAAAGCCAGATAAAACCACACCAGCTCTATATTTTTCTCCCTTATTCATCTTAAATTTAAAGAAGAAAGCACAACCTACCTATTTTTATTTTGTTAGTTGAGATTTGAAGGGGCTGTTTAAATAGTACTGTAAATAGTAATTAGGTGACAATTATATACTGATCATCTTAATTAGCAAAATTGTATAATAATAATAATAATAATAATTATTATTATTATTATTATTATTATAACAGAATTGTCGTTTCTTCTCCTCAGACACCTCATATGATGCTGTACGGAGGACAGGCTGGTCAAACAACGTGCATAGTGGTAAAGGTGCGTATGCAAAAATATTGAAGACAGTCTCAAAGAATCATGAATGAGCAAATCTACTAAGTTCGATCTAGCACACTAAATGGTTTTTCAGTCCCTTTAAAACAAGCCATAATGCAGAGAGGGTTCTAACTAAGATTGTGTAATGGTCTAGAATTATTGTGAAGCCATTTTGCTACATATTTAGTATACAGCATACCATACAGTGAGTTGTATGAATTGATGGCTTGGATGGAAGGGGAGTGATTAGAGAATCAATTTTATTCAACTTATCACTTTAATGCTGTATAAAGCACTTATACTGATGCGACTAGCTTCTCGTTTTTTTTTTCCTTTGAAGCAATGTGTAAAGAGACATCAGCTCACCCTGTGTTTTTCTCTCCCAGGCTCCCCCACTGTGGTCTCACAGAATGTATCTAAGAGCACTGAACAAACTCGGCCTCAGCCAGGTAACAAAAATGCACTTTTGTAATCATTTGACAATTTGGCATCATGCAAAACTAAGAGAACAAGTATAGAAACTAATGAGATATTAAAGGTGTTCAATAATTCTTACTCCGTTTGTTTCTCAGATCCATATCAGATCTTAGGACCAGCAAGCAGTCGACTTGCCAACCCAGGTAAGTAAAAAAAACGCACATTACGTCTTATTCAAGCATTCTTTTAACCCGTGTACATACCTTTGATATACATAAAACACATATCTGTGTATTCATTTCCAGGCTCAGGCCAGATCCAGCTGTGGCAGTTCCTCCTTGAGCTACTATCCGACAGCTCCAATGCTGGCTGCATCACGTGGGAAGGGACCAATGGCGAGTTCAAGATGACCGACCCAGACGAGGTTGCGCGGCGCTGGGGAGAGCGCAAGAGCAAGCCCAACATGAACTATGACAAGCTGAGCCGTGCGCTGCGCTACTACTACGATAAAAATATAATGACCAAGGTGCACGGCAAGCGATACGCTTACAAGTTTGACTTCCATGGCATCGCGCAGGCCACGCAACCTCACCCCACCGAGTCTTCCATGTACAAGTACCCGTCTGAATTGGCCTACGTGCCTTCTTACCACACTCACCAGCAGAAGATCAACTTCGTCTCGCCGCACCCACCTTCCATGCCCGTCACTTCGTCCAATTTTTTCAGCCCTTCTAATCCTTACTGGAGCTCCCCTACGCCAGGCATATACCCCAGTGCCAGTGTGCCAAGACATCCCAACTCCCACATGCCCTCTCACCTGGGCAGTTACTACTAAATCCTATCAGTCTTCTCTAGACGCCACGTGCCAACCCCAAGCTGCACTCTAAAGGAAGGCAAACTGAGAAAAAAGAAGGGAATGGAAGTTATTCAATTTGTAAAATGAAGGAGAATCAGGGCTAAATTCACTAAAGCAAGGAACTTCTTGAAGAACAAGGAAAAAAAGAGAAAGGGGAAAGAAAGAACCAAAAACTGGATGTTGTGTTGATCCACTTTGAAATGGAGTACTACTTATTCACAAGACAAGTATCTGTTTTTTTTTTGTCTGTTATTTTCATTTTCATACATTTTTGAGTCTCTTTTGTTGTAAACAGTATGGGCTAAAGCATCGCCTCGACACACATGCACCTACCCAATATGGGTTCAAACGTGAACTGTTTCTAGTCCCAAAAACTGGGGTATAACTTATGCTCGAGTTTAGACAAACATTACAGCACAAAAAAAATAAATAATTCAAAAGAAATGACAAATGAAAGAATCACTGTGACACTGTGACAACATTCTCTCTGCTAATACAGATAACATTAACATTCCAATGATTTCAGGAAAATGGTGTTTGTTCCTCTATCTGTTTTGTTTATATCATATGCTAAAGCTTATCCACAAATAGCAATCGCATAACAGGAAGGATATCTGGCAACATATATCTATATATATCTGGCAACTGGAAAGTACAGGTTCAGAGATGTTTTCTCTCACTATTCCTCCTAACTGGAATTCTGACGCATTGGCCGTAGCCGAGGAAAACAAGTGTAGGTTTGCACAGTGTTTTATCCATCAGTCACCACAATCCCACATGTCACATTCACAAGCAGGTCCCCCTAGCCAGGAATATTTTATTGGTTAGCCAAGGCGTCAATCAGCACAATCTCAAAAGTAACATTCCTATAAAGTCGGAAAGTCAATAAAAGCCTGACAGTGATTCCTATGAATTTCAGTGTAATGTAGCACTCCACGGGTGAAAGATGATCCCCTGCCAAAGGCTCGTGTCTGGTCTTGTGGAAGCCAATCGAAGATTGTAAAAAGCAGTAGTACTAACATGCAGTATTTAAAGCCAAACCTCGGAATCAGCGCTGATGTGAAAGCTGACCGTGAAGCAGACGATATGTTTTAATCCGCTTAGTGTTCATTTCGAAAGAAGCCCAAAGTGGTCTTACTTTCACCGCTGTACCTCACTGTGTTTATAACATTTCATACATTTGTATTTGTATCTTATTTGCCAGTAAGAATTCATTCAACTATAGCTCATCTCACATGATGTTAATCAAATGTCATTACCTGTTAAATGATGTTCCTGAATACAGTAACTTTGTTTTATTAAGTCATTACCTGAAGCTACTTAAATCACTGAACAGTTGAATGTGGACATTATGCAAAGTACCTCTTTAAAGAAAATTGAATGAATTAAACAAAACAACACAAAAGGTTGAAACCAGTGTGATCCTCAGATTCGCGAATGCTGTGCGTTCGTCAGACCTATTTGCTATTATTTTTTAATCAACGGTCAACTAGGCATTAAAAGCATCTTACTGTATAAATTATGCAGAGTTATTTTCATATGTGACAGTATTAAAAGAGCAAGAGAATGAATACGAGTTGACCTCGGTCAAATGCAAACTTTTTTAAGCCGGTGTTGAAGGTAGTATGTACAGCATTAGTGTTTTGTATCTGTACATTTGGGCAATAAATTTATGAATGTTTTTTTGTTTTGTTATGTGCTCTGTGCCTTGTGATAAGGTGAAAGTATTTGATTTATTGTTTTTTTTTGTTTGTTTTTTTGATGATACCACAGATGCCTTGTAGAAAATCATTTGCTTTACAGACCAGAACTGTAATACTGTAAGTGCCAAAATAAAAATACTTTTCTTGAGAAAGCTTTGAATCCCAAAGTCACCGTTTAAATGTGCCTCACAAATGATTGCAGGGTCGAAAACTAGACAGGTTTGATATTTCCATGCTTGAATTTTTTTAGATGTTTAAATAAATGAATAAATAAATACCCAACCCATCCATTTTTTAAAAATCACTATCTAATATGAAGGAATTGTGCTATTTCATATATGCAATGTATTTTGAATTTTAAATATATGAATTTATATAAAATATATATATATAATTTTGCAATTATTCTTTTTTTTTTACTTTTGTTGTTCCTGCAATGTATTATTACCTTTTATAAAAGGGTCATGTAGATAAATGTGATGAAAAATAAATGTTTTTACATTTTAAACTACTGAAATGTGCCTGATTGATTGATGTCATTACAGCATTACACATACTGTATTACCAGTGGATGATTGTAGTGGATTGGTTTAGGAATATAAGCTAAATTTCTACATCTTATAAATGCAAATGGATGAAGAAACAGTATGTATTTTTTTATTACTATTATTTTATCTTAGGAAATGCAATACTAAGAATAATAATAAGCAGAAATAGGAAAATTAATCAAGTGAAAATAACTAAAAATACAAATTTGTCATATTTCCTGTTCTAAGTTATCAGACAATAACACAATGACAAGTTATTGTCTGTTAAGTTACAACAGGCAATATGGAATTGGATTTTTTTTTTTTTACAAACTTTTACTTACTATTTTATTACATAATATTATGTGTAAAAAAAATCTTTGTGTACATAACATTTCTTTTGTATGTGCTGTAGGTTAGCCATGTATGCATGTAAGTGTGTACGTGACCATGTGTATGTGTATCTGTCTGTGTGTGTTTACTTGTGCCATGAACACATTTTCCTGTTTACTGGAAAGTCTCTGCGTCACTCTGAGTGTCATGATGTGAGTCAGAGAGCAGCACTTTTAAACAAGAGCATTCCACGGTGCACCACCCAACCTCCCATTTATAGACACCTTACAGAACATCATCACTTTGCAGGATTTTCCACCTCACTTTTCCAGTCGTTATTTATATCCTTTTTCCAAAGTGATTTTGTAAGATTACGTACTACATTTCAAACGTATATAGCACACATATACAATATACGGACAGTATATTACATTTAAAGAGTTAAATTAGTGCTTCTCAGTAAGACAACCAACATTCAACTACAGGCAATAAACAGGTCCTGCATTTAATCATTATACTTAGATTTCAGTTTGTACAATGTGGATGCAATGAGCCACAAAGTTTACCAGATTTCCATTGCTTAGTCTTTTACGCCCTCTTCTGGCTACACAGACTATAACCTATAAACAGGATTACAAATAAATTACAAACAGTGTGCAAAACTATTGTGTTATACATTTTTTATTACATATATTTTTTCTATATACATATTATGAGGTTTATATAGAACTAATGCACAGAAATTCATCTAGTAACTCTTTTTATAAACAATTACTAATGGTTAAACATTATACAAACAATTTGAAAAAGCAAGTATTATTGCAAGTATTATTGAATCTATTAAATAAAGGTATATATTTTAAAGCTTCAAACTTTACAATGTGAATATCCTTAACATTGAAGCAATCACCCCATATGTGCTTGTCGAATTATGTCCCATTCTACATTTAGTCTAATCTTCTCTTTCCACTTCATTCTGGAATGTGAATTTACAGTTGGTGTTCCAGTTCATCCCAAAGGGGATGAGTACATAGGGTTCAGATCAGAGCTTTGTGCAGGACACTGGAGTTCTTCACGGAGGTCATTTTGTGCTTTGTCATGAAAATTATAATCTACTACTTGTATGTTTAATTATCTATATCACAATATGTCTTGATGACTAATAATATGGCAGATACAATACAGTGATGAAAAAAGTACCCTGCATGTGTAAGATGGCGAAGGTACCTGCTGCACTGAAAACACTATTATTAATCATAAAGGTAACTAAATTTGGTATGTTGAAAGTGTAAAAGTGTTTTGTCAAAAACGATCAAGCTACATCTCTGTTTTACAAGGCGATAAAGCTTAAATACTTAATATTTCTGTGATTGGCATAAGAAGGAAGTACCCCATGATAAGGGTAAATCTATACTTAAAAACGTACATACATTACACATAGGTAGCAGGGATCTGGTTTTAAAATTTTATAAGCCATGGAAGCCATTTGAGGACTCTGCAAAGTGACTGGCATAATGAACTGATTTTACAGGAGCCATTTTGGCAAAGTTGGAGAAATCTACATGATACTTTCCCTCTTTGCTGCGTGAGATGATAGGGAGGAACTGATAGCCCCACAAGATCTCTTTAGGAAGATAGGACGTTCTGACCTGGCAGGAGGAGCTGGTGGACTCTGCAGTGCCGTCGAGAAACACCACTAACTCAAACTCCTGCTGCTGTATGGTTTGTGCTGTCATATGAAAGAACGGGCTTGATTCATCAATGATGTGGTACAGGGTCAACGGACAGACAAAGAAGAGGTTGTCCTTTCCAGCATCTACAATGAAATCTATCTTGATCTGGTCCATTATGATGGTCTCACCTTCAGGTGTGATGGTTGTTTGAAGAAGTTTTCCATAGATCTGACTCCCGACCATTAAGGATTTGCGAATATTTGCAACACGTATCTGCAAACAGAGTTTGTCTTTATGAGAGGAAATAACCGCCATCTTGCTAAAATTGATGGTTTTGCCTCTTTTCTTTCCTCGGGCAACTTTAGTCATAATTACCCCACACCAAAAGCAGATCATCACCGTCCCAAACACAACCTGAAATGTTAATATGGTGATGGTACTTGGACAATATGGAGTGATCATTCGATAACCGTAACCAATGGACATCTGACTTTCTATAGACTGAAGGAAGGCACCAGTCAAATCAAAAAGATTTATTACACAAGGCTTATGGTCAGGTGGTGGGTTTTGCCAGTATAGGTCACCATTAGCAAAAGCAGACCAGTACCAGAGTAGTCCAAAACTGAACCAGCCAAGAACATAGGCAGCTGCAAAGAGAAAAAGGACGTAACGCCAACGCATTTCCATTAAAGTAGTCCAGAAATCTAAAAAGTAAATGAAAAATTGGCTGTGTCTCACACTGCCATATGCGATGTTGCAGTGACCATCCTTTGTGACCAACCGGTTTTTGTGGATCCGGCGCTTAGTCAGGTAGTGTAGGAGAAACTGTGGCAAGGAGCGTGTCATTTTAAGTGCAGCCTGAGTTTAAAACTTAGGACACGGAACATAAATTCAAGTTGAAGGTCTTCTTCCGGAATTTTCCCACCTCTGCACTCTTTGATCTAAAAAACATATACATGGTAATAATAAATTTCAAAAAAGTTTATTTTAGAACCACACAGTCAAACTATTTTAATATTAGGTTCATATTATAAATGTATACAAGAAAATGTTTACAATAAATATATAAGAAGTATAGTAACTTTGATGGTTAAATGGTAGTTTGTGATTTCCATCAGGATAGCAAACAAAATTTCAGTCCTCCTGCCTATGCTTCAAGGACCACACTTTACGATCAGTGTGTTATTTTACGCTAAAATAATAAAGTATAAAAAGACTTACCTAAAGTTTCAATTCACAAGCCTCAACTATTTGTCCTATTTATTTATATATTTTCTATATAATGGAACTAATTTTTTTTCATAAGTCCTTGTCTCTTTTCCATTGCTCATCTTCTTTTCAAAATATCTTAGCTCTTGTCTGACACGTTTTTACTAGTAAGCCTGACTTTGGTGTGTAATGTTTACCTGTATACAATTGTCAGTTGATTCCTGGAGAGAGGATGTCCAGATGATGTCTCACTGTTGTGATACAGTTTAATGGTTTTGCATTTTACTGGGTTGGGTTCTTGTAGACTGTACTGTTTTCACAACACCATCCAACAAATGAAAATTTCTAAGAATTTGCACAAACCATTTTGCCTGAAAAGTATCATCATAATTCTTAGTATATCACAGGATATTAAGTTATCTGACAGGACAGTGTCTTTATCTGTTATGGAATAGCACCAAATACAAGTATAATTATATTGTTTTTATTCATATTTATTTGCTTACATAAAAAAATGCTAAAATTTATAAAGGTTATATGATATTCACTGAACTAAAGTGTTGAATCCTTAGCTGAGTTGGGCTTGGGATTGGAGAAAAAAAAACTCATCTTTACTGATGATGTAACTAACGACCATGGCCTGGTTTCCCGAAAGCTTCTTATCACTAAGTTGTTCTTAAGTTGTACCTTAATCTCTCTCTTAACGTTAGGTAAGTTACACGTTCGTAAGGTTGGTCTGGACCAGCCTTAACTCACTCTTAGCGTTGTTTCAGCTCAAGACGCTAGTCGCCTTTATAAATCAGCAGTGTATGCAAGCACATTATGGCACGTTATCAAAATCATATTAATGATGGAATATACTGTAGGCCTGTTTAAGAATTTTATTTTGTTTGATATCAGAACTAATTGAGAGACTTTTAATTAGCCTATTTCATAATGTGACTAAGGCATTAAAATTGCCAATCACTTTTAATATTGAACAGGTGGCAAAAAAATTGGCTCTAAGTGGCTAAGATCGTATAAATGGGTAATCATGGTGGTGTCCAGAAAGCAACAGATATGGCAGGGATACAGCGTGTTGTTGTGCTAAACCGAAGACGCCGTCCTGTCCGCGGAGCCGTGTGGTTCATGTAAATTTTTTTCATTAAGCAAAAGGCAACAGATTATGGAGCTTCTTGACCTGCTCAGACCTGCGCTTGTCAGGCCAACGTGTCGTACTTACGCTCTACGTCCCGATGTCCAGCTGCTTGCTGCTTTTTATTTTAAATATGTTTCATTGATCATTAGCCATCATCCATGACTCGATGGACTTTTCTTTTGACATGTTTTATTTTATGATGAAATTTGATTTAGTTAAATAAGAAAATAAACTTGGAAGTTTCAAACCCTGCATCCCTTTTTCTGAGTGATTGTAATGCTTAAAACCTCTACTCTGTCATCTCATCGTATTCATTACATAACTGCGCTATACAACCCAAACCACTGACATGCTTCTCCTAAAGTTGTATAGACCTACACATTAGAATATCTCTGTCAAAAGTTAACTAAAGAAAAAGTATAGAAGACCGAAGCTGTTTGTCAATCAACTATGATTGTATACCCAGTTCGTTTCACAGGTTACATGAAAATATTAGCAACAGTTTGGTGATTTAAATTATATATTTGTCTATTATGGCCTGTTATTGATAAGTTAACCCATATCGAAATAAACGTTATTGGAAGAATTTTGTGCAATATTTAATTTGCATAGAAAGTGCCGTCTTTCTTAACGCTGTCATGCAAAAGGAGTCAAAAATCAATTCCTGAGCAACTGATGTCAGCTAATTCAGTACCTTTACTGTAGACAGCGCCTTGTAACGTCGGACGTAAGAGGCAGCAACTTAAGAAGACTTCTAAGGGACAGTTGGGGAAACATACTTAGAAAAGTAAACAACTTACATAAGATATATCATAAGATATATCTTCTTAGCGTGCTAAGAGTGTTCGTTATTGGGAAACCGGGCCCATGATAGTAGAATATATTCTTAAGAAACATACTGAAAATTTAAACACAAATGCATCCAAGATAATTAGAAAGAAATGTATCATTCAGTAAGACAATGACCCAAGGTAAATGACAGCACAACAAAGGAACAACAAGCGGAGGGTTTCAGAATACCGCAGTCAATCGATCTTCACTCAACTGACACTGAAAGGAGATGCCCTAAACCCTTTCAGGGGAAAAAATATATACATATATAACTATTAATTAGATAATTAAATAATAATAATAATAATAATAATATTAATAATAATAATAATAATAATACCTACATTTACATAAATGTACGTAAATAATTGATTGGATACTAATACAGTTTCACATCCAGTGCTTAACTGTAAATGATGATTATATGCACCTACTGTAAGCCTATGTGCTAAATGTACATAATATAATATAATAATAATAATAATAATAATAATAATAATAATAATAATAATAATAATAATAAATAAAGTTTTTGTTTGTTTGTTTGTTTGTTTGTTTGTTTGTTTGTTTTAATGGACAAAATTATAGAATTTTTGTTGTATTTTTGCACAATACTGTATTTAAAACAGCTTTTTTGGTTTTACTGAATGTCCCGGAGAATATGAGTTCTATTGATAACTTTAACTCACTTGCTCCTTTCTGTTTTCATGCAAAACTTAGGAGTCTACATTTCTTTTTTTTTCCCCATATAAAAACTGGTATAGATAGATAGATAGATAGATAGATAGATAGATAGATAGATAGATAGATAGATAGATAGATAGATAGATAGATAG
>JAQMYJ010000038.1:7635520-7655176 GCA_030014305.1 Clarias laeviceps
GGGTCAGAAATCTGGCTGATAAGCAAGTGATCAAATACTTATTTGACACAGTAATTCACAAATAAATTGTTTAAAAAGCATACAATGTGATTTCCGGATTTTTATTTTTAGATTCTGTCTCTCACTGTGGAAATGCACCTATGCGGAAAATTGTAGACCCTCCATGATTTCTAAGTAAGAGAACTTGCAAAATCACAGGATGATCAAATACTTATTGACCTAACTGTATATATATCCAGATCCTTTCAAATTCTCTTGTTTATATGTGAATGTTACAGAACTAAAACCCCATGTTGTATATGTGGAAAGAGCTAGATACTGGGATTTTCTGGGTAAATTCTGAGAATGAACAATATCTTGTTGACTTTGTTATCCATTGTGTCCTACGTTTCCATTGTGTAAACTCACCCTGATTTCCTGTAATACGAAGAAAAAAGCTTTTTTTTTTTTTTTTTTTTTTTAGATAAATGTAATTTATATTTATATTTTTGAATGTTATATGCCCTGTTATAATATGCCCTTATAGGAACAACAGGAAACATAAGAATTAATGAATATGAAGTAGAGCAGGGATTAGCAAAAAAAAGAAAGACATAAATAACTTTGTGTGATCCTTGACAAGCTCAACACTTGTTGTAACATTTTACTGCTTTTACTGAAGTTTACATTTAACTGTCTCTATAACACAGTAATCATTATATACTGTATCTACTCTTGATTTATTTTATACTTTTCATTAAAGTTGGGTATAACACGTTATGTATTCTAATTACTTTTACTGATAATGCAGTAATGTAACGCATTAATCAATCAACTGGACAAATACATTAGTTTTATTCTAAAGCATTTTGTATCTGATCAAATTATGAAATGTTCACCCAAAATAGTTACTAAGACAAACAGTTACACAGGAGATTGAAGGTTTAGGCCAGTGTATTGCTTGCTGAATAAGAGGAAGAGCTAGAGCTGTTGAAAATTGTGCTTTTTATAGATAAATGCAAATTATATATAAATATATATATCATTTATATATAACATATGCATATGCATTTCTTTAATTGGATCTATCTATCTATCTATCTATCTATCTATCTATCTGTCCATCCATCCATCCATCCATCCTTAGGTCTTATAAGCATTTTATTGCATATCATACCTTGTATATGTCAAATAAAAATTGGAATTTGAAATTGAATCCATGGGATCTCTAGGTTGTGCTGGAACATTAGCAGAGGATCCTTTGGGTGCTGTGAGTTGCGTGGTTGGGTTTCTGTAGATATACAGTAGCTTATTTGTCTGGCACATCCCATTAGTTGATTAATTGAGGGACAATGAGCCATATCTACAGATACTGTACCCCACTACACAACTCACAGCACCCAAAGGAGCCTCTGTAGATATGGCTTTTTTGTCTGGCACATCCCATTAGTTGATTGATTGGTTAAGTGGTTAAGATTATAAAAAGTGTAAAAAGATGTCAAAGAAAAGTGTTCAAAACATAATTTATTCAGTCAGCCATCAGCAGTCAGGGTCACTGTGGTTCCAGAACTAATCCTGGGAACACTAGGCTTAAAGAAAAAACATATGACACCAGTCCATGCAGACACAAGACATTCACAAACACAGACCTATGTCAATGCACCTGCAGTACTACAAAGAAGATGATTACAAAGTTGAGAAAAAAAGAACTTTCATGCATTATATACAGGTAGCACGGAACTGGTCATTTACTTTCATTTCCTGAAAACTGCCACAGTCAGTAGGGGTACTATAATGATGAGAGACCCCTGGTGATTTTTCAAAATGACTGGCACAGGGTGCTGTATCCACAGGAGCCACTTTGGCAAAGTTGGAGAAATCTACATGATACTTTCCCTCTTTGTTGCGTGAGATGATAGGGAGGAACTGATAGCCCCACATGATCTCTTTAGGAAGATAGGATGTTCTGACTTGGCAGGAGGAGCTGGTGGACTCTGCAGTGCCATCAAGAAACACCACTAACTCAAAGTCCTGCAACTGTATGGTGTCTGCTGTCATTTGGAAAAATGGGCTTGATTCATCAATGATGTGGTACAGGGTCAATGGACAGACAAAGAAAACGTTGTCCTTTCCAGCATCTACAATAAAATTTATTTTGATCTGGTCCATTATGATGGTCTCACCTTCAGTTGTTATGGTTGTTTGAAGAAGTTTTCCATAGATCTGACTCCCAACCATTAAGGATTTGCGCATGTTTGCAACTCGTATCTGCAAACAGAGTTTGTCCTTATTAGATGAGATAACCGCCATCTTGCTAAATCTGATGGTTTTGCCTCTTTTCTTTCCTCGGGCAACTTTAGTCATAATTACCCCACACCAAAAGCAGATCATCACCGTCCCAAACACAACCTGAAATGTTAATATGGTGATGGTACTTGGACAATATGGAGTGATCATTCGATAACCGTAACCAATGGACATCTGACTTTCTATAGCCTGAAGGAAGGCACCAGTCAAATCAAAAAGATTTTTGACACAAGGGTTATGGTCAAGTGGTGGGTTTTGCCAGTATAGGTCACCATTAGCAAAAGCAGCCCAGTACCAGAGTAGTCCAAAGATGAACCAGCCAAGAACATAGGCAGCTGCAAAGAGAAAAAGGACGTAACGCCAGCGCATTTCCATTAAAGTAGTCCAGAAGTCTAAAAAGTAAATGAAAAATTGGCTGTGTCTCACACTGCCATATGCGATGTTGCAGTGACCATCCTTTGTGACCAACCGGTTTCTGTGGATCCGACGCTTAGTCAGGTAGTCTAGGAGCAACTGTGGCAAGGAATATGTCATTTTTAATGCAGCCTGGAATAAAGAGACAAAACATAGAAACACGTGACCTTAGAAGAGTTCAGCTTCAAAATTGTTGCAAAAATTGTACGCCATTAACTACAGTATGAACAAATTCAACAAACTCAATAGGACAGATTTATTTCATTAAGGCAGTCTAGTTATTAAAATATTCCACTCATTATTATAGTACGTGTGTGAAAATTGTACAGTATAATAAAATGTGTACAGTATAATAATATTTTGTCTATTTATTAAAACCAAAAGAGCTTTGTATTCCTGAACTTTTCTTTGTCCAATTCGACATTACAATAATAAGAAGAATGCAAAAAAAAATCCAATAATTATGATAACATTTGTTAGTAACAAAGTTAAATGTCTGCATGACTGCTTATTTTACATGGACTCATTTGTGATATACATGGCTTTTGGTAAATATATGTGTTTTTTTCACTCTATACAGATTTAAACACCTTTACAATGTAGTGTCATACAAATTTACAAATATTATTTAAATTAAATGTCAGGTATTTTTCATCTGTATGGAAGAACTTTAGAAACACATTAACATAACAACTGTATAAGAAAAAAAAAAATCCTGTCTTAATTTAAAAGTAACTGTGGTCAGTAACCAAGGTCTTCATGAGCGATTAAGTAGTTCAGCTAAGCTATTTTACTAAAAGGATCTGGAGGAGGATGTGTTATTATTAATTAATTAATTAAAATAAAAAGAGTATTTGTGCAAGTTGGCAGATAGTAGATACGTATGTTTCTTCACAGTAATAGAACATAAGTGTTCTTGATTACATCAGGCATTGTTCAAGTAAGGTTACTGCATTCAAGAAATGCTGTCTCAGGTTCATGTCCTTGTTCATACACAGTAACACACTGTAAATAAAATTTTCAGTGTAGTTAAACTTACATTTTTAATAACCTAGGTGACAATTTCAAGGTCATAGTGATGTTTTTGACAGCACAAATATTAAGAATCTTACCTTTGTTCAATTAAATGCTTTATTATTCTGACATTTATTCTGCTTTACTTATATTTTTATTGCAACAACATGATAGCTATTTATATTAATACATAATTTGACCCAGATTCATACTGGAGCTACCTGAGCTACCTGAGCACTGGTCAAATTAGTATGCAAAGTCATGAATTAAACAAACACACCAATGAGTTGTATTGGATACAGTGAAAATAACAAAGCGAGAGTGTGCAAGTGAGAGAGAGAAAGAGAGAGATTTCCAAAAAAAGAAAAAAAATACAGTACACATACCTTCTTAATAAATTCTTGAATTTCTCGAAGGAAACTTTAACTGGTTGGGACCACAATCAGCACACCTTTTCACTGTGATTCTTCCAGAACTCTAAACTCCAAATGAGGTCTCTAGTTTATTTCAGTGCTACTACCTGCTTTAAGGGATATCAAGTTCAAGGGAATCAGACTAACCAATCATATTTGTCTGTTTTGTGAATTCAATAAGAAACCCCTTGTATTTTAAATAGATTTTATTTTTTTAAATAAAGAAATTCTGACTCAATAACATTTTAACCAGTCCTGTTTCGTATTTCTTTAGAGAGTGCTTGTGGTGTGTAAAGATTAGAATGGGGGCTGCTATTTTCTCCTTATTATCTTTAAGAACAAAGAATGAAAGCATGTATCCTTCATGCATGAGAATGCATTTATACTAGCAGCCGTTAATCTATATGCTGCTAATTAATATGTTCCTGTCTCAAAGAAACCCCATCCAATGACTATTGCCCTGTAGCCCTGACCTCAGTAGTGATGAAGTCCTTTGAGGGGGTAATCAGAGATGATGCCATAGCTCACCTCCTTCACACATCACTTACTCACCTAGACTCACCAAAGCACCACATAGGACTAAACAATCTGATCTGCTTTCTTTGTTCTCTCACACAATAACAATCTTCCTATTCATACATTACTTATTCCATTTGCACCTTTACACACATTTGCACATTGCCTACTGTCTGGGTCTTTCCACATTGTTCTGCTCATAATTGGACATAGGTAATTTTTCATACAAATGAGGACTAACTCAGTTGTAACCTATCCTTTAACCTATGCACTTAACATCTGATACCCTTCTATTTCCATTCATATAAGATTGACAATCTAATTAATAGAACATATTTTTCATTTTTTAGCTTTTCCATTTTCTATATTTGTATAGTTGTGTCTTATTTCATATTTTATTTCTTTATTTGACTACTCTATTTTCTTTTTTAAATTTTAGGTCACAAGCTGTCGTATAAGCATTTCACTGCATATTATATTGTCTATGACTGTATGTGACAAATACAATTTGAATTTGAATTTTAATTGTTGAAAAAAAGCCATGATAAGTCTCCATGTGGCTTGTCACAAACTGCAAATAAGATTTTTTTTTTTTATTGTTTTTTTTTTCATCAATGTTTAACGGGGCAGGTCTAGCAAGAGGCAGAACTGTGAAAAAATATTCTGCACTGCACAGATCCAGTAGATCCACAGGTGCCTACGCCACGGAGTTTTGACCATACAGAGCCATGGTCTTCTAGACGCATGGTGGTCTGGCGACTGCGCTGTAAGCACAATCAGTGCAAATATGCTGCATGTGGTGGCGTGTTTATTTAAGGGCCCTGATGGTAGCACTGGTGAAGGTATCAGGGCCAAAGACAAAGCACACAAAGGCAGAGGCAAAAGACTTCCTAAGACTGCTTAATTACCCCCTCTGGCAAGCCAGAGAGCTGCAATGTATTTATCCTGGAGTGCTCACTAATATTCGAGCTGCAACCTTCCCAGTTTCCAACTGAAAGGGTGAAGGTTGTATTTATGTTGTCTCTGCTCAAAGGCAAAGCACTAGAGTGGGTCACTGCAGTGTGGCAGCACCTCCTTTATGAGCATGCCACTTTTAGTGTTTTCATTGATGCACTTAAGGCTACATTTCACCATGCACATTTGGTGAGCAGTGTAGTGTCGCTCCTCCTTTCCATTCGTCAAGGGAGGTAATTTTTAGCTGACTACACTGTTGAGTTTCTTACCCGGGCCGCCAGTTCAGGGTGGAGCAACAAGGGCTCTCCAAGTGTAAAAGATGAGCTATTAGTACATTGTCCTCCACAGGATCTTAAGGAATTATATAGGCTAGCCATCCAGGTGGACAACTGCCCTTGTGAGTGTCAGGCAGAATGCTCCTGCAGCTCCAGACAGGGAACATCTCCTCCACCCCTAAAACACCACTCTGAGTACCTAGCCAGTCGCTCTCACAACCATAGTCACAGAGCCTCACCTCTTTCAATGGAAACAAAGCCTGAGACTTCACATTCTGTCCCTGATTTAGAGCCTGAGTTAGAGCTAGAAGACATGGGAGAGCCCTTCAGTGCAGTGTCCCACAGGGCTCGCAGAGGGCAAGTGACGCTCATGGCAAGGCAAGCCACAGATGGGTTCACCCCAGGAGGTGTGGTCAGTTTCTACCTAGAAGTCAAGTCTTCCTACCAGCTATGCTCTACCCAAACTCTTCCTACCAGCTGGAGAGTCCAAGCAGAGGCACTCATCGATTCGGGGACATGGGGAATTTTATTGATGGGAGTCTAGCCAAGGCATTGGGCATACCAGTTAGCCCACTCCCTTATTCCATCCTGTTGGTCTCCCTGGCTGTCCAGCCAATTAATTTGGGATCTGTGATTTAGCGGACAGCCCCAGTTACACTATGGACTCAGCATCACTCCAAGTAAACTCTTCCGAGTTGTGTTGGACTAATGGCACTTAGTTATTAACCTAGTTAACCCAGTGTAAGTATGTATCCAGTGATGTAAACTTTAAAGCACTTTTTGTAAGTCACTCTGGATAAGAGCGTCTGCCAAATGCCTAAATGTAAATGTAAATGTAAATGTCGTTTCTGGTAACCTGGGTGTACAAAGAGTAGTGATAGGGCTCACCTGGCTGCAACAGCCCAACCCTAACACTGACTTACAGTTTTGAACTGGAGATGTCGGTGTGCCCTAAGCCTTAAGGGTGTCCAACACCCAGTCCTAACACCTCCTGCCCCAGTATCCCTTACTACTGCCCGTCAGGGCTACTGGGATGCATGCCCATGTCAATAGCCTATCCTAAACACCTCACACCTTATTTCCCCACATACATCCACTAATGGGATAACATACTGATGCTCCATGTGTTAGTGCCAAGCGAAGAACCACCAGGCTTGGTGCCAAGAGCCTGGGTGAACAAGCACTCCCTGCTCAGCGGGGTCCAGATTGATTTTTGGAAGTTGGGAGCCGTCTGTAGACGGGGGTACTGTAATGACTTGGGTCTCGTGAGGGGCAGAGCTGAACAACCTGCAGTGTTCAGACAAGTAGATCCGCAGGCACCTATACCTTGGAGTTCTGAACAGGCAGCGGTGCGGTCTTCTGGTTGCCATGCAACAGTGCTGCGAGCACAATCAGTGCAAGCACACTGCACCTTGTGGTGTATTTATTTAAGGGCCCTGATACCTGTGCACTTTATGCGATCATTTAGGTAGAACCAGTAAAGGTATTAGCGGCATGACACCACTTACGCGTGCGCTCTCAGTTTGTGTAAACAGGCAATTTAATGCATACATAAATCCTTTTGATTAGTGTGACTGGTGTGTTTTCATTGGGTACTACAGTTTCCTTCCACACTGCAAATACATGCAGACTAACTGGCGTTTCCAAATTGTCCATAATGTGTGTGTTTGTGCCTATTCGCCGTGATAGATAGATACACCACACCATCCAGCATGTACCCAACCTACCCCTACCAGTGCCCTGAGTCCCCTGAGATTGGCTTCAGGCCTCCTGCGACAATTGGCATAAAGAATAAATGAATATTCCTAGCAATGTTTAAATCCATTTGGCTTGATTTGACAAATGTTATAAGTAACTTTTACCAATGTTTTTTTATTTTTATTTAATAAATCTATTTGAGAATTTACTGCCCATTATAAATCATGGCCTAGGCATCTATTAGTTGAATTGGAATTAAATAATTTAAAACTTTAACATTTTAAAATGCTAGATAAGTTAAGATACAGGCAAAAAAGAAATATATTTCCTTTTTCATAAAAAAAATTTTTGGAACTACTATAGTATTTTTCCTTGTTTGGTTGTGTTCATTATTGTCTTTGGTCAACATTGCAAATTTTCCCCCTTATTGGTTAACCACAGCTCTGGTGCTAAAAGTCTAAAGCCAATAAAAGCACAAGTACATTGTTTTACCACTATCAAGCTACCTCCATTAAAACAGGTCACCAGGAAGTTATTTTAATCAGGAGTCTGTATTAGAATTGTATTAGTTCATTGTATTAGAATTAGGAAGCAAACCAGGGTCTTTTTGTATGTGAAGCAGTTGTACCAGGCACTCTTAATTTTTTTTGCCCTTTCTGGTTGTTTTTTGGTTCTGCCACTGCATCACATGAAGGCACTTACTGCAATTCTTTCTAGCAGCCTCCACAGCCTTCAGTATTTAAATAAACTGTGAGGTGCATTTTGATCACCAGTAATGTTATTATGCTGTAGTATATCTTGCCCTGATATACACACATCCGAGGGCATCTGATTCAAATTTTAAGTATGTAGAAAATGAAGGTGCAACCAAACTAAAAAGAAATTACTATTATTATTATTATTATTATTATTATTATTATTATTATGACTTTTTCTCAGATATTAACATAAAATTAATTTAAATATAATCATTTAAGTTCATTCCTTATACTGTAATTTAAGTATATAGAAGCCTGGTCTATGACTGAACATAACTGCCAGGATGTGTCGCAAAGATAGTTGATAAGTGGATGATTTTACTAGACAAATTTCAATTACCATGGCAGGATATGAAAGTTAATTTCCCAAGTTTTAAGGAAAGGTCTAAAACATCAGAAAACCAGATATTTTATGGTGCATTTTTCCATAAAATATTTTAATGCAAATATTCCAACAGGTAAACGGAAAGGGAAAAATACATAAAAGAATCCCAAAGAGGATTACAGATTAGCTACTTTATCATCGCAAATCCGAAGATCAACAATTACACCTTCTTAGGAATTATGTTCAGAGATAAAGTAAATAGCAAATGTCTATAACTTTTTAGTGTATCTACATAGTGTCTATGTACTGTATGGTATCTATGTATTATAGACTAAAGTATATGCAAAAGTCTTGGGCACATGCAAATAAGTGCTGCAGACCAGATTTGCCTTCAAAAAATAACAAATGATGTCCCGAAAATTGTAATTGATTAATTGATAAAACAAGGTCAGTCAGTTGAATTTTATAATATATACAATATATAGCAAATATGAACCACTTATATTCATTTGGTTGGTTTGGTTGGAAGCATGGTTCTCTTCAATCTTTGTGTAATTTGCTGAGAATATCCACAGGCTTTTCAAACACCAAGTTCTATTGTCTCTTTTTTAGGTGCACCTTAGAAACATGTACATATTGTGTGTATGCAATTACAATGCCTAGAGTAGACCAGTAGTTACTTTGGGCAGTTTCTAAGGCCTGTCTTTCTCTTGCCCATAAAAGAAATAGTACAGTCTGTGTGATATGAGTGTATCAGGTTTAGTGTACATACTGTATAGTGCAGGTATCGGGTATGTGTGAAAAGTGACCGAAAGAAGTGTAGACTGACAGACCATATGTATATCTAGGTGTACCTGAGCGTTTGATTACAGGTTAACAAGTTGCTGTATCAATTTCAAGAAGAGTATTATCATGTTACATTCAAATATTATTTACACCTCAGTAAGCTTTTGTGTTTTTCTCTTGAAGGAATTCCTACTTGTTTCATGCCAGGAACAACATAATTATAAAGTAGACTAATGATTTTTTTTTTTTGCTTCCATGACTTGCATTTACACGAAAGGTCTAGGTGAGTTCTCAGAAGGGGTAGACATTCCCTGAGAAACAAAACACACCATCATCTTGCTTACTCTATACTAACCTATGTCCTGAAGCATGTTGTGTAAATCCACCCTGCGTTCCTGTACTGAAGAAAAAAACAAACAAACTTACTGATTATCTTTACAGATAAATATTATATGCACCAAGTCCAGCCTCACTAGTAGGAGGAGACAATAGGAATCCCAAGTGATGAGGAACATGAATTTAGAAACAGTTTTGACATTTTGAGGAAAGGATTATAGTGATGTGATTATCCTTACAATTTCTGTTCAAAATAGTCACGGCGTGTTTGAAGACAGAAGACTAAAGTCATAGATATACAGCAGGTAAGTTTAGCTCCATGCATAGTGCTTGAATTGAACAGTTAACTTTACTCTCTCTTGAAAGTTGATATGTAGAATAGTTTTCTATTTAATTTGTCTTGCTATGTTAATATGTGGATTGTTTAGTGCCATTTTTACATTATAAATCCAGTGGAATCATTTGAGGTAATTTAGATTTAAGTAAAAATCATTACACCTTTAAATGTAAATTCCACCATTGATTGCAGTACTAGTGTTAAAACATATATGGCATAATACAGGGAATAATAGGGAATGTGAGTGAATACCATTATAGTTTCCAAATCCCAACAATATTTCTATGTTTAAAAAACACTTTCAAATTAATGTATTTAGTGCTTGTGGTCCAACCTTTGAAGGTCATTAAAAGAGAAAAAAAATCACTTTAAAGATAATTCCATTTGCTTTAAAATTTACTTCTACAATAAAATTATTTAAATGACTGAAACTTTTCAATTATACATTAGTAATCAATACACTAATATATATGTATATATATATATTTTTTTTTTATGCAGACTGTGTATATTTAACTTCACTGAAAATGACACGTACCATACCACAGTTGGTCAGAGACTACTTGGAGGAGCGCCGGATTCAACGAAACCGCCTAGTGACTAAAGATGGTCACTGCAATATTGAATATGGACATGTCTGGTACAGCAGTCACTTAGCCTACCTGCTAGACTTATGGACCACCATCTTGGAGCTTCGCTTCAGCGTTGTCATGATCTTATTTACATGTTCATTTTTTCTCAGCTGGTTTTTGTTTTCTGTTTTATGGTTTTGGATTGCTTACAGTAACGGAGATTTGTGGTGGCAATACCCTCCAAATGATCATACGCCTTGTGTAATTAATGTCTATGGTCTGACCAGTGCTTTCCTTTATTCTTTAACAAGTCAGATGACTATTGGTTACAGTGTCCGAGTCATCACTCCAGTTTGTCCAGGTGCCATCACCCTTCTTGTTGTTCAGACTATAATTGGTACAATCATTAAGAGCGTCTGGTGTGGAATCGTCATTTCCAAGTTTTCCTTGCCTAAGAAAAGAGCTAAAACAATCCAGTTCAGTGAAACGGCTGTCATTTCCCCCAAAGACGGTGCCCTCTGTTTGCAACTCAGAGTCGCCAATCTTCGTAAAACTTTGATGGTTGGAAGTAACATATATGGAAAACTGCTTCGAACGACTGTCACACCTGAAGGTGAGACTATCATTATGGACCAGATCAAGATTGATTTCCTAGTAGATGCTGGGAAAGACAACTTGTTCTTCGCTTGCCCTTTGACCATCTATCATGTGATTGACAAAACAAGTCCATTCTATGAGATCTCAGTGGATACTCTGCAACAGCAAGAATTTGAGCTTATAGTGTTTCTTAATGCCACAGATGAGTCCACAAATTTCTTTTGTCAGGTCAGAACATCATACATTCCACGAGAGCTCATGTGGGGTTATGAATTTTTCCCCATCATAACCCGGAACAAAGACGGAACATACTGTGTGGACTTTTCTGAGTTTGCTAGAGTGGTACCTGTACTAACACCTCATTGTCCTTACTGTTTTGATGATGAGGCAGCCCATAACTATAACCCCAGATACAGCACTGATAATCAAAAATTAAGTGGTAAACTTTAAATTCATGTGATGTTCATAAAGGCTTCTACTGTAATATGCAACCTTTTAAAATGTACCCTTGTTTTAAAATATTGTTCATTGATTGGACACTGCAAAAAATGGTAAAAAATACGATTAACATACATGGAGTTGACAAACATACACTGACTGGAATTTGAGTTGATATTACCAGGAGTTACTGTATATAAGAGATACATAAATGTTTTATTATATTTATACAACAGTCTGTATATTGAGTGTAACTAGGTAGAGTGTAGCTTTCATTCTGTAAAATAGTTCCTGAGACAAAGATGACATTTATCTAATAATCTTTATATTTCTTGGTATCACTTATGCTACAACAAGATGACAATTAACTGTTCTGCGACATGTAATTCAGCTACTGGATCATTTATTAATTAGATTGGTAGATCCTAACATTGTGTTACTAAAGATTCCTAATATGAGAAACTCTAATATCAATTTCTGTATTTTTCTTAATGTTCTTATTCTGGAAAACAAGCCTAATAACACATCTAACTCTACTTACTTTTAAGTATTTATCATACACCTTCCTAGCAAAAATAATCAATAAAAAGTGTGTAATTTTACAAGAATATCATGGTATCAGTAAAGCTGTTCTCTAAATGCAAAACAAGTTACATTTAGTCTTATTTAATGGAATCTGGACTTCCTGAAAAACATTTTTGGCTCTTATTTTTAGTGCAGTTTCAGTGGAATGTTTTTTTGGCCACACAGTGACCTATAAATCATTCAAGCATTAAAAAACTACATCTAACTCAAGGCATGAACCACTGAGAAAGAGATGCAGATGATGACTAATGATCAGGCTGGTGATTAGTACACTGGTGATGCTAAATGCTGAGTGGTTAGAATAGGGGAAATCATGTATTAGGGCCGACTTTTGCACAGTAATAATATGCAGTATGTGGGCATTTCTAAAATTAATTGATGTATAGAAATGTTATGACATTTATTTTTACAATATTGTCTAATAGACTGATAACCTGATTATGGTATGTCAATAAAGATTATTTTGCCGACATCTTCTTGCTTTTGAATGACTAAAAAGATATTCATGGATTGTAATTATGTGTCATCATCATGTTTCAGCAGTACAAGTTCATATACTTGTAAAATTACCAATAACATGAGAATGACTATGACATTATATGCTAGGGTTGAAAATGAAATGTATCCTTGAAGTTTTCAAAATGATTTAAAAGAAGGGTTATTGTTTCTTTAAAATAATTGTATATGTATCTATCTACATTATTAAACTACTATGTTACGTGGAGAAGTCAAACACAGATTTTGACAACCATTCGTAACACCGATAGGAAACAAAGAAAGTTAACAAAAAAAATCTAGTTCCTGTTCTTGTTTTGTTTTTGTTTGTTTGTTTGTTTTACCCTCCTGGTAAGCATTTTTAATATTTCTTTACTTTACTACTACTACTACTACTACTTTAAAAGTTACTTTTTTCCATTTATAATCAAACAAGTTGTATGCATAAATGTACATCATCCTGAAGCAGTAAGATTGATTAATTTAACTGCCCTTAGAGTATTTTTATGTTTTTTTTACTAAAGATTGATTTTTTTTTTTTTACTAAAGATTGATTAATTTAACGGTCCTTAGAGTATTTTTAAGTTTCACTTCATTTATTATTCATCTTTTAACATTATAATTTAATACTATGTCAATTAATACTATTACTTGAAAGTACCAATTATTGTAGTATTCCATTTTTAATAAACAAAAAAAAAATGTAATTTTTGTTCTTAACAGTTACGGAAGTGTTTTAAAAATTTTAGGGATTTTTTTGTTGGTGGTGGGTTTTTTTTTTTTTTTTTGGCTTGTTAGTTTAATTAGTTTTTGTTTTTGTTGTTTTTTGGGGGGGGGCATCTATAAAAACATAACCTTTTAAGATTCACAAATTGAATGCTTAAGGCTATGGAAAAATATATGCTTTTTTATTAATATTTAACAATAACAAAAAAGCAGAGCCAAATCAATATACAATCGACACCAACAGCAAACATTTGAACACAAACAATAATCTGTTAATATAAAAGAGTGAACATGGAAAAACCAAAGGGCAAAATAGCCCAGTAAAAGGAAACATAAAAGAAAGAATGAGTCATGATTGTTCAAGTAGATCCCACAAAGGGGCTCATATCTGCCAGAATAGTTCAGATTTGTTCTGTAAGTCATATGTAAGTTTTTCCAAACACAGCCGCTTGTGCCAAACAGACCTCTTCAGAGCTGGTACATGAGATGATGACCATAAGTATTCATACTGTATATGCTTTTTTTTTTTTTTTATATAACTAATATTTCCTTGCTTTCCTGCAGATCAACAATGAACATGCTATGGATTTTTTTGCTTGGTGTCAATTTTATTTATTTGTTTGTTTGTTCATTTGTTTGTTTGTTTGTTTGTTTGCTTTCTGAATGTCCTGAAATGTTTTTAATACTTAACACAGTTCAAATTGAAATATGAATGAATATTGAAATATGAAGTGTACTTAAAATATTAGCTGGGAAAATGTATATTTAATGGAAAAATTGTGTATGTTCATATACAAACAACTAAAGACCTTTCAGATTATATGTATATGCAAAACAGCTGTAATACACAGACTTTATTGTGAATAAAAACTAGGAAATACAATACTGAGATCTTGTGAACATTTATATATTTTCAACACAAAATCTTTGTTACTTTACAATATTAGTTTTGCTATATTGCAGTACAACATATTGTTATATAAATTTATATCATGCTTTGTGCAACTTTAATTGAAGCATGTATTTGTTACAGAGATATTACAGCACAGTGATTTTTATTCCCCACATATTCCAGCTGGATGGGAAGTTGGGGTCAAACACCAAGTCAGCCATGATACCTCCAGGAACAGAAACACTTAAGGCCTGTGCTCTAGGGCTCAAAATGGGCAGCTTGGCAGTGCTGGGACTTGCCAGCCGTTCTCAGCCAGTGACCCAAAGACTTATCCCCATGAACCACCACTGCCCCAAATGCAATCTCATTTTTATATTCCATGAAGACTGGACATGGTTAAGTGCATTATCTTTTTTGATATATACGTAGACTGAAAAAAAAAACTGTACAAATTTCTTATTTACTTAATATGTACATTATGCAACAGAATATGAAACATGTTACATTGTAAACAGTGGTCCAAGAAATATAGAGCATTTACCAAAAAATTACTATCTTACAATATAATTTAGGATCACATCATAATAATTACAATATAATAGGCGCTTTATATGTTGTATTTTGGTTACACTTCATGATTAAAACTTGTTTTTTCTCATGCTTCTTACTAAAAGTATCTCCCATATTAAGGTCAAACATAAACATATGCCATTCATTCATGTATTCACAGAGTTTGACTAATTTGACTGCCAATTTCTATCGCCTCAAACCCTTTGTTATCAATGCCATCTTTGGAGAAATTATGATGGCCATTCAAATCATGATAGCAAGATGCACAGTGAGCAGTTGGTACAGGTTCCACTTTGTGAAAATTGGAGAAGTCAATGTGGTATTTTCCCTCTTTTGTCCGTGAGACAATGGGGAGAAACTTGTATCCCCATATAATTTCTTGAGGGAGGTATGAAGTCCTGACTTGGCATAAATAGCTTGTGGTTTCAGCTGTGCCATCTAAAAATACCACCAACTCAAAGTCCTGCTGCGGCAGAGTATCAACGGCCATTTGGAAGAACGGACTTGTGTTGTCAATCACATGATATAAGGTTAAGGGACAGACAAAAAACAAGTTGTCTTTTCCAGCATCCACCATGAAGTCAACGTTGACCTGCTCCATGATAAAAGTTTTTCCTTCAGGTGTGATTCTTGTCCTAATAAGCTTGCCATAGATTTGACTGCCGAGTAACAAGCTTTTGCGAATGTTGGCTACACGAATCTGTAAACTGAGTGAGCCATTTTTAAAGCAGATGATAGCTGACTTACTGAAAGTGACAGCTTTGGCTATTTTCTTGGGCAAGGAAATTTTGGCTAAGAGCACACCACACCAGAAGCATGTAATGAGCATACCAAGAACAACCTGAAACATAAAGGCAGTAATTGCACTGGGACAAAGTGGTGTTATTACTCTAAAACCAAAGCCAATGGTCAGCTCTGTTTCAACTGAAAAGAGGTATGCAGTGGTTAAGTCATAGACATTAAGTACACATGCACTGTGATTAGCTGATGGATATTGAAACCACAAGTCTCCATTAGCAAAGCCAACCCAGTACCAGATAAATGTAAAAATAACCCAACTGAAAATGAAGGACGCTGTATAGAGGAACGTTAAGGAATACCAGGGCATCTCCACACAGGTAGACCAGATGTCAAGAATGTAGGCAAAGAAGGCCCTGTATTTCATTTTTCCATATTCAATGTTACAATGGCCTTCTTTGGTTATCAAACGGGAACGATTCTTCTGGCGCCGCGTTACATAGCTGCTTACGAACTGATGTAATGACCAGGGCATTTTTAAGATGTAACAGCTGAGTCTGCAAATGGAATGCAACAGAAAAACACCAGATTTAGGTTTATCATCACATCAGAAAAACAAATGAACTGTGAGTAAATAAACTGTGCATAAATGTACCTTTTTAAAGGCATGATAAAGTTATTGTAAAGAAAATGCATTATTTGCATTTGCATAATTGAGCAAATTAAATAGACATTTTATTAGTTAGGAAACTTATTTGATTTAAGCTTTACAAATAAGCATATACTGTATTAATAATTAAAATACTTTTATAGTGGTTAGTTGACAAAGCACTAATCCTTAACGTATCATGAAATATAATAATGAGTTGTATATCACATAATATGTAATTTGGTGGCCAACTGACTTATAGCTGTGTAGTAAAATAAAAATGGCAAGAGAGAATTATTGACATATTGTTTATTATTCCTATTTATTATAATTATTTGTTTGCATTATTGATTAAACCATGATAAACATTATGAAGATTTGTTTCATACACAATGTAGGTTCAGGTAATGTAAATAAATGGGGACAATTAACAGTTCAAAGCCAGCACCGCTAACAAGTGCTTTGAGATCAAAACTTCAAGTTCAAATCAGGTTAATGACATATTATTATTATTATTATTATTATTATTATTAATAATAATAATAGTAATCATAATAATAATATACATAGGAGTAAGAGTACTCATAGTATTTTGAAGCTTCAAACATGCGTGCATGCAGTTATGTAAGCAATCATAAGCTTGTTTCATATCACAGATGACAGACGATGGTACAAAATTGCAATTTATTTTATTTATTTATTTGTTTGTTTTAAATAACCTATGTTAGAGTTTAGCTTAAAAATCATACAATACATGATATTATGGCCAATAATTGTTTCAAAACATACTCTTCCTATTGTAAAAAAAAAAATATTGTTAATTACCATGGTTAATTCTTAACTACTATTTTTATTAATTTGCTATTTATATATGACTTATTGGGCTGAAATGTGCATTACAATAAATTGTATATAAGCTAAGAATTAGAGTATTATATACAGTAATCTATTATTAATAAAATGTAATACCAAATTCTCAATCACCTTTATACTGTAGTATCTGTTTTAATACACTAAATTATGTATTGTGACATTGTCATGCATGTCAGGGTTTAAGTGTGCATTTATGTGACTCTAATCCTTTCCTATACACACACGCATATGTTTAAATGTCACATTCACTGCACCTAATAATTTTACATTCCTTTAAATTCTCTATCTGCTAACACTATGCTTTCTATACAATTTTACTAGAACTTTGAATATTTTTGAATGGATTTACATACAATATAAAAGTAAAATCAAATGACTAAAAGAGATGATTATATTTATTAAACATATCTAACAGAAATATAGCATAACTACAGTAACAACAACAGTATTAAAAAAAAGTTTCTCAGTTCTTTTGTAAACTATGCCAATTTCTGTGTAGACATACCTGCTGCAGAGCTTTCTATACAGATATTCAGGAGTTTGGCAGAAGCAAGTAGAAGTGTATGTCAATATGATCTCTCTTTTCCAGTCTGCCCCACTTTTTCACACACTTTTTCTATTCAAGTAAATCTGTCTCTGACTTGTTATCTTAGCCTTTGTATTGTCTCTTTATAATAGCATGGTTTAATGTTTACCTCTAAACAGTGATGAACAGTTCAGGTTACTCATTTTTGGAGAGTTTAGGGTTGGGCGGAGGGCACACAAACATGACGCACAACTTACTGAACAAAAGTGTTCTTGTTCTCAGAATTTTGGAAAGTTCATCTTGGAAATGCTTTTGGACATCCTCATGGCCACTACCGTCTGCATAACCTACAGTAAACAACAGGAAGGACTATAAAGGTGATATGGAGGTTATTTCATTTGTAAGAAACATAATGCTGACACATAAATATGTCCAAAGTCCAAAAGGCAAGAATAATTTATCATTTCTGACACTGATGCAATTTATTGTTTGCAAAGAGAAGATGAGAATGAGGTTGGCCATTAAGTATGAGAAAGCATCCTATAACAAGAATAATAATAATAATAATACATCTCTACCTTTATACTATTATTTGATTCTATTGGAAGTGCTCTGTTTTTTATTAGGGGACAATAAGAGAGGAAAGAAATACCCTAATAGACAGATCTAATCTGGAACTCTGAGGATCTAAAAGACTGTCCAGTTTTGCCAGGTGGATAGATTTTTCATCCTCAAACTGAGACAGATTAAAGTATTCAATATGGAATATAACTGTACTGGAAAAAAATAGGAAGATTATCAAAGGCTGTTCGGAAAGCCTTGCCTTCCTTTTCAAATGCCGAACATATTATGTATACGCCATTTTTTTCTGATTCCAGCTTCCGTGAAAGAAGTCTTATTGTTTAGTGATGATAACCATGACCCTATAGTTTGTAGTCACAAAACAATAAAGAACCCAAAGCACTTTCCTAAGGATTGGAATCACCAGTGCTCACCCGATGCGATATTATCACGATACCTAGGTGACAATTCCATTTTTACTGAATTTCTGTATATATCACAATTTTATAAATATCCTGTTTAAATAATGATGAATAAAATATATATATTTTTTACATTTTGTTACAATTCTAACCAAACTTAGCAAATAATTTGCTCTTACCACACAGGGTGCCGTGTGAATAGTTCACAAAGAACACTGAGTAAGGCTACAAAGAAATGACAACATTTTACGACATTAAATATCAAAGAAAAAAATCACTTAATCATTTTCCATTTGAAGAACACTTGTTAAAAGACAATAAAAATTTTAACGAGATTGTAGAAAGAAATTAGTTAGGAAAATTGGTGTAAGACTTGTGAAACCCGGGCTATTCAGATTTATTTTTAGGAAGAAATAAATGAATAATAAATGTATTTTATTATTTCACTGATTTTCTCCTCTGCACACAAGCTGGGTGGGATTTATCCGGGTCTTCTGGTTTCCTTCCACAGTAACAAAGACGTGTAGAGTAGGCTGCTTGATGCTTCCTAGTTGTCTCTAATGTGCAACTTTTTAAGTTGTATAGGTTAAAGTTAAGTAGATTTATATAATTTTATATTATTGTAAGTAGACTTTTAGGCATATTATTTTTAAATATTAGTTATAATGCTTTATTGACAATATACATTAATTAGAGAATATTAAACTTTAGGACGTGGAAAAGGGGATATAAGCAGGAATATAAACAGGAAAATAAACAGGCAATGTCAATTAAAATTTAGCACTATATTCATATGTGTGTGTTTATACATATTGGATAGTACAGGTACTCAGCAACGAAATGCAGTTTAACAGCCACCAGAAGTATACAGTACAGTATATATATATATATATACATATA
>JAQMYJ010000038.1:7708502-7724596 GCA_030014305.1 Clarias laeviceps
TGCTCTGACATGAACTGTCAACTGTGGGACCTTATATAGACAGGTGTGTGCCTTTCCAAATCATGTCCAATCAACTGTATTTACCACAAGTGGACTCCAATTAAGCTGCAGAAACATCTCAAGGATGATCAGGGGAACAGGATGCACCTGAGCTCAATTTTGCAAATGCTGTCAATACTTATGTACATGTGCTTTCTCAATTATTATTTTTTTTTTATAAATACAAAAGTAAACTTTTTTCATGTTGTCATTATGGAGTGTTGTGTGTAGAATTCTGAGGGAAAAAAATAATTTAATCTATTTTAGAATAAGCCTGTGACATAACAAAATGTGGAAAGAGTGATACGCCGTGAATACTTTCCGGATGCACTGTATATATTTCACATCTGTGAGGCAAGTATACATGGAGTTTCGGTTCATAATTTCGACTCTTTGGTGGAGGCAGTTGATGTTTGTTTTAAAGGTTTTCTTGCCTTTGAACTACACAAAGCCGTGTCTTACCACCTGGGAGTTTCTACAGCATACTGTATATCAGATTGATGGACATGAGTCCATTTTTGTGAACAACATTTTTTTTCAGCCCAAATTTAATCAATAATATTTAAAGTTTTATTGTTCTTGTTTGTATTGTTTTTTTTTTTTTAAGTAAATGTGTCACGGTACGCCAGGTAACGCCCACTTCTCGAGACAAGCCATGATCTCCCGCAATTCCTTTCCACACTCCATTCCGCTGCTTCAGTTTTGCTGCCTCGTTCATTCATGCTCGAGCACACCTGCGCCTCATTTCATTCACCACTCTACTATATATAACTCTCCCTCACACAGTGAACTCTTGTCAAATTATTGCGTGCTCATTGTCTATAGTCTTGTGCCCGTTTTTGCCCAAATGATATCTGTTTTTTCTCACGTTGTCGACTCTTTTTTCTCCCCAGGATTACGCCTTTTGCCTCTCAAAATAAATTTGTTTGCTATGCTGACTGATCTACCGGCTTTGATTCGAACCTGCCCTGCTGCCCATCCCTAACTGCATCTTGATTAAACTATATTTTTTGCCCAATTTCCCCTTTATCTGCTTCAAGCGTACTTCTCATTAAAGATATTAAACTCTATCTGATCTGTTATGTCTGCTTTTGGGTCCTCCAGCCTGCCTGACACAGGCACCATCGTGACAAAATGAAACAGTGATAGTCAAAATAGTAAAATAAATAGTTTAATGGTTTAATAGTTAAAATAAATATTTAAAATATGAAGAAGGGGAATGTTTGTCATGTGGGCATTATATGATTTGTATTAAAAACTCTAACTAAAAGGTGGTAGCTAGCACGCCTAAAAATAGATGCAGGATTACTTTTTATTGTCTAAATAAAAATGCTTTTCTAAACGTGGTCTATTGTTTACTTCCTCCTCTTTCATTTCCTACATAGTCTAATCAGCACTCAACCGCACGCATAAAGTTTTCAGAGCACGGAGGAATTTTGTTATACTAAATAATAATCATGCAGTATAATTAGGGCCTCTTATTTCTATTTATTCTTAGTTGTTTTTGTTTTAGTGTTACCGTGTGTGCTTTATAATGTCGGACAACATTCAAATGCAAATAATTCACCCCTCCCCAGGTGTCAATCAGCTGTTATCACCTCTACATTCAGATAAACTGAAATGTACCCCTCCCCCGTAACCCTCTTGAATCTGAGGCCCTTCTGAAGATCTGCAGTGCTTCAGACCTCTATTTAAATTTGTGTAAATGTTTTAAATTATTCTATACACAATAATTTTCTTTGGTATTTTTATTAAATATTTAAATTTCATATTTCATATTTAAAAAAAATGAAAAGAAAAAAAGACAATTTTCCATTTGTAAAATAGCATAAAAAATCGCAGGTTGTGTATGGAGTGATTAAAAACAATACAAGGCATGTTATGATGAGGAAACTTTCCATCTCTTCCAGCGATTAAAAAATGGTAACAATGTAAATTTTTAGAATGCGCAGAAGCTCAGTGGTCCGAGCACAACCTCTCGTGGGCGAGTCTTTCTCTGAATACGCTGTATTAACGGGGGTGGGGCTTAAAAACACGCATCTCGGTTTATTAATCCACGCGTTCGGTTAGGTTTAGTATTCAGCGCGCACCTTTTGTTTAATTTGTATATTTGTTATGTTACAACTATATTATAACACTCAGAAAGATCTTTTATTTGGGGTAAAGTGAATGATGTGCCTAACTTTTTTCAGCAGAGCCTATGTTTCACTGAATAATCCATGACTTTTCATGAATAAATAAGACCTGTTGACACCTCTCAAGTGTCGCCACACACACGCGCCAAAACACACAGAAAGGAGACGAAACGCCTCATCAGTACTCCCCCAAACAGCGCAGAAATGAGCATTTACTTACATCTGAACTGAGTGCTTTTTCATAAATCACTGATCAATAGCTCATAATACATACATTTAAACAATTTATTCATACAGATGTGCCTGTTTTACATGGAAATTTACAGCTGTGTTACTGAATGATTTACTCTGATAAAGAGCCGTATAAGAACAGTGGCAGCTGGCACACCTAAAAATAAATGCAGGATTATTATTTATAATCTAAATAAAAATGCTTTTCTAAACATGAGCAATTGTTGTTTACTTACAACATTTGTTAATTTAATTTAAATGAAGTTTGGGCTCCAGGATGTTAAGCATTGTGATCCTCCTCTTTAATTCCCTACGTAGTCTAATCAGCGCTCAATCACACGCATAACGTTTTCCAGAGCGCAGAAGTAGACTAATGATTATGAATGTGTCGGGAAAAACAGCAAGGAGACAGACTCTGACCATTTTAATAATTCATTGATAATTATTTTACAAATATAATTTAATAATTCAAGTCATATTGTTTTGTCGTCATTGTGAGTGCACTTAAATAAAAGTAAAGTCTTATAAAGGCTATGTAGTTTATATAGTTTTATTATATAGTCTAAGCATATAAATCTGACAAACTTTTTCTGATGCACACCCAGAGTTTTTTTTTTATTGTAAATTCGTTTAATGTTTCACTTGTATTTCATAAGGTTTTGCCAGGGGTGGTACAGCCCAACTGGGGTCATTATTTATTAAAGAAAATTATGATGATCATAACAGCATACTGCATTTCATTCTTATAATAGAGCAAAAACACAAGCGGGGCTAAATAACATCGGCATCTGCTGACGCAGTAGAACGTCCTGACAATGTTTGAATTTTATGGCCGTTTAGTTTCTGCTAATCTATTACAAAATTAAAGAACACAAAGTATAAGATGACAAAGAAAAAACCCTACACGCGTAGTTTTTCTAATTACACATGATACAATCTAAGGCCTTAAGGCTCACTTCACTGTGTTAAAGTTTACTTTGCTTAAATTCGATCCTAATAAGATTTAATGTCATTTTAATTCCATATTTATACTTTAATTTTACTACTGTGATTAAGAATTTGTTTAACTTCAATGTTTCACTTGATTTTATCCGCTACTATGTGCAGCTCTAAAGGAGCTTATTAATTTTAACCAAAATTCAGAAATACAGCCTGGATGGGATGCTATTCCACCGCCAGTTACTTTTCACGCACACACACCTATTCATAGCTAGGGGCAATTTAAAGTAGACAAGTAGACAAGCTACTTGAAAAGATTTTAGGAGTTGAAAGGAAACTGGTGAACCCAGGGGAAAACCACACAGACACTGCAAAACTGTGAGGCATGAACACTGCAGTGTATAATATACATTACCTAACCTTAAAGGTTAGGAAGCCAAAGAACTTAACATGTGTCTATTCTACATAACTTATATAACTTTAAGTTAATGTAAACTGTACTGTAACTATGAAACATAAGGCATTATATATATATATATATATATATGAATGTACTAAGGCATATACTATTGTTATGAATGTACTATTCCTATTACTACGGGCATTGTGTTATGCAATATTTATCTTAGAAGCCTAAGTTTTTGATCTGTCTATTCTCACCTCTCTGAGGCTTCCTTTTGTTTTCCAATGCCCATGCAGGGACCAGGAGGATGGAGGAGAGGGCCATCAGCCAACCCAGCCCATATGCCCAGACTGGGTCCACATACTAGCAGTTAAATGTTAGCGGTTGGTACTCCACAATAGAATATATGAAATTTACCTTGGGATAAAGGATGAGAAGAGAAGAGGGCTTAAACCCCCAACCTTCTAAACTGTAATTCAGAGCCTTCACCATTGAGCTACCACTGACCTAATAGCAAAGGTCATTAATCAACATCACTCAACAATACACTCCGCAAATAGTACCAAATAGAAGCAATACTTTTTTCTTTGACCAGAAAAATACAGTAAAATTAGTTCATAATGTGGAGGGAGAAAAAGCAATCTAAAACAAATAATATCCAGTGATGACACGCAACTTATTCTCTCCTTTGCTTCGTCAAATACTCAGGTTTCCACCCAGATCTCAGCATGTCCGGCAGACATCTCATCCTGGATGGCAGCTCATCAGCTGAAACTCAATCTCAGCAAAACCGAATGGCTGTTCGTACCTGGTGATTCACTCCCCCAGGCAAAACCTTGTGATCTCCATAAACTCCTTCAGCCACTGCCTGAAATCTTGGGGTAACTCTGGACAATCAACTGTGATTTCCCCACACATTGCTAACCTTACTCGCTCTTGTCAATTTCTTCTTTACAACGTCAGAAGAATTTGTCCATTTCTTTCTTCACAGGCTACTCAGGTGCTTATTCAGTCCCTTGTTATTTCAAGAATACTGCAACTCACTCCTGGCAGGCCTGTCTCTGTCCACCATCCGCCCTCAGCAGCTGATCCATAATGGCTTCCTGTACCTGTTCATATCAAAAATAAATTTCTGTAGTGACTGACAAGTTTGTTTCTTTCTCATAATAGTTTTTATCTGTGACCATGACCAATTGGCAGAAGAAACAGAAAACACAGAAAAAAAGCAGAAACATTTCTTGAAATCCAGTTAGACATAGCACTTTTGGAAACATATCTGTCACTGATGTAATGATAACCTCCACCGAAACTGGAGAACAATAAAAGTACATTATGCACAAATTAAATTAAATCAAAATTCACTGGTAAAGGGCTTAAGGTCCACTTAGGTCTACTCTGATTCAGTAAAAAGAATTATCGCTAGCTGAAACATTTTATTCATTCATTAATCTTCTACTGCTTATCCTATAGAGAGTTGCAGGAAGCATTAAGCTTATCTCGGGAAATTTTGGGCACACAGTGGGGAACAAGCTAGACAAGGTGCCAATCCATCACAGGATACACATGCAGACTCGTCACCCTCACACCCTAAAGACAATTTAGGAACAACACTTAGCCTATGCTGCATGTCTTTGGGCTGTGGGAGGAAACCCACCAAGGGAGAACATGAACAAACCCAAGGTGGGAATCAAACCCTCAACCATGGAGGAGCAAGGCGACAATGCTAACCACTATGCCACCGTACCACCCTGAAACATCTTCATAATTCAATAAATGCCTTTTAAGTATTTGCTTATTCAAATAGCAATTTTAAAGTAAGGCAGTGCATTGTAGTATGATTGGCTATGGCTTGATTGCATTAATTAATTTGTACACTCATGCACATTTGCACATTTGCACTAACCCTGGACATTTCTGGAAATTTATACTTAATTTCATTTTGCACACTTCTGGTCATTTAATTTCTGCATACTTTCTGGACATTTATATCCATTTCATTTTTTAAAAATTTCCATATTTTGCATATTTGTACAGTCATGTGTATATTTTGTACAGCTAGGTTGTTGTTGTTTTTTAAATATATGTGTTTTACTATATCCCATATTTTATATTCTGTTCTTCTTATCTATATTTCCATTCCCTAATTATTTTTTATTTCTATTTCTATTTCTATTGATAATTTACAGTTTAAAGGTCACGAGCGGTTGTATAAGCATTTCACTGCATATCGTACTGTGTATGTGAGAAATAAAATTTGAATTTGAATTTGATTGTGATAGAACATGATACTCGGTGTACCAGAACTCATGCCAATTCAATATTGCTTAGTAATTTTGTCAGCTATTATTCTTAATCTCTAAATACAGTGTATATGGTTGTGTATACGTGCACCCGTGTGTCCAGACCAAGTAGAATAATTATGATGAAGAAGCACACAACCCACAGCTGAGGTAAAGGCATCAAAGCCCAGGCCCTGGGAAAAAGTGTATATACACACACATACATACACATACACACACACACACACACACACACAGAAAGTGGCCAATTACGAAAAACATTAATAGCACTAAGTGGTGAAATTAATAACGTTGATTATCTCATTAAATTTTCATCTGTCAAAGGGTGGGTTGGGATAGACATTCGTTCACGAGGTTGCTGTGTTATAAAAAGGAAAATGGGCAACGTAAGGATGTAAATAAATTTAACCAAGGCCAAATTGTGATGGCTGGACAATTAAATTAGAGCATCTGCAAAACAGCAGAACTGGTGTGGTGTTCCTGGTATTAATTTCTTCAGACCTACCAAAGGTCCAAGGAAGAACAACCGATGAACTGCCGACATGCCCAATAATCATGGCTGCGAGTTAGGACTGAAGGCTGGTCTGTCTGATCTATTCTGCAGATGTGATTTTGTAGCACAAATTGCTGAAAAAGTTATAGCTGGCCACAAAATTTTTTGTAAGAATACACAGCATCACAACTTCCTGTGTATGGGGCTGTGTAATTGCAGACCAAGTACACCCTTTCATGGAAAAGGTAGTCCCAAATGGTAGTTGCTTTATTTAGCAGGAAAATATGCCCTGCAACACTGCAAAAATTGTTTAGTAAAAGTGTGAGGAAGATAGTAAGAAATTTGAGGTGTTGACTTGCCCTCTAATCTCTTATCTTGGTGCCAGATTCCACAGAACACCCTCAGGTGTATAATGGCTGACACTGTGCTGTAACCCCAGCCTACTACTGTAAAAAAGCTGGGATAAACGAGGATAAAGATTTTCACTCTGCAGTAACAATACATGTGACAAATAAAGACTAAACTTACAGGATATTGCAGTTTTGTGGAGGCCATGACTCAATGGATCAGATCTTTATTTGTAGGCCAGAAAAGAAAGCAGCACATTTTTTTGACTGATATATTCAGTCAAAAAATATATAAATGTTAGAAAGAAAGCTGCTAGGTTTTGCACGCAAAAAAAAAGCAGGTGTAACAGTTAAATAACTATAGCTGGTTCTGCAGGATGGTCAGAGACACTATTTTAACTCAAAGGGTGGAAAACAATAATAGTGGTTTTGTTTGATTAATTACTGAATTTAGAGTTAACCTCTAGCGAAACTCTACACCATGTATGCGCCTTGGGATTTATGTTGTGCGGTTCTTGTAAGTTGATTTTGGTTTCTTTTGTCTTTCGCTTCAAATTGAAAGGTATACTTAGTTTACCCAGTGAGTAGTCTTGTTATTTAAACTTCAGTTTGGTCTTGTCTAGTTGGCCTAGTATGGCATACAGTATTTCATGCATTTCATTTGTCTCATGGTGAAAGCTCAGGTTAATTCTTCATATCTGAGTTCAATTTAGTTTGGTTGAATTTGGTTTTATGTGGGAATTCTTCAATAAGTGTCATCAGTCAGGTTTATGCTGTGCCTGCTGTCCACGATTCATGACAGAATAGTAACAGAATACTAAACTCCTATGTGTACCACAGTTAAGTTTAACAGAGCTGAGCAGCAAAGGGAAGTGCATGGGGGAGTGCACGGTAACCAACAGCAAAGGATATGTGAAGCAAACAGAACTTGTAGGCAATCACCACGTGATGCTGTGTCCAGACAGTAACATTGAAGAGCATGCAGGTGAGCAGATGGAGAGATCCCACATAGCGCACAGAGGGAAACAGACATGCAAAATAGAGAAGCTTGAATGTGAGTACATGTTAATCGGCCAACTACCTAAATTCACGACAGTTTGCTTATTCCCCCACCTGATTTTGCAAACAGTTTACTGCATTGCATGCACCTGCATGGAGGGACATGTTAATTGCTCCGCCACATGGATTCAAAGACATTGTGTTCTCCCTGCTGCAGTTTCTAGGATACTATGTTTACCCCACCACACAGGTTTAAGGACAATTTGTTTGCATTGCCACCGAGATTTGAGGACATTGTGTTACACTGCATGGATTTGACTATTTCATGCTCTGTCCCAAGTCTTGTATTCTACTTTGGCTACGTTCCAGTACCAATCTTCAAGATTGTGTTTATGAAAATGCTCCTGTTCCATCCTAAACCCTGTTCTCAGAACTGAATTGGTGTCCTGGACCTCCTATAGCATTCTGGAGTAGCACCCTTTTGGAGCAGTGATGTCAGAGTAAACCAGTAGACTTTTTTTCTGTCCACACGGAACTAAAACGTTTGTAAAGTAGGTGGTCTAGTCTTGTACTTATCATGCATTTGAATCATCTTATAATGAAAGCTCAGGTAAATTCTTCATGTCTGAGTTTTGTTTTGTTTGTTTTTATGTGTATTTTTTCAATAAACATCAACCTTATTGCCGTGTTTGTTGCTCCTGATTCCTGACAACTATTCATACCATTTTCAAATGTATTTTTGGATTTTAACATTTTATTTAATTATTTTTGAAGGCATCTTTGCCCTACAGTGGTGCATGGATGATGAATGGAGCGGTGATGAATGAGCTGGAATAGATTCCTGAGATCATAGGGTGTTTCGGGTCTCACAACATCAGACACCCTCTCTCAGGTGACCCAGCCGCACTGACCCAGACTTATGTCCCAGCAGCACTGGCCCACTTTGCAAACCTCTTGATCCAAATCCAAATCGAGGCTCTTTCTGCTGCTTTTATTCAATTCAATTCAATTTTATTTGTATAGTGCTTTTAACAATTGACATTGTCGCAAAGCAGCTTCACACAATCAAAAGAACTTTGTATGAAATTATTGAAGTTTGTATGAAATGTGAAGGTGTATGAATCAAAATGATAAGATCTTCACATTAGCATAGAGACAAAGGCACAGCTTGGCCTTGAGATTAGCATTTACATTTACCTTAGGACCCTACCCAGTTGTCAGGAAGTACTGTACATAAAGACAAAAGGTTAATGTCTCAGACACCTGGGCTACCAGACTTGATCTTCTTAAAATGTCATCATCTTTACCTCAAAATATAAAACCCAATGTACATAACTCTTTCAGTTTATATACTATTACGCTGGAAATTTGTAATCCTACATGAGCAATGATGACGGCGAAAGTGGCAAGGAAAAACTCCCTGAAATGGCAGTAGAAAGAAGAGGAACCAGACACAACAGGGAACCCATCCTCATTTGGGTGATAACGGATAACAAGGATTGATCTGCAGTCAAACTGTGTGTTAGGAGGCTGGAAGTTCTGTATAACAGGAGATGTGTTTAAGTTAATATGGAGTCCAGTTTATTATTGGAAGCTCAGTTAGACTGTATAAAACTCCAGTCCTGAACTATCGAGTAACTACAGTCACACGTCCTTAGAGAACAGCTGTCTGCATCAGCCGACGCCAGGCCCGTCTTCGTGGAAAAGTGGAACCATCCCCGTCACCACATGCATTCCAAGCAGACCACACGGGGCATCCATGCGATGATATCTCCAACCAGAAACGTGACACCAGGACAAGTCAGACAGGTCCAGAGGGCAGAGGGGGTCTGGATCACTGGCAGCTCAGGAGCGACATGTATAGCTCGACAGAGAGATAGGGAGAAGAGAGAGAAGTGGAGAGAGCAGAAGAGTAGGAGAGATAACAGTTAGGTATGGTCACAGTCACACAATGTATAAGGTGAATGTATATGTAGTGCGGAGTGCAAGCAGGGATTCCGGCAGGACTAACAATGACAGCATGATTAAAAGGGAGAGCCAGAAGGAAACACAGACTTCACAGGCTTCTGAGATCTTCTGGCTCTCCTCTTTGCAGCTCTTGTGATGCCAAGCCTGGCGAAGATCTTGCACAGGGAGCGAGCGGCAAAACCTCTGCACCCCACTTCTATGGGCTCACAGCAAGCCTTCCAACCCCTCCTCCGGCAATCCTCTGAGCTTCTGGTACTTGAGCCATTTGCGCTCATTTGCCTCTTCCATGCAGTCCTCTCATGGGACTGTCAGTCCCAACAAATGAACTTGCTTGGAAGATGTAGATGTTAGAATGACAATGGGTCTCAGTGAGGTTGATCTTATAAATTTCGGGAACTTGAGCTGCCTGCCCAGGTCACACCACAGCTCCCAGTCTGATGCCGATGAGAGCAGGCTGGCTGATTTTTGCTGTGCTTGTGGCTGCTCACCAGCCCTTACAAAGGCAATTCTCCCCTGGCTGCCAATATATTTGCTGTTGGCCACTTTCCAAGGGCACCTACTCAAAGTATGCTCCAGGGACCCTTGTCTGGGACAGAGTGGACAAGTTGGGACTTCGCTTTTGCCCCAGATATGCAGGTTTACGCTCTTATCCAGTGCGACTTACATTTTTATCTTATTATACATCTGAGCAGTTGAGGGTTAAGGGCCTTGCTTGAGGGCACTACAGGGTCAACTTGGTGGTCGTGGGATTTAAACCAGAGACCTTCCAAACTATAGTCTTAACAACTGTCTATGCCTTAACAACTGAGCTACCCCTGACCCTGACAGGTTGGTTGGGCTCGGGAAGATGTTGTAAACTGCTTGGACCAGGAACTTAATACGTTGTGGCTCTGCCTTCCAGATGTCGTTCCAGATGTCATGCTGGTATATCCATGCCTTGAATCTTCCAGGTAAACCAGACTTGTCTACTGCTGACAACCAGGCTTTAAGCTTCTTAATAGTTGTCTGGACTGATGCAGTGTCTCTGTGGCTGCAGTCGAAAACCTTTCCTAGGCTAGTGACTGGTTTCTCATTGATTGATGGTATTACTATGCCATCCACTGAGAACTTGTCCACCACTTTCCCTCTCTTCAATACCATAGACCTGGATTTTGTTGGCTTAAAGCTTATTCTTGCCCACAAATGGTGGGCATCAGTGTTCGTGCCGTTCATTTCTTCAACTTGCAAGTAGTCTACGTAATTAAACATGTGCATACTGCAAACATAGATAATATTGTATATTTGTTATTGGCATAAAATACAAATCAAATGCTTACCACTTCACATCTTTTTTGCTCAGTATGTTAGCTAGTTAGCTACATCACTTTTAATCTTACCTTAACAAGTGCAGCCATTAAAGGAGTCAAAAGAATCCACTGCAGAATTTGGAGGGAATCGTTTCCCAGGTAACCATTAATCCCTATGGTGCCCAAATTAATTAACATTTTCATAATGACCTGCCAATCATTTCTGTGAACTAGGACTGGTGAATTTTTCTTGTTCCTGCAGTAGATTAGGTATCACGTACAGAAAATACTCAGGTACAGATAGGCGGAAAAAATACCTAAGTACAGTATAAAAGTATTTGTATTCTGTTACCGGCCAGATTTACACCAGTATATAGTTTATAACAGTTAGCACACTTAAATACTACTGTTTTTGGACATGGAGCGTGAAAAGAAAACGTGTACAGAGAGTGGAAGAATATCCACACAGACAGAACCACAAGTTCAGGGTTGAATCTGATCATGTGGCAAACAAGCTATTTTATCTTCTTACATATACAGCATTTTTCAAGGTAGGCTAGCTAAAACCTTAAAGTAGCGTCAGCTGTTGAAAGCAGAACAAAAAGCTGTTTAAAAAAAATAGGAAACCACAAATAAATATAATGTAGCAAGGCTAAAAAAAAATTACTTTTCATTTAAAACATACTTGTGTTCCAGATGTGGTCACAGCTGGCCCAAGGAAGAAAGAGAAGACAAAATAGTGCAGTGCACAGGCCAGGATTATGATGTAGGACATGCATCCATACAGTTGAATCAACAGGCTTGCATAGCCAACACCTGAAATACACATGACCAGTGTTGGGTGCAACGCATTACAAAGTAAAGCGTTAGAGTATTTGGATTACTTTTTTGATGTAACGAGTAATCTAACGCGTTAGGGACGCCATTTACGTACTCAGTTATTTAGTTATATTTTCAAAAATGTAATCCGTGATTCAGACAATTTATTTAATCTGTGAGCCAGAGAGCAGTCAGTGTGTGTGTGTGTGTGTGTGAAAGTCATCCTACAAGCCCTGCTCCCGATAACCCGCCCCCCTCTGTTATTCCTGCTGCTCACCTATGCGGTTTGACTATGCGAGGACCAGCACATGGAAAGATGGAAAACTAATCACAGCACGTGAGTCATGATGAACCGTACTTACGGCGAAACCGCGAAGGTGACACAAATTTCGCTGAGTGATGATGGTAGAATAATTATAAAGATTTTAAATAAAACAACATGCATGAGGAATCAATTCAATTTCTGCAATAGTACTCTAACTAGTTACTTTTATCAGAAAGTAACGCTGTAATGTAACTGATTACTTTTTAAAGACAGTAATTTTGTAATGTAATTAGTTACTGTACTTTAAAAAGTAACTTCCCCCAACACTGCACATGACATAGAACCAGTAAAAAAGTAAAGTTTTGATGTTTACATGTTACCGCACTACATGTAAACATCAAAACTTTACACCTATATATCATTCTTCTAAATGGCAGCCATAATGGTCTAGAATAATTTACTATGCTAACAATGACCCTGTGCATAAAGCAAGCTCCATAATGATATGGCTCACCAAGGTTGGTGGAAGGTTTGTTGTGTTAGATCATATGAAAGACAAAATTTGTTGTGTTAAACATTAGGTCCTGGGTGGTCCTGGCCTTTTTATTGTTTCTGGTAGTAACTTCAGCTTTACAATCCACAAAAATAATGCCTGAAAAACAGTATAACAAAACTTATCCACAGTCGGTATCATTCTCTAAGCTCCTGATAGTGAGAACACTATACATATTTTTTAAATTACTGTATGCTTTCTCGGTAATTTATAGAGCAAAATGCTACTTCTTGAATCTTGACATGTGTTAACTGTAAGATCACAATAGATCTCTTTTTAAACAGCTACAGTCGGTACCAGAATTTTATAATTAACTAGCTGTGCCTGCTACTTCACTTGCGTGGAATTTAATTGCACACTCATAAGTGCATTTTTAAAAATGTACATCATCTGTTAAATTTTGGAATGTAAACTAAAATGTTTACATGCTACAGTGAAGTGTGCAGAATGAAGATGTGAGATTGCATTTATTAAGTAGATTTCAATTGCAAAATCATAAGTGCATATGGCAAGATGTACAGCGCCATCTGTTGATACAACTAATGATTTTTTTTCCAAGGTCAATTTTTTATGAGAAAAGGCCATTTTCTATTTAAATTTCTAATTAGCATATAATCTCTTCCAATGGGCCAATTGTGATGAAACAAAGCCCATACGTTACATTAAAATGTTTAGTAGTTTTTACATGATGCATGCACAAACAAGGAGACAGACAGACAAAAGTTTCAAAAACCATTTGCACACTCATAAGTGATGTGATGTGATGTGATGTGTTCTAGTACTCATCTTATCTCCCCTCAAATTATTTCATTTGCAAATATCTTTAATGTACAAACAGACCAATTTTACAGTTTTATTATATGTAATATACATCTTAAGATTTGTTAGCCCAGTAGTGATAATGGATGATAACACCACTGGGATGGTCAACTATATGTATCACAGGTATTCTAATGACCTTTGATTACACTGGTGGTCTACAGCACCGATGAAAGCAGGTCTGTATAGTCCATACTAAGGAGAAAGCAACTCCCTGCCAAAACCACATTCAAATCCAGTCACAGATGCACCTTTATTGAGATAACATATCTAATAATGTTGTCATCTTAAACAACTCTTTGTCTCCTTAATAATACAAGATTTACAAGACTGTCCACCACATTTTGGCTACATACTAGGCCTATATGTAAGAATTTAAAACTTCTTTCACCCATGTTAATTACATTAACTGTTGGTCACTAACTGTAAGTTACCAGAAAGTTATAAAAGACAAAATATTTTCTTAGATGTTTTGTGAAATTGTTGTGGCAGCACAAGTACAGTGACTATAATTCTCCCACACAACATATGACATACAAAGCAACAATAATCATCATAATATATGCATCAGTGATCTACCACCTCCATTCCTGTAACAGAGGTAAGGGACAAACAGTGCCCAAACCGACTATGTCTCCTGCTACAGCCAGAAGGAATTCGCTCTTACTCTCCCAGAGCCCCCTCGCCTCTAGCTTTCTGTTCTTCAACATCTCTTCAACAAGTTCTATCTCCTGCTATGTTGCCTAAATTGTACCAACTGCTGTCTCTTTGATTCCTAGCCCCACACCTGAGTTTGACAATAAAGTTTAAATACATTCTTTTATTCTAAACTTAAAACAGAAGGAATCAAACAGTTGAGTGTATGACTACACACACATCAGCTTGAAGCTACTGTACTGTATATATAAGACTTTTAGTTAAATTTTGACCACACTTGGTCAAAACACAAAGTGTGGGAAAGAGTGGGTGAGCTGTGACACCTGTTGTATGTTTTTAATTATTACACAGATCCTTGTACATGGAGTTTTATATATAAATAGATTCACCACTCAGCCAAAAATCACCATTTCAAAAGGGTCAAAGTGTTTGTCTCTATCAAGCAAAGAAAACAACTAAGGAGACTGATATGACTGGAACTAGTTACCCTTTAATACATTATCAATACATTAATCAATACATTATTAAAACCTGGAAGGATAGAACTGGACCATCAACTTTGTAGAAGAAATAAAAAATGACAGAAGAGACATGTCAGGCTCCCAGGTTGAGCAAAAGGCTTTATTTGACAGAATACAACAAACCAAATATAAGTCTAAGCTTATTTCTGATCAAATTAGAATTTCTTCAAATTTTAAGCAAAATCTTTGTTCTATTGGCAGATAATTTTACTAGTTTTAGCAATTTATTAATAATTTCTTTAACAATATAACAATAATTTTCACTTGTAAATTTTAGTAACAGTAGATTACAAATAAGATTAATCTTATGTTTGGTTTGTTGTAAACTTATTTTAAGAAATTATAGATAGATTTGTCTAGATTGAAGAATATTTCATTTGCTAAGAAGGCATTTTTGCGGTTTAATTTTTATATTCAGACATTTAATTTTCAGAGCTCAGGAATAAATTACAGTTTCACATTAGTAAGACAGTTGTGGAGGAGTTATATGCATGGGGTGAGGTTTGCAGAGGAAGGTGTGTTTAAGTTCTGTATAGTTCCTTGAACTTGAGTAACATTTATGGAAGGACTTTTTTATTGTATGCTTTGGAATTTCTTGTCTAAAGAATGTGATATGTGAACTTAGAGGAAATGTTGTAAAAAAATAAAAAATAATAAAAAATTTGCTTTTAGCAGAAAATGGCCTGGACAGAACTTGTTTGTATTAGCCTGGTCTAAAATGTGAGCAAAGATATAAAAGTCTCTAGCCTATTTCTCATAAAATGAAATTCAGCACTTAAAACCATGTGCTGTTCTCAAAATGTATTCCTACCACCAAAATAATACACACAGCTGTCATAAGCTTATCTTTTACAGAACATCAAATAAACAATGATGTGAGAAATTCAAAACACTACCATCTAGTTTTTAATGTATGCCTTGGCTTCATTAGACCATGTTACATATTCTAATGCAATTGTGTGGAAATTAGTTTGGTGAGGTCTGGGGGTTTTGTTCCAAAATTACATTTTCAGTATTATATGTAATGTATGTGCAACTCAAATGTTATATATTTTTTACATAGTGTTACGTGCGATGTTAAGCTGGATGAGGACCGCAACATTTAGGAGACAATCGCAGCGAGGTGTGAAACAGACCAAGACCTGTAGTGTAACAGGGGTGCTTTAATAGTTTAAACACATTATCAAAAATTTAATAAAATTGAGAAAAACAACAAAAATACGAGTGCCACCCAAAATCAAAGAAAGAATCAAAACAAACAAACCCTAGTTCTAAATCCTAAACTAACTATCAAAAGAAATACAAAATAAACCCGAGAAT
>JAQMYJ010000038.1:7739740-7756763 GCA_030014305.1 Clarias laeviceps
TACTATAAATAATTAGGTAGTGTGGGTGAATTTTACTCATTATTATATAATTAAACTTGCTGACTAAAATAATAGGTCAACGGTAGACTATTTGCAAGGGTAGTATTTACCACCCACCAAAATAATTTTTTACAGTTTTCAATTACAGCAACAAAGGGGTATGTCTCTACCAGCTATGAACATCTAGAGAGTGAAATGTTTGCCCATTTTTGTTTGCAAAACAGCTCAAGATTGGATGGAGAGCATCTGTGAATGGCAATTTTTAAGTCTTGCCACAGATTCTCAGTTGGATTTACGTCTAGACTTTGACTGGGCCACACATGAACATGCTTTGATCTAAACCATTCCATTGTAGCTCTGGCTGTATGTTTAGGGTTGTTGTTGTTTAGGGCTGTGTGAAGGTGAACCTCTGTCCCAGTCTCATGTCCTTTGAAGACTCTAACAGGTATTCTTTTCAGATTGTCCTACATATGGTTCCATCCATCTTCTCATGAACTCTGACCAGCTTCCCTGTCCCCCACACCATAATGCTACCATCACCATGCACAGCATTAGTTTAATTTCACACATAGCGTTTTGCATTTAGGCCTAAATTTAAATTTTGGTCTTATCTGACCAGAGCACCTTCTTCCACATGTTTGCTGTCTCCCCCACATAGCTTGTCACAAACTGCAAATGGGACTTTTTATATCTTTCTTTCAACAATGGCTTTCTTCTTGCCAAAAGGCCAGATTTGTGGAGTGCATGACTAATAGTTGTCCTGTAGACAGATCCTTCCACCTGAATTGTGGATCTTTGCAGCTCCTCCAGAGTTACCATGGGCCTCTTGGCTACTTCTCTGAATAATGCTCTTTTGCCCAGGCTGTCAGTTTAGGTGGCCATGTCTTACTAGGTTTGCAATTGTGCCATACTGTTTTCCTTAACAGATGATGGGTTTAATAGTGCTTCATGAGATGTTCAAAGCTTGGGATTATTCATTTATAACCTAAGCCTGCTTTAAACTTCTCCACAACTTTATACCTGTCTGGTGTGTTCCTTGAGCTTCATGGTACTGTTTGTTCAACTAATGTTCTCTAGCAAACCTTTGAGGGCTTTGCAGCCTCAGAGCTGTATTTATACTGATATTACATTACACACAGGTGGACCTTATTTATTATTTAGGTTACTTCTTTAAGCAAATGGCTTAATTGCATTTTAGTTATCAGAGTAAAAACATTTATCATTTTCCTTCCACTTTACAATTATGTACCAATTGTGTTGGTCTTGTAACATGACAAAATGCAATGCACTTTAAACAGAGAAGAAGCAAAGAAATGGCAACCGATTGTAACGTAATGTAAGGGCATATAATTTTAAGCCTTTAATTTTTTATGTAGATATCCATACAAATCCATACACTATGTGGCCAAAAGTTTGTGGACACCTGCCCTTGACCATGAATGCTCACTCATTCGTCCTCTATACCGCTTATCTTGTACAGGGCTGTGGGAAGCCTGAAGCCCAAACTCACTCCCACACTACAGGAAATTATAAAATCATTGTTGGGTGGGGCATGTAACCATTTAATTAACCACTTCATCCTAGTCCTAGAGTGGCATGAGTACACCCTAGATGAAATGGAAACACTAAACGAATTCTAGTGTAGACAGATGACCTTCTAGTATGTTTTTGAGAGGTCTGAGAAAAACCAACCCCCAGACTTGGGAGAAGATGCCAAATGGTAGCAGTAACCCAAGCTCAGGAAACAGTAGCCTGGTACCTTGCGAGAAAGTTTAATCATTTTCCAGTTTAGTCTTTTTCACTTAGATTAAGCACTTTAAACATTATAAGTTTCACTATAAAACTATAGAAATTAACAAAGTCCATAAAACAAGTGTAAGAAGTTTATGTTTAATCCCATTCGCGGCACTGTTTTTCTCTCTTAGTGCCCTCTGTTGGCTGGCTGTCAGGCTGCAGTTCCTCACATTGCCTGCTCCATCCCACACAAGCAGCTCTGCCCGAGGCACACAGCAGTCTGAAGTATAGTGCAGCATTATGTGCTTTCGTCTAGGCCACTCACTAATGTTCATCGGAGCATCGCCGTACACCAATCTGTCTTTTGCCTGTCTCTGAGTTCTCTGCTTGTGCCATGGTGAGTGTCTATGAAGCTGATGCTTTGGTTCTAGCCGTCTCAGAGGGCTTACATATGTTTTCTCAGCAAGCTCCATTTCAGAGTTTTCATTTTTCCTGATGTCCTCATCATGGAGTAGCACGAGTGTCCCCTGTCCTTCAGCAAGTTGTACGCTTGCCAAGCCAGAATGACCCCTGTCCTTCACTGCCAGGTAGACACTCCAGTTACCCAGAAAGCACTGAGGAACAGGAGGACAGTCTGACTCCACATGCATCGTAGAACACAATGGAGGAGACACATCAGGCTCCTACAGTAGGTGGACAAAAAGCTTTATTCGACAAATTTATATAAGTATTGTATATTGTGTTTAACAATGTTTTGTATATTATATTCTTTAAAATAATATAAACTACTATAGTATATTGTGATGTATATACAGTATATATTCAACATAATTGTCCTTCTCACCTCTGGTAAAACCAGAAGATATACAACAGCGTAGTTGGCATCTGGTGAGTCATGTGCTTGGACTGTGAGGGTCACCGTAACTGTCTGACCTGCCTGGGTGGAGTATGGAGTCCTCAGTTTGACCTCCTCCCTCATAGAGCCTATCTCTCCTATAAACAACCTACAGCAAAACAAAGCAGTGTTGGGAAACACATGGCTGGATGTGCGTAAGGAGGTACAAAGAACAAGCATGTAATGAGTGAGTATTTATATCTCCGTGTGGTGTAAATAGCATAAGTGTTCTGTATTGGCCGCTAAGTTACAACTATTTAAGAAGTTACAGAGATTTAAAGGAAAAGTCTAGCAATCTGTTAAAATAACATGACATTTTAACCAATGTTAACCAACTGCCTTAAGTTGTTACTACATGGCGGCACTTTGGCTTAGTGGTTAGCACTGTTGCCTTGCACCTCCAGGGTCTGGGTTCGATTCCCCGCCTCGGGTCTGTATGCATGGAGTTTGCATGTTCTGCCTCTAGGATTCCTCCGGGTACTCTGATTTCCTCCCACAGTCCAAAGACATGCAGATTAGGCTAATTGGCATTCCCAAATTGCCCGTAGTGTGTGAATGTTGACCAGAGCTTGTAAAAATGGGAATAAATACATTGGCCCACACAGTCCCTAGTTGGACTACAGAGATTCCTAGATGGATGGATGGAAGTTGTTACTATAGAATTTGTAACACATGCAACTTAAACCTGTGTCAACTAATTGTTTTGTCCATTATTGTCCATTGTCAGTCCTTACCTGTGGTGTTTCCCATGTGTAAGGAAGCCACGATCGTCTTCAGCAGTCACTATGAAATGACGGGCAGGACCATGGTTAAACACTTCAAACAAAATTGTGGAGGGATGACCTGGGAGAAGATGAGGAGCCGAAAGCACCTGAAAGAGATTTTTTTTTGTTAATATTTTTAGTCACCCTCAGAATCAAGGTCATCCTTATTAAAGAAGATATTGATTACATTAATTGACATCGACAAGAGATTCTTATATCATACATTTAAAAGTATGTTACTAAATATATATTGCTGTTAGGGTCACATAACAGCTCTTAAGAGTCATCCATGAAATGTAAACACTGTATGAGATCAAATTTCCTCGGCCATTCATCAACCTGGGGAACATTAGAAAGCACACTAGTGAAGAAAAACCAAAGGGTGTTGACCTTCATAAATTAGAAAATGAGTACAAAAAATATACACAAAAAAGAAAATGCCCATATCCACTGTTGTGGCAATAAAAAACCAACAACATCTAACCAGAAACATAAGCACCTAGAATTTGCTAAACATTATTGTGGCTTTTGCTATAACCAGGGTTTTTGGAAGATGCAACAAGATAAGATTCCACCTTGGGAACCTTGTTAGGATTACTGTATCGGGTATCATGTACTAGCACCACAATGTGATGTCAATAAGGTTTTTTATAATGTTTTTTTGTAGAATAAATGTAGTTCAATTAAAGGTTACATGTCTCATACTTTTCTTCATGTCATGATTTTGTCATCTGATTATGCAAATGAATTACAAAGACATTTTTCAAAATATGAACTTGATTGTATATTTTAAATAATGATTGAGTATATCATATGAAGGCATACCATAATATGTACATGTGTGGGCTGAACCATCTCAGTGGAAACTCTTTCAAGCTCGTTCCCCCATCTGTCTTTTCCACAAAGACGCACACTGAAGGGCTTCCTGGGAACTGAATCGACGATGCCGATCAGCTCCTCTTCTGACCAATTGGAAGTCGAAGAATTCAGTGATACCTTCTGAAAGCTTTCCCCATTGGACCCTAGCAAAGTCACATGACTGAAACTGGCTTCATCGCTGGCGTCCAGGCCTGTTACAACCACCACTAGAAATGCTGATACAGCTGAGGAGGAGGAAGGATGTGACAAATATCAAACGAACTGCAGTGTGCATATATCATTGAATTCATTCCAGTAAGGTAGTTCTCCAAAGACCTTTAACCGTATATACTGTTTGGATCAACGTGGTCCAGATTATTTAAACGGTTTTTCGGTTTCTTTCCATGCAGTTGGTACACATGTTTGTACAGATCAAATGCGACCCATAAACATGTACTGCAAGCACCTTTAAAGAATTAACAAGAAACATCCAGAAAATCTTTCAGTAAAACCTATGGGTTTTGTGCTTGTGTTGTACACTTGGGGATTATAAATAGTACCCTATAATTTGTATGATTTGTTGAAGTCAAGATAACCATGATAATTTCACACCTAATGAATTGGGTCATTAACTCCTCAAGATGGACCTTGTTATGGTTGGTACTATGGCGAAGAACAAATCTGAGCAGCAATTTGGTTTAATTCCTAAATCAGTGACACCTTCCCTGTACACCAAGCACAGCAGCACTTTGTAGGGCAATGCCACTATTTGAATCTGATCAATCATCAGTTAAATCACACAATATAAGCAACAATTAAATGTTAAATTTGTGGTCTGGGTCAAAACGTCCCACTTCAGAAAATAAATTGTAATAATATGTAAGGTTTAAAATAATACTTAACATGTGCAATCCTTGATATAATTCATGTGTTCCAATTTAGAAAAATCTATCTCATTTAAAAGAATTATATGCTGTCCTAAAAATATATTGAAGTATACATGCTTAAACAAACCAGTAAACTTACCTGCAATAGGACTGCCATCTACTCGCCGCAGTCCTGGGTGAGTCTCATTTGCCTCGACTGCAAAGTAATAGAAAAAATCCAGTGTGCTTTCTCCTAGAGGAAAAAAAATGCAAATGCTGCATTGTTTATAGAGATTCCTCATTTTGGATAATGGAAATTTGGAAAACTTTGGTCAATTTTAATTATATAGGTCTAACTATGATAATTCATTTGCTGTAGTGTGGATGACATGTAGAAATCACATACTGTCTGACATTTATGAATTTGTATATTAATAAAATCCCTTCATTTATTATAAGAGCAAGTGGTATCATCATTTGCATTTTGACATCAAAAAATGTTTAGGATTTATTTATACTATTTATACTCCCTTTTAATAAGGAATTATGTTATTCATAAATGTTGATTTTGTTTTTATTCTGGTTTGCTTAGCTGCAAAGTCTTAATATTTTTTTTATAAAAGTGTACAGTACAGCCTATTGCATGTACCTTAATGTTATATCGTACAGTAAAAATGTTGTCAGGTCTTGAAATGTGATAATGGACTGTAGACTGTAGTCAAAGCTGCCTACCTAAGACATTAAATGTGATTGGTCCATGGGAGGTGACATTGAGCTGCCACTGGCCAGATTCTACATGTGGTAGGAGTCTGACCCGGTACAGACCATCGGATTGATCCAGCTCACCCAGAGGACCTACTTCACTAAGAAGAGACTGATGAGCACCTAACAGAGAGAGAGAGACAGAGAGAGAGAGAGTTTTTGTTGGCATACATTTCATAGGGAGTCCAATGTAATGTTACACATGACATGGTTTTTTTTTTTTAAATATACATTAGCTACTATACAAAGTAAGATTAAGTAAAGTTTACGTATAAACTAACTTTGCTCAGACATTTATACCCACCTTCATTATTAGGTTTTATAAATCTTACCTTTTAAATTTGTGCAATCTTGCATTATAAGTTGTTAAAATTATTTAGGAATGTTTTTTTATTCATGTAGGTTATACCTTACTGTGCAAATGTTTTGACCCCACCCCACAATTTCTTCCTATTTTGCTCCCTAAGACACATTTGTTTAGTTTATTAGTGTTTAAAAAATAGTTCTTCAGGATATTTTGTCTGTAATTTTTTTGGTTTGTTTTTTGGCTCTCATTTTCTAGTACTCTAATGTACTTCCAGGTTAATCCAAGTATTTTGTAATGTGTTATACCCAACACTGCTTATAAATCATTCAAGCATTAAAAAAAAAAAACTACTAATTTAAGGCATGAACCAGTGAGAAACAGGTGCAGATGATGATGGCAAATGATCAGGACAGTGATTAGTATTCTGCTGATGCTGAATGGTTGGAACAGACGAGAGGGAAAAACGTGGTTGCTGTTGAGGTTGTTACTTATGCTTATTATTTTTTTTATTTAATCTCCATCATTTAATAATAATTTATCTTCTTTAGGGATATTTTTTTTTTCTATTTGGGTATGTGTGAGTGAATTATTATAACATAACATTTGAAAGAAAAACACAAAGGTTTGCATGTGTTTTCTTTTACGTCATTATTTATATGGTCAATGTGATATTTTTAACCCTTAAATCCCAGGCAGCACAGATCTGTGCCAGCAAAACAGCATATATCAGTGATAATTAAAAAACTATATATATTCTTAAATGGAAGCTTAGCCAGTGAGTGTTAATGACTTCAGACATCAAACTGTGTATTTGGGTTTTTAGGTAAAAACGGACATTATCATTACTTTTATACCACTACGGGAATATGGGAATGACATTGCAAAAATGCAGAACCATTAAAAATAAGTCTATTATTATTATTATTATTATTATTATTAATAATATTCAGTTCATCCTATTGTCTATTTTGTGCTGAAAAAAGGATATATCACTCTATACTGCACAATCCTGAGCCCTATATTATATATGTTTTTAAAAGAAAAAAAAACTGCAAAACAAATAATGGTTAAAATGGTTTTAAGGGCTGCATAGACTGATTTGCATAAACATTATTTTAATTATGTTATTTTATAATATGCCTTTATTGCCTTTGATGCCTTTATATTTTTTACACAGGTAAAGGAATATGGGTGTGGCCTTCCATATGTCTTGTTTACCTTTAGGGTTAATTAGGACACATTGTGTGAGTTTTCCAGCAATATGGATCCTGACAGATCTTACTGCTTGGTCGATTGTGAAGAAGTGTAATGAATCTGCATTACTTTCTCCATGAAACAGGGTCACCTGCGGAGGAGAACCCCAAATTACAACCTATATAAACATACTTTTAATTAAGTCATGATCATACTTGTGAGAACAAAAACAAATAATTATGCATGTTTATGCAATTAATTAAGTAATTTAATGTTAATTTATTGAAACTCATTTTGCTGTGGAATATAAGGGTTGTTGTTGTTGTTGTTTTACCTTGCTGGAAGTGGTGCTGTCTTCAACAATGGCTGAAGCTTTATGAATATCCCTGTTAGTTGTGAAAATGGTCATGCCTCCAGATAAGGAGGAGAGAGAAGAATACAGAGAGAATCTGTCAGGAGTCAGGGTTGTCCTTCTTTTCCTTTTACTCATCACTTTCTCACTATGAACTGGGTCTTCAGTCAACAGAAAGGTCACCTGTTTAAGGAAAAGTGGATGTTTTTTTAGTGATGTGGAAATGAATGTGTGTTCCTTTTTTTGTGACTGTTGTGCTGTGACTGTGTGTGTGTGTGTGTTACCTTGCTCTGTTTTTCTAAGACGAGAGCTTTGACTGTGTTGTACAGGTGGCTGTCTTTTGGGGATGCATCAGTGAAAACGAAAATCTCAGACAGAGGTGGGCTGTGGATAAGAGCCAGCTGAAACAGACACACAAAATGAGCGACTTAAAAATGTCTCGATAGGATTCTAACAGGATTGTATGAGGTGAAATTATTTCTGTTTACACATCTCACATGACATTTCCTACAAATTGTGTCTGTATTTTAAGATCTGTTTATAGAGTAACCACACTGCTTTTCTGACTCACAGCTCTCTTGCAAAGGCAGACCATATACAAGTTCAGAAATGTGTACATTTACAGCATTTGGTAGACACCCTTATTCAGAGCGACTTAAACATCACATTACACATCTGAGCAGGTTAGGGTTGAGTGCCTTGCTCAAGGGCCGGGCAGTGGTAGCTTGGTGGTGCTGGGGTTTGAACATATGTCCTTTTGATCAAAGCCAAAGTCACGGACATGGTTGTAATTAGAGAGGCTGAGGAAATCTAAAAGTGTCATTTTCCACTTGTGTCAAGTAACACTTTTCATAGTTTCTTGAGCCCCTACTCATTTTATCTAAAACTGACATTCCCAGACTTAGCAAGATTACAGCGCAGTTTACTATGTGAAATCTTTTTGCAGCCCACATAAACCTTTAATCACAGCTATGATCAATACACAGAACAAAGATAAATGAAGAACAGTACGTTTTATTAGTCCTGTTTTTTTTTTTATGTAACACTTAATCAAAAACAATTTATGGGAATTAAAAACTTAATTACAAAATTAAAAATTAAGAAAGTTTTAAAAATGTAAGTTTTATTTATTTGGTACATATGACATATTATAAGCATTTTACTGCATATCGTACTGGATCTGACTGTTTATGTGACAAATAAAATTTGCATTTGAATTTGACATCTCATGGCTCACTAGCAGTACCCTTCAGGCCCACTAGGGAGCTGCAGCCTATACTCCAGGAAACACTGATCTAAAACATGATATAAGATCATACCTAAGGGTTATAACTATAATCTTGTAACTATTTTCAGGAAAACATTGCTATTCAAATATATTACCATTCATCAATTTCCTCTTAAGATGCTTAATAAATTCTGGTCCCTTTTCTCTAGGGTTACCTGAACAGCAGATAGACACATCTCTGGTTCATCTCCTCCACCAAGAGCCAATAAGTTCTCCATGAAATGCTGGAATTCATTGGGGTCATCTGTCTCCATCACCGGCCCTACATCTGAAAAAATTACTAAATTTTATACCTTATAAATTTATATGTTGGGTTGTTGTACTGTATATCTTAAACATACGTACAAGCCGAATTCTAAAATGTGTCCCTCTTTTTACCTGGGTCATGAAAGGGGATGAGTAAGAAGGTGCCAGGAAGTCCAGGTTCATGGTTCTTTGCTCGTGCCTGAATGATGGACAGGGCACGAAGACGAGCAGCTGTAATCTCCTCAAACATGCTACCTGTAGTGTCCATGACAAACACCAAAGCTGGAAGCTGTTTGACACTGAGGAACCTGGAAAAATATACAAATACCCAAACAATTCACTGATTATTTATCATAATACATGAAAAATGCCTAATAACATGCCTAATAAGTGTTGTTAGGACTTTAAGTTCAATATGGGTTTATAAATGTTTTTTTTTTAATGGTGTAATTGTACAAGATAGATACACTATATGGACAAAAAGTATTTGTCTAAACCTGTTAATTATTGAATTCAGCAGTTTCAATCAGGCCCCTTATTTCCAGTGAAGGGCAATCTTAACGTTTCAGCAGACCAAGACATCTTGGACATTGCTATGCTTCCAACCTTGTGGCAACAGTTTGAGGAAGGTCCTTTTCTATTCTAACATTATTGTTCTCCAGTGCACAAAGCAAGGACTATAAAGACATGGTTTGATGAGTTCAGTGTGGAAGAGCCCTGACCTCAACCCCATCGAGCACCTTTGGGATGAATTGGAATGAAGATTGCGAGCCAGGCCTTCTTGTAAATGCTCTAAAGAATGAATGGGCAGGAATTCCCACAGAAACACTCCAAAAACCTGTGGACAGCCTTCCAAGAAAGTGGAAGTTGTTATAGCTGCAAACGTGGGACCAACTCCATATTGAAGTGTATGTACTATATTTGGATACAATGTCTTTGCAGGTTTGGCCAAATACTTTTGTCCATATCGTGTATTTCGAGGGGACATTTATTTATCATTTTAAATGGAGTCTCATGTCAGATGCTATACTGTGCTATGCTACCAGTCAGAAGAAAAGATGTAATATATTTTTTCTGCTAATACTGTATGGCAAGATATATTTTTGTATGTTTAAGAAGTTAAAAGATTAGTTTTTGCAGTATTTTGGTTTTCTGAAATGAAATGGAGCTACTTTCCTGGGTCATACCACAGTAAAGTCTCTTGAAAAGAGTAATTTATGTTGACCTCTGACCTGAGGAAGCTCTTGGGCCCCAGCTCATCTCTGAGGTCCCGGAGCACTCGGACTGTTGCCTTGGAAGCAAGCTGTGCAGCCTCTTTGTGGAGGAAGTGGTGTGGGGAGAAAAGAGGGGAAGTGCTGTCCTTATTAATGCCACCCTCAGCTGCCTGGTGACGACTGCTGTCCAGGATACCACCGTGGCTGCACTTTCCTAAGAAACACCAATAAAATCTTAAAGTGCACACTTATAATGATCATACAGGCTTTGTTAGATATCACAGTATGTCTGGCATAGAAGAACTATAGAATGTTTACTAGCAAATGTTGATTTTCAGTGTGTAGTAAGGGAACAAAAGGAATGAAGCTAGTCAGTGGGGTCAATATAATCATTATGCTAGTCATATGAAAAAAACATAGGCTTTACAAAAAAAAATTTTTTTATGTTTTTTAAAATGTTATGTTTTATGGTATGTTGTAGTGCATGGTTACAAAAGTATTTCATAATTCTTTTTTCTAAAACCAATTAAAATGTTGTAAACACATTACATAGCCACTTCTAGCATGTTCCTAACTATGATTAACACCTAAAACCACTTATAATAAATATCAAGCACACATAAGAACGGCATTACTGACCACAACCAAACAAAGAAAAAAAACTTTTTGGTCAGTGCTTTGTCTTAAAGTGTACATTGTCTTAAAGTGGTAGACCATCAACTGTAACAAATGGGATTTTCAAAGAGGATTTGAGAGATGGGATCAGCGATGGAGCAGATGCATGTGATGGAGACTATGTTGAGTAGTACCTTTGTGTAGAGATGGAGTTATTCTACCAACATGTGCAATTTGAATGACCTGTGTCAGGTAATAAAAAGATTCTTTCCACTTTTGCATTACTTTTGGTACAGTCTTTGCATTTCAGTATATAATGACGAAGAAATTTTTGAAGAAACATCATCTGAATAATAAAAAAATTTTGAGAAACAATACCATTTAATTACTATTATTTAATCATATATCACCACTGAAAATAATTGAAAATGGCTAGTTAAAATGGCATATACTGTTTTGTTTTACGAAAATTTTAAACTACAGCACTAATAAAACTACTATAGTAATTGGTTTGATTTTTGTTCCCAGACTATTAGGACTAAGGATTTATTTTTAATTGTTACAACAACAGTTTATTAATTAAAACAAACAGAATCATATTTTGGGCAGCACTGTGGCTTAGTGGGTAGCAGAGTTTGCATCTTCTCCCCATGCTCGGTGCTTGGTGAGTTTCCTCCCACAGTCCAAAGACATGCAGATTAAGCTAATTGGTGTTTCCAAATTGCCCATAGTGTGTGCATGAGCATGTGAGTGTGTGTGTATTTGTGTATGTGCCCTGCGATAGATTGGCACCCTGGCCAGGGTCTACCCTGCCTTGTGCCCTAAGTCTCCTGGGATAGGCTCCAGGCCCCCTACGACCCTGAATACAGGATAAAACGCTCTAGACGATGAGTGAGAGTGAGTGAGAATCATATTTTGACATTCGAAAGTTAATACGTAAGATGTTGGATGTGGTTCATCCAAACACAGTTGGGATGGGACTGTTTAGTCTGTGTGGACGGCAGGGAGTCTGGCTTTGGAGTGAACTTACCAGTAGGTTTGGATGGGTAGTTGCTAAAGTATCCAGTGGTCAGAAGAAGCTTTGGTGAACCCCTGACAAGCTCTTCTAATAAATTATTATAACAACTGAACCGATGGCAGGCAGCACAGGTAGGAGTATCCTCTGAAACCAAACATTACAGTATTTAGGTTATGACAAACTGTTATGTATAGAATATAGAACTTTCTTTTTGTCCTACTACATATAGGTCAGTGTGCATGTTGTTCAGGTCACCTGATGCTACAGGTACTGATGGCTCTTTGGAATGCAACAGATGAAGGTACTCGGTATGCTGTCCCATTTCCACCCAGTTGCTATGGCTATAAAAGTCCTACACACATAATCACACAACTTACATTTATTCAATATAAAACATTGTAATACACATTAACATTATTTTATGTGTCACATTCTAATTCTATCATGGATCCCATTTTAAGTACACAATTTATAACTTGATCAAAAATACAAGGCATGTTCAAATCAAACCGGGACTTTTGATTGTATAGAATAACAGGGCTCAGTACTACCTTTATTTATCTATATAATCCCCTGCCATTTATCCCAGCATTTCTCTAGTGCTAGGATACCATCAAGGTTTTTTCAGTTCGCTTGAGCCATGATCAGACTGCCTGCTTCATGACTGAAATGTTGGCCTCCCGGGAACTCCTTTAATGTCATGTGGAAAATAACATGTGGAAATGGCTTAGAACAAGGTCAGGACTGTACGGGGGCTGTGGGAAGAATAAATAATCTTGTAATGTGCAATTGGTGTTGGTGAATGATTTTGCATACAGTTCCTATTCCCAGTTTGACTTGAATGCGCATTATATTTTCAGTGGATTATGTGTGACAAATTACTCAACTAAATCCGTTAACCTGTAAGCCATGGAGGAGCTGTCCCATGATATATCTTGCTCCCTGATAATCCTTCTTCTGAGTCAACAGAACCACCTGCTTCCAGAAGTCTCTCATCATCTCTATGCTTCCTTCCACTCTCTCTGAGTCAAAGTGATATACCGGGTCAGATCGCGTAGAACTCAGGAAGTCCATAGCAGCATTGGCGTTGACCACCTGGCCCATGGATTTCCAAAATGTCCGACCCAGGTCAAGCTGGTTTTAACACAAATGAGCACATGTCAATGATTATGGGAATAAGCATATACTTTCCTTATTATATGAAACATTACATAAAATACATTCAAATTTGTATGTATTCAAGCATGAGCTACCATGCAAAAAATAATCAAATGTATTTGTATTGAGAAGAAGAAAAAAGGCAGTTCTGATATTCCACAAAGTATAAAAATCAATGCTAAACATTAAAGTAAGCATCACAATAAACACTCTCTCTACTCAAATTGTGTTTGTAGTCTTTTTTCGATTCCAGCTTTGACACTTCCACCTGCATGCACCGGGCTCCCAGAAGACTCCTTATGAATGGGCAGAGCTTTTGTGTGTCTATTTTAATGGAGCTGAATATACTACAGTATACTCTATATATTGAGAATTTAAAAAGCATACATTGAGTGATAAGTATCATCCTTCAGAACATACCTTCTCTTGACCTCCAAAGTGCTCAGGCATCATGTTAATAGTCTCCATAGTGACATTGAGCACAGCCTGCTCTGTCATGTACTGGTGTGTATAAGAATCCCATGACAATGTCAGCACCCGAGACCAGAAGTTGGGGAGGAAAGCCCAGCACATGGATGCATAGTGAAGCAGCAGAATTAATTGACTGATGCTCGCCATCATATCAATCTCAGAAGTGGCTTTTTGTCTCGAAATTCATCTGCTCTGTAGGAAGAAATTAAGATACAGTTCCAAACATGTACAGTTCAGAATCATATATAAAAAGTTTTATTGTAAATTGAAGTCGCAGTGTATGCTGTAGCAATCCTGTCCTAGTTACTAGTAAGTGGCAACATGTGATTTACTTAGCAAGTTATACAAAGTCTTCAGCCAGACTACATACAGAATGTATGGAATGTAGTCTTAAGGAATATTTCTCCAGGCTTCCTGAAAGACTTTCGGTTTTCATTTTTGCCAAGTTTTTGACTCTTATTTTCAATCCTGTGATATTTTTAGTAAAAGTTTTTCATTCCGTTTGAACTGATGTATGAACTGGAATAATTTGGAAAGATTTTCTGCCCAAATTTTCAAATAGTCAAGTAAAAGTGAAATACTTAATAAATGAGTTAATACTCTTATTATATATATAAAGGTTCATATAATTTACTCAAGTGAATGAATAAACTGCAAAATCCAAATCAAAGGAAAATATATGCAAATTAATTATTGTCAAAACACACACTTTTTAGTTACTGATGATGTAAATTAATGCCTGTGGAACAAAGGAGTAATATGATCTAGCTGAATACTAATAGCGATTCGTCATAATGCAGTCGATTACAATGAAAAGTATTACATCTTATCTTCACTGTTAAACTGATTATTATTATGTTATGTTGTCATTATGTTATGTTATTGTTATGTTATTGTTTTTTTAGTTTAGATTCGTTAGGATTCCTTATAAAGGCAGACTCAAAATGAAAATTCTCTTTCGATTTTACAAATGCATGATTCCAGATAAATGGAATATGATACATTCAGAATTTCGAGTAAACTACAGGTGGCGTTCAAGTCAAACTGAGACTTTGATTGTAAAGAATAACAGAACACAGTTATGAGAGTAAAAACTATCATTATTTCTAATGCACTTATCCCAGCTTTTGACTAGTCCTTGGATACCATCAAGGTAGAGAGATTTAGAAAGTAAAGTGTACAAGGTAGAAAGTACACCGGCTCACAGCTGGCCACCCAGGAACTCCTTTAATGGCCCAAATATATAGAAATGGCTTGGAGTAAGTTCAGGACTGTACAAAAAATGTGGCAATTTCCAGCAGCGTTCCTATGATGTGCAAGTGCTATTTGTGAATGAGTGTGTACAGCTCCTACAGACATATGCGTCTCTTCTGCAGGTTGGCGACAAGTTGTCTGACGATTTTCAAGGATCAGGCATTCCACTGGTTCAGTGTTCACAGGAAGGACTGTCGGGATTGTCATTCATGGATGTATGGCCTTCTTTGAAAAATTTGTACCATTCAAATGATTTACTGCAGCTAATTTACAGTCTTATCACCATAATGTGCTTGAGGTCCTCTGGTTTTACATCTTGATTAACATTGATACTTTTAAAAAAACAGACTTAAGTACAGAAACAAAGTAACAATATGTTCAAACTCTATATATATTGTAAACACAAATGAGTATTATTCATTAAACTAAAAATGTATTTACAGTAGGTGCTATGTTAAGTACAGGAGAAATGTTTATTGATTTGTCAATAACTGAGATTATTTTAACCATAAAATAATACTTCGATAGAGTCATGGTAATTTCACACAAGTTGTTTGGATAAAAGACGGCGTTATTGTTAAGCTGAAGATAATAGTGGTTTCTGTGCTAAGCTGTGGTCCAGACAAACATGTATCACAGTTTTGTTTTACAGGATGTGGTGAGAAACAGAGTGTGAGACACAGGCACAAATAGAGTCGACAAAGATTGAGTAAACTGCGCTTTCTACTGTTTTAAAGGGAACTGTTAAATATTGAGAGATGACATTGTGTGTATGTTGCGTTCTGGGGGAACGTATGCATAAAATTTAATTACATTTTAATTATTTCAAATCGGTTACTTTGCAATTTCATGGTGTGCAATTATAATATACAGTATTTAACATTTATTTAAATGATCATGCTGGCAACCAAAAAAGAGGAAAATGCTAATATAGCTTTGGTTATGGATTCAGGAATTTCTAATGTTTTTAATATTTATTTCTATTCAACACAATGAATATGAACCGCAATGCTGGTGTAAAGTGGGTCTCAAGTTTTTTTGTATATGGAGGTTTAAAAAAATAACAGGCCCTTAATTATATCCTAAAGTAAAGAAATACACATTTTAGTATTGCATAGTTCTAGTAGGACACTGATTTTATTTTAGACCATCATACTCTATACAAATTCATATAGTACCTATAGCAATATTCATTACAAACATAAGCATTAACAAAGGTCATCTACTGGCTCACTCGCACTCCATACAATGAGCCAAAACTCATTAACACACCTTACCTGTCATTCTGTCTTCTGTTCTTAATGCGACGTTGATCTCATCACCCTGCCAGCTCCAGTCAGTCATGAGCACTGTGTCATCATTTCACTAATCAGGAAACCAGCCTGTATATGAAGCGTTCTTGGTTTTTCACACCCACAAAACAGAGAGACCTTGCTTTACTTTTAAATGCATTAAATGTTAAGGACGATGTAAATGCAGAGGGGCCGAGATAAATGCAGGTTCGAAGATGATGTGCCTGTGTTGCTTTGTGTGTCTCGCGCCACCCTCGCATTTCTCTTTCTTCCCCTTTTCTCACCCCATTATGGCATGGTGCATTTGTTTCATACAAAAGGACTGAATACATTAAGGGTTGGTTTGTCCGAACCCCAGGCCCACCCCCAGCTTTTCAAACTCTTCTTTGGCTTCTGTAAGGAAAAGCACAATGATGGCGCCTTCATATGAGCGAAAAGTGGTACTGGCATTAGACAACCTACTGAAGGAAAGAAGGAAACTGTGTTTCATCATAGATGTGTTTTCTGTATTGTTAATTTTCTTAAATCCTCGGATTAATATGCTGGGTGTTTTCTTGGGGGCCCTGTAAGGATGTTATTGCTGTGTTAATATCAAATTTTAATATCAAATTTAAGATTTAAGTCATAAAATAAGGATTTCTAATTAAGAGAGAGAGAAAGAGAGAGAGAGAGAGAGAGAGAGAGAGAGAGAGTGTGTGTGTGTGTGTGTGTGTGTGTGTGTGTGTGTGTGTGTGT
>JAQMYJ010000038.1:7762159-7777420 GCA_030014305.1 Clarias laeviceps
TTTTATCTATATATTCCTGTTATTTTATTCTGACTTATTTTTGTGCTTTGGCAAAAACAAATGTAAATATTTGTCATGCCAATAAAGTACCTTTGAATCTTGAATCTCGACATTTCAAAACTATGAAATAACATTTAAGTTAACTACTGTCAATCACTGAAATAACTAATTAAGTTACAGTAATAACAGTCAGCTGTTCTGAAAAAGTTCTTGTAAGAAAGTGTTGTCAAGTGCATTTGCAAAACCCATCAAGCACCATGATGAAGCTCAAACAGCACCTCAGATTAGAGTCGTTATGAAGGCTTTACACAGCATAAGTTAGCAGGCTAAAGACCTAAAAATATTGAAGCTAAAGCAAGTCCCTAGCTTGGAATCTCATGAACAAATCTCATGAAAAAAAGAAAAGCTATCAATCTAGATGCTTGCTAATTTGTTAGCAGGTCTCAGAAACAGAAATAATACAAAGTAATAGATGTAAAGACAAAAGAAATAGATGAGACAGACCTACAGTTAGCCTTTATTTTAGCTTGGCTTGAAAGAACCCACAGTAACACACACACACTCACTCACTATTTATTCAGGGTCAATGGGAGCAATCCTAGGACATTTCAGTCACCCTAGACGTGGTGCCAATCCACCACAGGGCACACTCACATACTCACACACTCATTCACACACTACAGGCAATTTGGTAATGTCAATTAGGATAATCTACACATCTTTGGACTGTGGGAGGAAACCGGAGTACTCGGAGGAAACCCACCAAGCACGCAGTGAGAACATGCAAACACAGACCCTGAGGCAGGAATCGAACCCAGGCCCTGACGTTTCCAAATTGCCCGCAGTGTGTAAATAAGCATGTGAATGTTGTCCGCAGGTACTACAGTGGTCAACATTGGCCTACAGAGTCCCTAGTTGGACTACAGAGGTTCCTAGATGGTTGATGGAGTGTTTGTGTGTGTGTGTGTGTGTGTGTGTGCGCGCGCGTTTGTGTATTTGTTTGTGTTGTTATTCATTTCCAACGCAAGGGGGAGACAAACCTCCTGCCAGAGTGAGAATTCCTAGGGCTGGATGCTGATTACATATCCCAGTATGTGTTCATCCATATTCACAAACATCCAGTTAGATGGACAAATTTTGATAAACTTTACCCTGATCCAGCTGATATGGTTAAATCCAGTTGTGAAGAGTGAATATTTAATATGTACACCCAAGAATACAGAATGAATGTATTTGGGAATAAAAGTTAGGAAAATTACAGATAAACATAAAAATAACAGAATCTAATTGTTTTGTCATTCAGAAAATTCAATGACCGATAAAATGAGTGGGTCAAAATTTGGTAAAAAAAAAAAAAAAAATCAAATAAAAATCCAGCATAGAAAGAAAGAAAGAATAAGGAGGAGGATAAATAATCTATAATACATTCATTTTTATATATTGTATAATTCATAAATGTATATATGTCCCTTTTTCGTGTATTCAAAAATGACATTACAAGGTATTTAGAAAATATTACGTTTTCAAAAAAACTTCCAAACCTGTTAGAATTGTACATTTATGTGCGTTATATGGAACACATTTTTAGTTTCTACTTCTGATACTTTTTTTATGCTTCTATGTTCCTGGCTATATTGTTTGGATTGTGTGTTATTGTTTTCAGCAAATTTCAGCTATATATACCTGGGATATATATAGTTTTTTTTTCAAGAAAATTATAAAAGAAGTCAGAAGAGCAGGCTAAACCCTGGCTGAAAGACAAATGTCTCTCAATTTACTATATTTGCGCACTATTGTGAACAGACACACTGCTTAGTGCACTATTTGGCCGACAGGACGCCATTTTGTATTTAAAGGGGTGGACTTGCTTGATGTGCGTACGGCACGCAGGATGGGTCAATTCGTGTGCGCGTTGTTCTACGCGACAGCGCCTTCAGCTCGCGCGAACGGAAACGCAGCCCGAGACACAGCTAGATCGCTACAAGTTTGCGGAATCGCCTGTCCGGGAAGCAGGAGTCACCGGTCAGACAACAATCCGATGAAAAACAAGCAGCCACCGAGGCTCGAGTCGTACCGGCGTCAGGAGCGGTTTGGAGAAGCGGAGGGAGATGTGTTGGAGGTAGACGGGCAGAGGAAGTCGAGCGCTGAAACGGATCGGGTCGGTAAGTTTGACGGAGTTGCGACGGAGGAAACGGACGAAGCGATCGATGCGGGATTCGGTGCGCGCGAGTGGGCTGATACACAATGCGGAGAACGAGCTGCGGAGAACGACGAGAGGAAGACGCGTGAGTGGTGGAACATGGAGGAACCCCGAGACCTCAACATAAACAATATCGGTTTTAACGGAGGGACCGCATTAAGGCTGTTCTCACCGATCCGGTCCGCTCCATATCAACCCCAGGTTCTCTCCTCATACGGACCGAACAGGCTCCTGGTTCCTTCACACCTGACTCAAACCCCACCAGCTGTCCAGCCCTCCTCCAAGGACATCTCCGTCTCTGTCTCCCCTCCTGAACAGGACTACGTCCATGGCGAGGGGTTCTCGGAGTACCGGAGTTTCCCCGGGACCATCCCCAGACTCATCGTGACCCACGACCCGAGCCCATGCCAAGCCGAGGACGTGGAGGTCGCCGAGCTCCCGCTGAGCTTCGGGACGTTATCTTTGGACCTGCAGCCCGGCCACGAGTCCCCGTGCTCGGACAGCGGCTGCGGGGGCTCCCCGATCCCCCGCGTCTCCCTGCGCAAACTGTCCAGCTCGTCCTCGGCCGGGCTCTCGTCCGCGTCCTCCTTCGAGGAGTCGGAGGATGACATAACCGGGAGTGACATCGAGGCCACTGGGTTGTCCCCGAATATGCGGATCCAGTTCGGCAGTCCGGAAGACATGTCCCGGGTAAGTGTGTCTTTACAGTGTGTGTTGATAATCAATTAATCGATGAGAACCAGCGTAATGAGTTCACCATTAGGGTCGGGGTTCGACTCCTGTTTGCTTGTTCTTCCAGTACAGGTTGGGTTTCCTACAGGTGCTCCGGTTTCCTCCCACAGTCCAAAACCATGCATGTAGTGTGTGTGTGTGTGTGTACTGACGGATAGGCACCTCGTCCAGGGTGTACCCCGCCTTGTGCCCTAAGTCTCCTGGGACAGCTACAGGTCCCCATGGACCCTCTGTACCGGATAAAGCAGTATAGACACTGACTGAGTGAGTGAGTGAGTGAGTGAGCTGCACTATAACTCATATTGTTAAGTGTACTCAACTATACTTCCCTTGGTGACAGGGTGGTACCCTTAACCTCTAAACACGTTCCCTGACTCACTAATGCCTATTAGATCATTACTATCTTCAGTCTTGTCAGATGTTCCTTATGAGTGTTTTTCAGTTTTTCTCACAAAAGGAAGGAAGGAATAAATGACAGCGTCTCACTTGATCACTGTGGCACGGTGATATACAGCGCTAGGTACCCCCCCCCCCCTCCTCCCACCATGGATTCAGGGATGCTAAACACCCCGTAGGTGTGAATGCATGTCCAGGGTCCCGGGTAACAGGAGACTGACAACATCATATTGTGGTGGATTAAAAAGTTTTCTTAATCGTAACGTCATTGTTTGTCCTCCCGTCCGATTCGCACACAACATGGCACAGGTTTTTACTCCAGGATGTCCTTCCTGATGCAACCCTCCCATCACATTTATACGGAAGTCAAACCAGGCCGAGTTGTTTGTACAGCATGTGTCATCCCAGCATCATCATCATAATCATCACCATCATCACCACCATCATCATCGCCATCAGCAGAAGTAGAGCAGGAACCCCATCATCACACACAGGCTTCTTATTCACTGCATGCTAATCATTAGCATAATGACGTAAAGCAGACTTCACTTAGCTGTTTTGTGGGCAGATGGGAGAGATGTAGTGGGATTCTTTGGGCTCGCGCTTCCCACACGGGTGCATGCAGAAACTGTGAGGCTTTGTTATGACTGGCGAAGCCACCAGGTCAAACAGCTGCTTAGAAAGGGGAGTTTGTCTAGAATTTCCTAGAAATGCTATTCTGTAGTAAAACTTTCCAGTTAAACATTGCACTAATCAAAGGAAGTTCACTGTACCATGCACCAGGACCGGTAATCAGCAGAAACAATATGATCCATATCCATATCTAGGTGCCGATTCGATTAATATTGCGATTCTGTAAGTGTCACGATTCAATATCACATTTTTCTTTCGATTCTTCATTAATTAAAAAAATAAAATAGATTTATGCCTTAGCTTTATTCTGCAGCTTCACAACTGAACTAAACATGAGTAATTAAATGTAGCTCGTCTCTTATGATGAGAACTTCAAATTACAAGAGTTTGGACGCAAAGTTTGTCCAGCATCATTTTTACTGAGCAGCACGTCGCTCTGTTATATCATCCGCTATAACTATTATTTCTAAATAAGCGTAGCCAGGAATTCACTCCTACCACATGTGATGTTAATGTATGAATAGTTTAATGTAGGACTATAAAGAATCAGCGACGTTTTATTGTTTAACACATTCAAGACTGGTGTAAGAGGATGTAATCAGTGGGTTTCGAGTTTGGAGAAAAAAAGCCGATTGGAGGTTTTTAATAGTTTTTTTTTTTTTTTTTAAATGTACGCAACTTTTAATAACATCACGATATAAGAATGAGTTTTCTTGCATAACTCTGAGGCTCGTTCACTTAGTACAGAGTCGGTGATGTCGGGGCTGATCGGTCATGTCTGATCATGTTGAAAACCAGCCGATTTCGGTGATTGGGATTATAAGAGAATGTTAGAAATAATTTAAAAAATCATACTGCACACAAAAGAATTGCAATTCATATCTCACAATCACTGTTGAGTGCCACAATTTGTATCTGTTTAATCCACCAAATATCTGCCGCTCCACATTTCTTCATATTGTATTCAATTCAATTCAATTATATAGATTAAATGAAAGAAATGGGAACAAATGTTTTACTGCACCAGGCTGCAAAATGCCTAAAGTTACTTTAAGTTTATTTAAAAACTGGTTGTTTATGTACCAGCCTCAGCAGCGACCTCATTTCCCCTCTCGTCTGTTCCAACCACGCCGCGTTCAGCATCACCAGTATACTAATCACTGGCCTGATCATCTGTCATCTTGTTTCTCACTGGTTCATGCCTTAAGTTAGATGTTTTTTATTTTATTTTATGTTTTATTCTATGTTCGAGTGATTCATACAAACAAAACGGATTCCTCTGAGACTGCTCAGGTTCAAGGACCAGACTGAAAACGAGAACCAAAAATGTCCTTCAGGAGGCCTGGAGATTTGTTCTCAAGACTACATTACGAAAGAAAATCTGGCTCTTTGGAAGGAAAATGTGAAGACATAAAGGCCAAGACTTTTGCACAGTACTGTATGTTCAGATGCTGAATTTCAACTCAACCAGACATCATGCAGACCTTTCTGGAAACTTTTTTTTATGTAATCGATTAAGATAAGATGATAAAGATAAATTCTAAACTATTTTTTTCTGACCTCGGCGAGTCCTGTGCATGAACTGTAACTTCAGAAATAAAAACATCGTCTATTCCTTTTGTGAATATCAGAAATATATTAGAAATGTATGGTTTAATTTTAGAGCTAAGTAAGGTTGTTCAGGGCAAAAAAACAATACCTATATCGTGTCTGTTCACTGTGAATATGTTGAATATGAAATTCTGTTACACGCACTGAGAGCTGCAGCGCACTTTTTCCTCACTTTATGATCTCGAGATGGAAATGAACCGCTTCTGTACGTTCAGCATCGATTATGAGTGACTCACGGGCAAGAAGCGTCGCCTCTTGGAAAATTTCAAAGTTCTGGGCCGAGTGACAAATATGGAAAATGTCAGCCGACTCTCGAGAAATACGACATTTACACGCTGGAGTTCAGAACGCACAGTGAAGAGGGAACTCGTCTGGAATCAAGAGCCGCCTTTTAACGACTCGGCAGTTTAGCTGTTTGGGGGGAGGGTCAAAGGTCAGGGATTAGTCCTCTCCCAAACAGAGATAGCATGCAGGGCTGGGCGTGGGTGTGCAGTGTTTACAGTGTGAGCAGTGCAATCGAAGCGCTCCTGGCTATCTCTCTTCACCGTGAACACACTGCTGTGGTTTCTGTATCAGTCGCTGCTTTACATGATTGATTTTTTTTTTCTTTCCCATGGGATATAAAAGTTTACTGTGTACCGTGAAAGGACTGTATAACGCTGTCTGTTTTGGCCTCTGATTTGATTGTGCCGTGTTTGCGTGTGGGCTGTTATATTGCATTTCGTGAGATGGTAAATGGTGCCGATTAAGATTTATAATGTAATAAAGTGAAGAGAAAAACAGCGCTGGTGATGTGTGACATGGTGTCAAAAACTGTGCCGACTCAATGACTTTATTGCGCTCGTTCATTTAATTACGCAATAATTCAGCAATCGCTTCATGTCGAATTTCCTAAACACACACTACATGACGGGGTATCAGGATACGAAATGGATTGTGGGCAGATGAGTGTGTGTTTGTTCCAGGGTGTCACCAGCTGTTTTTGTTTTTTTTCCCTTCTTTTTCTAATGCAATCAAATTTCCTAAAACTAAGCAGAACAAAATGCTAATGAAATCAGTGTTCTGCAAAATAAAACCTCAGGATTATGCAACACTTTTAGAGACATGCGTAGCCGTTGTTGGTCGGCGTGAGCGCAATACGGGCACAGTGACGTAGAGACGGAGTGCTGTACTGTCGTTCCATCTTTAGTAGGTTAATAGAATCTGAGTCTGTGTATGTCGTGAGTTCATTCCTGTGATTATATATATTTTAAATTTTTTCTATGTCGCCTTGCACCTCCAGGGTCTGGGATCGATTCCCGTCTCCGTGTGCATGGAGTTTGCATGTTCTTGGTGGGTTTCCTCCAGGTACTCCGGTTTCCTCCCACAATCCAAAGACATGCAGATTAGGCTAATTCCCAAATTGCTCGTAGTGTGTGACTGTGTGTGTGTGTGTGCGCACGCGCGTGTGTGTGCCCTGCGATGAATTGGCACCCTGTCCAGGTTTTACACCGCCTCGTGCCCCAAGTCTCCTCTGATAGGCTCCAGACCCCCCCCTGCGACACCAAATGCAGGATTAAGTGGCATAGACGATGATTAAGTGAGTGAGTTTCAGATTTTGGCACTAAAGAAAAGTCTGTGTTTTATTTTCTATCATTTCTTTGTATATGAAATGACTTGGTAGTCATGAATCAGTTCTTTTGTGTGGTGACTCGCACACCGCCACACTCACGCTGAAACAAATCTATTTATTTATCTATCTGTTAGTAATTCGGATGCATTGCCAGAACAAAAGGTTTATAATAGAGATGAACCGGTTGTGACCAGAATTGGCCAGTTTTCAGTTTTTGATTGGCCGTGACCGCCATTTTTTTTTTTTCGAGTGGCGCAATGGAAACACAATTTTTTTTTTTTTTTTTGCCTTTACATTATCAAAAAATGTGCTGATCTTATTCGTTACTCATAACAGTGCAAGCGCTGATTAATGGAAAATCGTGTGCATTAGCCACTCAACCCATGTCAAGTTGAGTTTTGAAACTTTGAAACCGCCTACACAGCGGTACACTCTGAACTATCTACACATTTGTTTAGAAATAATAATTATGGCGGAGGACGGAGATCTACTGTAAATATACTTTGATATACTTTTTACTATTTACTATAGTAAATATACTATAGTATAGTTGATGGTGGGAATCAGTATCAGTATCATAAGTATAACCAAAAGCATTTCCACACACACACACACACACACACACACACACACACAGTGATACTCAGTCAGCTGACGACCTGAATGTCCTGAAGGACCAGGTTTATCACATCTATGCAGTATTTCTTCCCTGCCGCCACAGTAATGTTGCAGAAATGGTTCAGACATGAGCTGGTCATAACAGAATCTCCGTTAAAAGAATTTGAGTAAAGTATTAAGTGCTAGAGACGACTTTATGAGGTGACTTGATGAAAAAGTGTCATTGCATAACAATGACACCATAAATACTTGCTTCAATCCAAGCTGAAGGCGGTTCAAATTAAAATTAACATGTCACATCTTGTAGCAATTAAACGAGCAAACTAGAATCACCGGTCTTCATTACCAAATCGATTTGCCTCTGCGGTTGTCTTGACAGCTCGTCGTCAAATACGTGACTTCTGCCAGGTAACAGCCTGGAAGCTCTCGTTATACTCCGGTTGTCTTGTGCATCCGGTATATAATAGATCTTAAACCATGTGACCGTGTGCTCAGGCATGATTAAAAATAAATAAATAAATGTGTGTATGTGAGTCAGCCAGAAAAATGCACATTTCAGGAAAAGGAAAAGTATATTATATTAATGTAATATTAAAAATATTATCATGTATTTCAATATATACATATAACATTTAGTATTAAAATATTTCTACTGATATTTAATATAGTTATACTGATACTTGAATTTAAACTGTGCATGTGTGAGTGTGTTATGCATGTATATAAACTCATACGCATATGTGTGTGTGTATATAAAAATAATAATAATTCATATTGTGCCGAGGCTTCAGGGACCAGTTTTATTTTAATATCAGCTTGAATCGCCTTTTTTTTTTTTTTTTTTAAATAACTTTTCTTATGTTTCCTCCAGTACCATTGGTGAAGGTGTTGATTAATTTCCTATAACAGCAGTGCTAGAATATCACGTGATTGTTGGCGTTTCTACCGTTGCCAGAGGTAGTTCAGTGGTTAAGCGATGGGTCGGAAGGTTTCAGGTTCAAACACCACCACCAAGGTGCCAATGTCAAGCCCTTAATCCAAGGCCCTTAATCCTCAACTGAAAAAATAAAAACTGGATGAAGGCATCTGTTCAATGTAATAGGTGTAAATGTACTAGGTGTAAATTTCTTAATTAAGTAAGAAATTTTATGCTGAACACAACATAAGCTTTTTTTTTTTTTTTTCCTGCAAAGAAATGTTTACTTGGCATATTTAGAAAGAGTCTCCAGTGTCAGTGTTTTGTCAGAGACGGCTGTTCCCTTAAGTTTCTAGATGATCGCGATTCGTTTTGCATATTATGTGGGTTCGTTTTTGTTTGTTTTTTTGTTTGTTCATTTGTAGCGAGGTAAACAAACTGCATTATAACAAGATAACCAGAACTATTTATTTTTGCAGATGTTGCAGAATATTAAAAAAAAAAAATATGATGCATCATTCTTTTCTACATAACAAAATGATAGTAATAATTTAAATGTTGACAAATTGCTGTGGTAGAAAAGAAATGAATACCAGGGTATGTGATGTGATAAGGAAATTTAGTCAACCTCCAGGCTATAACAGTAACCCTTTCATATACCATATAGTTATTTTCCTACAGCAGTAACACCCTGGTGTTTTTTTTTTTGTTTGTTTGTATTTTTTATTGCACTCAGGTGTACCTGAAATAATTTTAAGTGCATGTGTCTCTCGGTTTGACTTGGTTCTTATCACTTGTATGAATATTTTCCTGTACTAATGTGAGTATTGATCCTGTTGCCAGGCAGTAAATAACAGTTAGCGTATTATAATAGTAATATTTCTTCTATGCTAGTGGGGTTTTAGTGTTTTATGCTTCTTTTTTTTTTTCTTTTTTTTTTGTGGTGCAGCCGAAGCACTTTGAGGGTAGCACATGATGCAAGTACAGGAAGGCGTCTTTAAAAAAAAAAAAAAAACGCACGCGCGCACGCGAGTCGAGGAAGCAGTCCTGTCAAGTTACAAATCATCGTTCGCATTGAGTCACCCCGTTAAACCTAATGAGATAATCACCCCCCTGGCGTGGTTGGTGGTTTCACGACTGCACTTGATCGGCGGACATGACGGCATAAACCGACCCGACCTGTCTTTCTTTTTTTTTTTTTTTTCTTCTTCTTCTTATATCAGCTACCGACACCTGCGAACTTGCTTACGCATGCCGATGGCATCGCAGTCAAAAAGCGTGTCATGGAAAATTTAATTGTGGGAGGCGCTTTTTGTCACTCGCCTTGTCTTCTTTAAAGCCGTACATGGTGCGGCGTCTTTTTTTTTTTTTTTTTTTTTCCCTTTTCCCCACCTTCTCTCTTTCTCTTTTATTTTCTCTTTAATTGTTATGAGTGTGCTTCCAAAATTTCCTCCCTCATATTATTTATTTCTCTCTCTCGCTCTCTCTCTCTCCTCATATTTTCCACTCCTTCAGTTGTTTTGATAGAAAAGACTATGCAGAAGGAGGGGAAAGTTCTGCTCATGGTGCAAGTATTTCTGCTTTCTGCACACTTAAAAAAAATATATATTTTTTTTTATTCCCATTTTTACGCATGCTCACACAAATGCATACACACACATACGTACAGTATGCATGAGAACGTGAGCATGTGATGTAGGGTAGATGATATCAAGCTTTTAGCCGCTGTAATTGAACTACGTCTAAACCCATTCAAGCAGTTAAAGGAAAGCGTACATAAACAATGTGTGTCTCTCTCTCTCTCCCCCACACACACACTCTGAGAGAAGACGAATGCAGTATTCAGTAGGTTTGCCTCCTGTGAACTGTATATGTTTAAGGAATCTTAAACACACACTCTCTCTCTTTCTCTCGGGTGTGGGGAGGATGAGGGCAGAGAGTGGGAGGAGTGGAAAAAGGGTAGAGCAAGGATTCGGCAGTGGGTGGGGACGAATCTGACCTCAAGACGATTAAAGAAACATCAGCAAATAAAATATTATTCCATCCATTCAGCAAACTCTTTAAGAAACGGTGCTGGGTGAGCATGAGTTCAGCCCGGGCAAGTGGGTGGGACAGAGGAACAAAATTAAGTTTTGTTTTTTTAAAAATAAAAATACATAAGAACAATAGTGAAAAAGTGTGAGTAGGAGTTTTGCAGTAACTCGGTAGAGACCAAATCCCGACAAGGATAGAAAAAAAAAATAAATCTAAAAATTAAAGAGCCAAAATGTTTCCTTTAGTTTCGTTTATGGAGGTTAGAGTGCCCTGAGAATCAACCTTGAAACCAAGGGGTACAAGAAAGGTCAGAGCCAGCTGTTCTTCCTGAAGAGACCTGGCTTTTTTTTAATTAACTTCTGTTTAGAAAAATAAATAAATAAATAAAAACCTCCTGCTGATGGACGCTTGGACGAGGCACTCATTCAGAACTGGTAAACAAACTGCTGTCCATCACGGGAAACCCCACCCGTATAAGACTTCTATAGCAAGAGACGGTCTCCAGAGTCATTCGGCTTTTCAGCACCTCTCTACAGGGGCAGGGGAGTGAGGACTGGGAGACCTGGGCTTAAGTCTCTTCTGCTGTGTACTTCACGTGCTACAGATGAGAGAATTACACGCATTAGCTCCAGTGTCTGCTCATTACCCTCAGTATTACATATTATTCCAATATGCATAGACTTTCATGCTCTTTGTCATACATACAATCGCACATCAAAGGTTGCACTGCATTTCACTTATTACTAATATTTATTCCATTTTTAACTTCTGACTTATGTACATATATTCTAGTTGATTTAGCATTACAGTAGTAACCTCACATTTACATGTAACATATTCAAGGTGCAGTCACAACTACAAACCTCTTCTCTTTTTTTGTTACTGTTGTCATTGTTCCTGGATATCTAGACTTTACTTCTTGTTCAAAAATATCATCCCTTCATCCAATTCAGATCCAATCCATCCAGATCCGATCCAATCCAATCTAATTCATCCAGATCTGATCCAGTCCAATCCATCCATAGTCCAGATTCAATCCATCCAATCCAATCAACCCAGATCCGATCCAATTCATCCAGATCCGATCCAATCCAATCTAATCCATCCAGATCCGATCCAATCCAATCTAATCCACCCAGATCCGATCCAATCCATCCACATCCGATCCAATCAGTGGTTAAGGCATTGGACTACGGTTCGGAAGATCCCAGGTTCAAACCCCATACCCACCAAGTTGCCACTGTTGGGCCCTTGAGCAAGGCCCTTAACCCTGAACTGCTCAGATGTATAATGAGATAAAAAAAAAATGTAAGTCGCTCTGCATAAGAGCGTCTGCCAAATGCCTAAATGTAAATCCATCCATAATCCAGATCCGATCCATCACAATCCATCCCAATCAAATCCATCTATGTTATAGACACCAGTCAGATTATGTGTGTGTATACAGGATCAGATGTATCCCATGAAGAGCTATACAATAAGGTGTATAAATACAATAATGTAAACCCGAGAAGAACATGACTGATCGGTAGGAAGCTCCAGCGTTGTGGTCATATATGCAGGATGAAAAACTTAAATTTTCAAAAATTCACATTTTATTTGTCACATACACAGTCATAGACAGTATGATATGCAGTGAAATGGTTGTACAACCACTGATGACCTAAAAATTTAAAGAGTTAAGAGTTTTCAAATATAGAATTATGAAATAGGAGAAACATTATACAAATATAGAAATATGGAAAAATATAGGAAACTTTTAGCTGTAAAAATTCACAAATATGTACAAATAATAAAATAAAATAGAATGTAAACTTAAGACACTAATGTTTGGAATGATGGATTGCAAGAACAAAAGAGGAAGACCACACAGGACATGGGTAGATGATTGTAAAGGCATGGTGCGGAAAAGCGTGAGAGAAACCGCCTGCAGAGGCATGGAGAGTCGCTCAACAAACACCTACTGTACAAGATGACCTTGACCATGATGATGATGATGATGATGATCCCAGAAATGGGTCTTGCTTTAAACAAGATTGTTAGCAGTAAATATGGTTTGTTTGTGTGTTTTTTGTTTGTTTGTTTTTGTCTTGTTGTACTCCTCCGTGCTGTTCAGTGTTCTAAGCATAACATGATTGAAGAAACAAAAACAGTTGTGTTTATTCATTTTAAAGAGGATCATGTTTGGTCTCTTAGACTCACTGAGATCCTGTCAGGTGTGTATCGACTGGGTGGTGGAGTGAAACCTTAAACAGCGATTTCTTTCTCTGACGTGTAAATCAGCCGAGCCGTTCTCGTTCAGACTGAATCAATAAACTGCATCAATAATGAGATTAATTGGATGTCCACCCAAGGATAGTTTCTATTACAGTGTGTGCTTTTATTTTTATTTCGGTGTGAGTCATGTTAATGACTTTAATTCATAATTGTAATCCTTTTATAGTATTTTTATTTTATAATTTCTTTCTCGTGCTGGTTGTTTGGTGGCACGGTGGCTTAGAGGTTAGCACTGCCAGGATCCGGGTTCGATTTCCGTCTCAGGTATTTTTATATCTGTGATGACATTTCTGGTAATTTGAAGGCATAAAACCGATTAAAATTCACAGTACGGTGATGCGACTCTTAGCCGCGGTAAAAACATTTAAATGGTGCAAACGTTTTAAAGAAGGGCGTAAGTCTGTGAATGACGATCCCATTGGGATGATTGGATTGGGATGGATTTGATTGGGATGGATCAGATCTGGATGGATTGGATTGGATCGGATCTGAGGGATCTCCTGAACATTCAATTTAATTAAAGTTTATTTGTTTAGCACTTTTAACCATGGTCATTGTTTCAAAGCAGCTTCCCAAAATCAAAAGAAAGTTATGGAAATGTGATCTGAGAAAATATGTATTAATCACAATGCTCAGATTACCCCTGATGAACAAGCCGAGGAGGACGGTGGCAAGGAAAAACTCCCTGAGATGGTGCTAGGAAGAAACCTTCAGAGGAACTGGACTCAACAGGGAACCTGTTCTCATTTGGGTGATAACGGATAGCAGGGATTGATCAGCAGTTCTACTGTGTGTTAAGAAGCCGGAAGTTTATGATAACAACAGAAGATGTCCAAGTTAACATGGAGTCCAGTGCAGTTCGTCACCAGCATTGCATCAGGATGAGTCGTACAGGTGCAGAGGACAGAGGGGGGTCTCGATCACTGGGGAGCTCAGGAGCAGCATCTGTAGCTCCAAACTATCATGAAGCAGAATCCAGCTGGAGGTGGTCTTTCTCTGGATGCCTCAGGATCCTCGCAGGGTTGCCCTCCGTCTAATGGAGATAGATAGATAGATGAAATAGAATTAGCATAACTGCCTTTCATGATCTTGGCAGCACTAGATGATGTGCATTTAGATGTCCTGGAGAATGAGGAACATCCATCTTGGAAATTCATGGTTAAGTTGACATGCCTGTCTATGGGAACTGTACACACAATAGTTCATCAACACTTGCGCATTATAGGAACTCGGTTGGGAGTTATTGACTCGTCCTCCGTACAGTTCTGACCTCGCTCCAAGCCATTTCCACATGTTTGGGCCATTAAAGGAGTTCCTGGGAGGCCAGTGTTTCAGATAGCCCAATCACGGCTCCGGTGTATTGAGAGAACTTTCTACCTTGATGGGATCCTAGCACTAGTGCAACGCTGGGATAGGTGCATTAGTGTAGCAGGGGATTATATAGAGAAATAACTGTATCTACTCCACTATATCAGCTATCAAATATCAAAAATATTTAGAGATCTGATCTCCGTTCATTTCTCTGGTCTCTGGAGTGAGTGAGCTTTTTCAGGAACATAATGAAGGAATTAAAAGCACAGTGTCACGCGGGTAAAAGTCAACACTGCTTCTTTAAATGCAACCGGACCCGGAATCGAGTGAGCCAGACGTGTTTTCTGTAAACGCATACCAGGTTTTATTGCTGCGAGTTTGCTTGTACACGTAACAAACTTTCTGTTTGTTTGGAATGCTGGTTATTCTTGACCCCTTTGACCTCTTGAGGGGAATCTCATGCTGGCGCAACATCCAGTATGACATCGTCAAAGTGACGACAAGACTCGTCATTCAGTTAGTGATTAGGATGGAAAAAAATGTATGAATGTATGAATCCGTGCGTGTTTGTGAATAAGTAGTTCTCGGTGGGTGGTATGTGTCGGGAAGGGGCGACGTTTAAAGGAAATTCTTCCCCAGTGCTGTCGGGTTCTTGATTCTGATTGGTCAGGAGGTGTTTGTTGCTTTTCTGTATCAGGAGCTCTGGCAGTAGAACCGGCAGGTTTATGTACATTAATCCGTTTGTTTCTATAGTAACAGCTTATATAACAGCTTAAAATATTTAATTAATTCACATTTTTTGGAGTTTGATTCTTTTGGGCCTCCGAGTGGCGCAGTGGTAAATTGCTCGCCCTATCATCCGGAGATCGCTGGTTCGATTCCCGGGTGATGCTGTAACCTCTCGCAGCCGGAGGTCTAGAG
>JAQMYJ010000038.1:7778521-7798046 GCA_030014305.1 Clarias laeviceps
GGTTTCAGTTCTGCATAGGGAAATTTGGTTGTTGTGATCTGGCATCCCCTGACCTGCCCAAAACATGTGGGAGAGAGAATATGAGTGATTTTAAAATACAATACCTTCCTACCTGGGTAAGAGAGAGTCTGAGTGAGTAAAAAATATATAACTGTTTAACATTTTTAGCATTACATTTTTTACATTTCTTCACTCTCTCTCAGGAATGGGCCTAAATATAACACTTGTACTGCAGCAGGAATGTTTGTGATTTTTAGAGGGTGAGAAGTTTAGTTTATGTTCAGTCACTATAATGTCAGTGATGAGGAACTTGTTTCAAAAATGAAAACATGTCCTTTTAATATATACGAGTATAAATTGTAAGTAATACATATATAAATAATATATATGTCATAGTTATAAATTTTAGTGGTTTGTCATGAAATAAAAGTGTTGTTTTGATTTGTGTGTATGTGTATGTGTGTGTGTGTGTGTGTGTGTGTGTGTGTGTGTGTGTGTGTGTGTGTGTGTTTTATGTAAGAGAAGTTATATAGGAGTCTGTGACGTGTGAGTGAAAAAGGAAAAGTCAGACCAGCATGTGGAAGGATTACAGAAGTGTGTAGGCGTGTCCACGAGCACATCATTGTTTTTATGTAAGATGTGTGTGTGCGTGCCTCTGTCTGTGTGTGTATGAGGTTTTATTGTGCCCACATACAGTAGGTGGGAGGTGTAGGCATAAGAGTTGGGGTGTCTTGTTAAATTCATGGAAAAAAGTCGATACAGTACATGACGTACTCTGAACTTATAGCAACTAGTCTTTCAGTGTGTTTGCTTTCACAAATACTGCTTCCAAAAAAACATTAACAAATAAATCAAATAGTGTTTCAAAGTAGAGTTTAAATCCTCACTAACTGTAAACTTCTTAACTTATCTGTTTACATACAGAAGGGATGTTCAAGTCAAACCAGGACTTTTTGATTCTGCAGATGAACAGAATTATACGAGAAAACACTCCCTTAATTTCTCTATATAGTCCCCTGCTGCACTAATGCACTCATCCTAATGTGTGTGTTTCAACAGTGCTTGGACACCATCAATCTAGAAAATTTTCCCAGTCCAGTCAGACTTCCTGCTTTATATCTGAAACCCTGGCCTCCCAGGAACTCCTTTAATACCCCAAACATGTGGAGAAACGGCTTGGAGCGAGGTCAGGACTGTAAGGCGGATGTGCCGATAACTCTCAGCCGAGTTACAAGTGGTGTTCGTGAATGATTGTGTGTTCATTTCCCGGAAGGACAAGAAGTGTCTCTGTCACAAGGATCAGACGTTCCACTCGATGAGTGTTCATATGGGAAAGACTGCTGCCGTGAACTCTGAGTCACCTCACCGTACCGTACCGTACCGTACCGTACCGTACCGCGCTTGAAGGTTTGTGTAAATGTCAATTGGTTTAACAAGGTGAAAGTTTTATCAAAAGCCCCGGTTTGACTTGAACAGCCCTTGTATCGCTATTCGAGCTTATATTTTGGACGACTGGCGCTCATGCAGGATGTGTGTACATTCCGTAATTCCTTCCTTGGTAAAAACAATTGTTTTGTTTGTCTAACAATTGTGTGTGTTTGTGTGTATATATGGGTGTGTCTGCATCTGTGTATGTGGTTGTGCGTGCACTGCATGTGTCTCTCTCCATATGAATGTGTGTGTTCCTGTTTGTGTAAAGACCTCGAATAAGCGCTTTGTGTGTGTTAAGTGCTCCGGTTTGTTTGCTCATTCATTTTGTGGTGGTTTTTTTTTTTTTTTTTTTTTTTTTTTTTACATGGATTTCTTCATAAAAATTGCAAAAGCGCTGCAATGAATTTACACTAGTATTTGTACCCAACCTCTGTGGCCTTTGTGTTGCAATTCAAGCGAACTGGTTGAGCCACCGCGACTTGAATTTGACAAATCCGTTTGGAGGTTTTAAAATGAGCCGTGCCGCTTTAAAACCTGAACAGGACACAACGTTCATTTGCTTCATTCAGCTTTACAAACACAAACGCACACGTACAAAAGCGACGGTCGTTGTTTCCCCACCTGACGTAATCATTCGCACTTGTAATCGATATCTCCGTGTCCTGAAACGTGTTGCACCTTTGTGCAACAACCCCTTTTGTCGTCATGTCACAGATAACGTCCCCTCCTCCCTCGCAGAGTGCAACTACAGACCCTTTTGTTCCCAGCCCTGGGAAAAGGAGAGAAAAAAAAAAAAACACGACCGCGCTGTGTACCGAAACCCACACTGCGTGATCGACGTTCGATCCGACGCACAGTAGTGGTCTGTGTAACAGTAAGAGTTCCAGCTGTGAGAGTGTTTACCCTGAGAGCACTCAAGTAGATCAGCACACGTTCGCTCAGATAAATACAGACCTGGGCCCACGTTCCCCCTCTGCAACAGCTGCTTCTGACACCACAAACATTCTGTCATAACAATGTGTCTGTCTGTATTTCTGCATTTCTTTCCAGCAAAGACCATGGAGGAAGGTAAAGAACATGGAAAGCAACACACCCTTCATGACGAAGAACTACCCCTGGGTGCAGTTAGCCGGCCACGCAGGTGCGACCTCACCACCACCACCACCACAACAACCCTGTTCGTCCGAAACAGTCTCGTGTATCTTCTTAACCGCTTCTCCTTCCAGACCAAGTTCATATTGGCTATACAACATGCAGTACTGTGCAAAAGTCTTGGCGCCCCCTCCCTTATATTAAAGTTGGTAGCTTTAAAATGGGACACGTGTTTTCTAAGGACATTCCTCTGAAACGTGGTGAGGTATTGGAGGGGTTGGACGTAAAATTTATCTCGCCAAAAAGCGAGAGCCGAAAAAGTCCCCGAGGAAGCCAGGAGAATAAGATTGCATTAAAAAAATATATAAGAAAGTCAAGCTTGTGCACAGTGCTGTATGTAAGAATGTCTTCAGTTAATATTATATACAATCATTTGCACTGAAATAATCTTCATGGTTAAGTTAAATTAGCTTTTTTCTTTTTATTAATATGGATTAGTTAGCTAATTAGTTTAACGACAACAATAATCATAGTTATAACAGTAATAGTAGTAGTAATGGTGGTAGTAATAATAATAATAAATTATAATAATCATAGTTATAATAGTAATAGTAGTAGTAATGGTTATTATAATAATAATAATAATAATAATAATAATCATAGTTATAATAGTAGTAGTAGTAATGGTGATAATAATAATAATAATAATAGTAATAATAACCGTAGTTATAATAGTAATAGTAGTAGTAGTAATGGTGATAATAATAACAATAATAATAATCATAGTTATAATAGTAATAGTAGTAGTAGTAGTAATGGTGATAATAATAATAATAATAATAATAATAGTAATAATAACCGTAGTTATAATAGTAATAGTAGTAGTAATGGTAATAATAATAATAATAATAATAGTAATAATTTTAATGAAAATAATACTAAAAAGTATTGATTTTTTTTTTTTCATTTATGTAGCTCATTTCATAAAAAGTAATAGAAATTTTAATTATAAATTCTTGTGGAATTAATAATAAAGAAATCAGAAAATATATAATATAGTAAAAACTTTATAAATAAAGTGCATTAAGCAGGCAATTGTTGCTTTTAAAAATCTATATATTCCATATTATAATATATATTATATACACGACAATAGCTAATTATATAAGAAGACATTAGTCTTGTTGTGTAATATAAAAGTACATTTCACTTTAATATTAATGTTCTATATTACAAATAAACCAATTATTGCTGAAATAATACAATATAATATAGTTATGTTAAGTTTAACAGCAAGAGATGCATTGTTTAGTGTACTTAGAAGTGCAGATTTATCAAAGAGATTTAATGAGAAGGCAGTAAAGATTCCTGAGAATCTGAACAGGTTTTTTTTTAAGTGTAAACATTCCATTGCCGCAGGGTTGATTATTATCATGAATGGGATTTTTCTCGACTGAAGCAGAATGTGCAGGTGGCTTTAACGAACAGATCATGTTAAAAAGAATAAAAACGATGCTGCAAACAAAATATCAAATAAATATGAAACCAGGGTGGGTTTAGGGGTCGGTACTGTAGTAAGGTGGAAGAAAAACAGCAGAACTTTTTTACAGTTGGGTTCGTAACTAGCGTGCAAGAATGTGAGCTGCTTCGTTTTTATGGACAAAATTTGTGTGACGTAACTAATGGTAAGACTGTGGTAATTTGAAGAATTTGCCTTTATATACCAAAGAGAGCGCTATATTGATTGTTCGAGGTCATAGTTACTAGTGCATAGTACACGCTGATATTATTAACCTTTAATAATCAATAGAATAGTTAATCTTTACATACCTATGCTTTGTTTTACAATCTCATTTTGTAAATGATTTACTATGAAACGTACCTATTGACGTTGTCTGGATATGATCGAATAGTTAATGTTTAAATACTATGTGCAAAAATACACTTTTTTTTATATATAAATAGTCCTATTCATCGACTTACAAAAGAGATTTCTTTGAACACATAGTTATTACTGTAGAAAGTAGTGCTATTAATATTTTTAAATGCTATTCGGCATGGAGAGCAAAACATGTGTTATTACCTCATATTTGCTTATTACATTCCAGTTATTTACCACAAATTTTCCTAGAAACCTCCAGCAGTTTTTCATGGTTAATGTATTATATACTATTTACTAGAGATGGGGGGAAACTTTTTTCGGTCATTCTTTTGTGTAGCGATTCACACATGACTCAATAATCTGTTATATAATTTTTAGGCTAATAATAGAGATAAACCGGTTGATCCGCCTGTGATCAGAATAGGCTGATTTTTCAGTTTGATTTGGTCGCAACCGGTGATCAGACACAGATGTAAACGATTCTGTACTGAGCTTCCAAGTGGTGCAACAGAAGCGCATTTTTATGGCGTTACATTATCAACTACACTGTGCGTTAGAAGTCCTAAGTGTCCGCAATAGAAGTCACTGTCAAGTTGAGACTTGAGGCGGTAAACCGTCGCCGGTGCTCTATAATCCTCCAGGCGTTAATCCTACACTCTGAACTATTTACACATTTAATTCCTGTGTGCTTGGAACAAATTATTTCCTAAGTTTGTTCAGAAATAATAATGATCACGGATGACATAACAGAGAAACGTGCTGCTTGGTAAAAATGCTTTTCTGTTTGTTTATTTGTTTTCTCAATTTAATTCCAAGTTAAATCCAAATTAAAAGGTAAAACCTTTTGTATTTCAAGTTGGTGTGTATTGGTTTAAATGCTGTGCTTACTGTAGCTTTTAAGTGGAAAAACTGGGCTACATTTAATTAATCATGTAATCTTTTTTTTTAAGTTTTAAAACCGTAACAAAATCAGGGAAACATGTAATATCGAATCAGGATATTTATAAATCTGTGATACTTATAGAATTGCAATTTTAATTGAAATCGGCATTAAGGTATCGTGATATCGTATCGGCCGGTGACTGGTGATTTCTATCCTTACTTAATTTATAAAAAATAAGGTGCAACCAAATATTTACAAATTGCTAAAAATGAGATGGGAATCACCAGGGATCACCCGATACGATGATGCGACGATACCCAGGTGCAGATTTGATTTGTATTGCGTTTCACGATTTTATAAACATCCTGATGCATCAAAATAACCCAAGATCATGCAGTATTTGCATGAAGTAAATAACTCTAACACAATCCTAAAACAAAATAACATTATAATGCTAAATAACATTATAATGCTAAATAACATGAAGAAATCCGTATTTGGTGGAATAATAACCCCGATTTGCAGTTACAGCTCTCATGCGTGTTCATGCTCTCACCCAGTTTTTCACATTGCTGTTGGGTAACTTTAAACCACTCTTTTTGCAAAAAAACAAACAACTCAGCTTTTTTGCTTGATGCTTTCTGACCGTCCATTTTCCTCTTGATGATGACATTCCAGAAGTTTCCTGTAGTAAATTGCAGTAGTCTCTTATTTTATTAACGATATATACTGTATATAGTCACAGTGTGACGAATCGCCACACGAAAGAATTTTATTTTTAAAATTTTTTCTCCATCTCTAATATTAAGTATAGTAATTCATTAGAATGGAAATTTCTGTCATGCCGTCACTGTTTAATTAAAGTTTTCTATTTCTATGAGCTTTGATACACTGTTCATCTTCATGATTGTGCAATGTCTTTTTTTATTTTATTTTTTTTATAAACATTATGATTGCGTCGATGATTAGTGTGTGTGCAAAACCACATTCTGTACTTCCTCAATTCCATTGGGCAAGACTGCTACATGTGTGGAAAATAAAGTGATGAAAACTTCAGAAGTAACGATCGTCACATGTGTCTTTGGTAAACGTATAGGATGTGGGTTTTTTTTACACATAAAAAACTAAATAAAAATGAGTCGAATGCACGTCTTGTCTTCACTACTACTGTGGACTCTCGCTGCAGTACATTCAACAGTTCTCCTCATTACTTGTGTGTGTGTGTGTGTGTGTGTGTTGTTTAGGTAATTTCCAGGCAGGGGAATGCGGTAGGCTGTTGAAGAAGTACTGTGCGTGCGAGCAGCAGTGCCTGCAGCAGCTGATGCGTGACTCGCTCAGGCCTTACGTACCAGGATACTACGGCGTCAAGGGGCAAGACGGTCAGGAATACAACGTGATGGAGGACCTGCTGGCTGAGTTCGACTCTCCGTCCATTATGGACTGCAAAATGGGCAGCAGGTGAGAGGAAAGGCGATGGAAGTGTTCTGAAAATTTACAGTGGAACCTTGGATTACGAGCATTATTCGTTCTGGAAGCAGCTCATATTCCAAAACACTCGTAAACCAAATCGAATTTTCCCATAAGAAATAATGGAAACTCAAATTATTTGTTCCACAGCCCAAATAAATATATACATAAAAATTATTTATACAGAATATAAAAGTAATATTAAAAAATAAGTAAAATTAAAACAAATTAACCTGCACTTTACCTTAAAAAATAAATTATAAAAGTAAAAATAAATCCCAAACAGATTTCCGTTTATGCGCACAGGTGCTGTGTGAGAGTGCGAGAGAGAGTGCGAGAGAGAGTGCTTTCTAGAGCATACCTCCACCTCTCCAAATTTTCCTCCACCTGTTCCCTGCTCTCGCTACAAAGCACAATGTCATCCACACGCATACAGACACAAAATAAAATATGTTTTACACACACACACACGTGGTCACAGTGTTATAGTAAACAGTACACATGTGCATGGATGTTGATTATACCAGTGAGAGACGAGCACTAAGACCCAGCAGGGGAGACGATTACCCACAATTCCGCAGCTCAAAAGAGAGAAAAGCCGTTGGCTCAGTTGTGATCACATGACGTTCGGCGTCAAAACAAGAAGTGCATGCGTGATACATGATACTCGGTGCTCGTGAACCAAGACGTTTTCCTAGTCAAAATTTACTAATTTGTCTACTAACTCGTCTTGTGGACACTCGCAAACCTCGTTACTCGCAATCCGAGGTTCCACTGTATTATAGAACCACAGGGGGGGAAAATGCAGAAAGGGAATTTGGTGAGGAGCAAAACATGACGGCCTGCTGTAACCGGAAAATAATCAGTGTCACATACAGAAATATGCAGAAAATAAGTGAATTTACAACTCTTTTCTTTAAAGTTACATTTAATGTTGTGGAACATCCATGAGCCAAGTTAGTTCTTGTTATCACTTGCAGATATAAAGAGTCTTTTATTCACCAGCCTCTCGTTTGTTCCTTTTTCTTTACATTAATAAAAAAAAAAAAGCAGCAGTTCCCAAGAAGCTGTAAGGGCCTCTGTTATGATCACATCCTCACACCAGAAAGCTTAAAGTTACATCGTTGCCTTTTCTTTGTTTCTCAAGACTCTTACAAAAAAACAAAAATGGAAAAAAAATCACATTAACAGTTTCGTCATAAAATGTTATTCCGTCATCCGTCTTATTTAACCCACTCTGTCATGCAAAGGACGTATTTGGAGGAGGAGCTGGTGAAAGCTCGTCAGCGGCCCAAGTTGAGGAGGGACATGTATGAGAAGATGGTGGCGGTGGACCCGGATGCCCCGACCGCAGAAGAGAGGGCACAGCAGGCCGTCTTGAAGCCACGCTACATGCAGTGGAGAGAAACCATCAGCTCCACGGCCACGCTCGGCTTCCGTATCGAAGGCATCAAGGTGAGGAGACGCCCTTACACACACACACACACCTAAGACACGTCTATCCGGATGCTTTTGTTTGCTGATGCACCGGAACATTCTGATCATGATCTTGATGGCTGTTTTCCTTGGACCAGTTTCAGCCGCCTTGCCTGTTAAGTAGAAGTGAAGCGTCAGAAAATCATGTCTTAAGGAACTTTTTTTTTTTACTAACAGCTTTAGTAGTGGTGCCTGAGGAGTGAATTAGTTAAAAAAAAAAAGGAAAGTAAAAATACTTGATTAATGTTGTGTAATATTTCACGAAACATGTTAGTTCTTGTAATTACTTTTGTTGCATCAACAGTCTTGTTGCATCAACTGTTACTCGTCTCGTTTTTTCCCTCCCTCGAAGTTGCCAAGACGGCAAACACATTTTTTTTGGTTGAAGTTGCAGATTTACACGACTAAATCTGTTACAGGCAACCTGCATGGTTTTTTGGGTTTTTTTTTAGTACAAACTTTTATATTGATTTTTATGTAAAAATTTTTAAAAACATGTCTGATTTCCAAACTCAACCCAGAATACAGAAAAATACTTGCCAGAAAAGAAAGAGCATAGTGTATAAGCAGCTAGTTTTTAGACAAAAAGTAAATGGAGAGTAAAATACATGCGGAAGAACTGTGTGTTTATTCAGAATGCTCAGTAAAACTTGGCAGATCATTTATATAAAACTGCGCAAACTGTACCTGAGACTAAAAGGTCCTCAAAATATTTTTGCACCAAATTCTGACTTTGTTTCATGAATTATATATACTTTTGTGTGTGTGTGTGTGTGTGTGTGTGTGTGTGTGTGTGTGTGTACACATTGTATATATACACTACCACTTAAAAGTTTGGGATCACTTGCAAATTTTTGTTTTCCAAAGAAAAACACATTTTCAATGCAATTTCGCAAACAATTTTATCCATTTCACAAACAATCAAAATTAGCCTGAGTTCTGACTGTAACGGAGCGGCCAGCACAGTCTCTCCGGATCCGAACCCTATTGAGCTGTTGCGGGAGCGTCTGAGTGGCGCAGTGGTAAAGTCCTCGCCCTATCATCCGGAGATCGCGAGTTCGTTTCCCAGGTGATGCTGTAACCTCTCGTCTGTGAGCTCACGCAAGCGGATTGGATTGGATATGCGTCATCCGAGTGTGTTACACCGAGTGAGGAGTTCGAAAAGAGGCGGTGTCACGTGGTTCGGAAGAAACACGTGATAGTCTTCGGCCCTCCCGACTGAGCGGTAGTAGCTTAATGTGGGAGCCCCTTAGTGACTGGGAGGAATTGGATACTACTAAATTAAGGAGAAAATCAGGGGGAAAAAAACAATTACCCATTTTTTTACATGATGTTGATGATGATGCCTTACAATCACTTATGAGCGAACTGTTACTATAAAAATATTATGTTATATACGACTTCTATATTAGGTTTATAAACCTAAAATAGTTTTTTTTTTCCCCCCTCCTTCTTTGCACCCAGAACTGTAAGAGGTGCTGGTGAAGAAAACTAGTTCCTACTTTCTGAGCAATCAGAATGAGGAATTAAACACTTAATTATTGAACGTATTACTATAAACTGTTGGGGGGGGGAGTATGTGTGTGTATAAAATGTTCCTCTACATTCCTACTTTATGTTCCTATTTTGACACCTAGAAAAAGATTTAGATCCTTTTTTGTTGACACAAATAGTGGTTGTATAGTAGGCAAATAATTGTCCTCGGTTTACATACTTTAAATGTATCTGATGGCACATTTGCAAATGACCATTATGTGATGTTGGCACTCGCTCTGGTTTTGTGGTCGGTGCAATCTAGTGATCTCATTTTCCATCACAGACAACAATGCATTTTAAACCCTCTAACCTAGTTTCAATCTCTCTCTCTCTCTCTCTCTCTCTCTCTCTCCCCGGTTTGTGTAGAAAGCAGACGGCACGTGCAACACCAACTTTAAAAGAACCAAGCACAGAGAGCAGGTTATAAAAGCCTTGGAGGACTTTGTGAAGGGAAACACACAGATCCTGGTAAGTCTGGTGGTAGGAAATTACCCAGCGAATCGAATGTGTGAGATTATCCTCCTGCAAGTCTCAGTGGAAGTTTTCACAGCCTGTAGTGTACAGATCTGAGTTTAAATCTGAGAAGTGAGAATTCGTATTAAGTTGAGCTTTTTTCTGTTCTGCCATGGCAGAGGAGGTACTTACAGAGACTAGAGGAACTGCGCAGGGTGCTGGAGACATCGGAGTTCTTCCAAACACATGAGGTGAGTCATAACGACACACATACACGCCTTAGTCTTACTACACTAATAAGGAACTTCCCTTGACATACACTGTGTGTGTGTGTGTGTGTGTGTGTGTGCTTTTTAATCTCCCGTTTGTGGCCGACCTGCTGTGGTCGATATTTTGGTTTAACCGAGTTGACCAGGGCAGGTCTGTGTATGGGAAAGGTGACGTCCTACAGTAGTGTCCAAAAATCAGTCCTGTCCCTGAGCTCTTCATCACTTTGTTACTACACTTTCAACCGGCAGTGTTTGTCTTTGGAGATTAAATGGCTGTGTTTGATTTTATGCCCCGAGCGGGGTGTGGCTGAAACTCAAATACATAGTCAAATGGAGCCAATTAATTCTTTGCTACGAGCAAATCTAACCCAAACCCAACCAAATGGAAATGGAACCAAATTTATTAATTTTTTGTGTGTGTTGGCCAAAAGTATTGAAACGGGCGTAAAATTCCATGTTTAAAAACTCATCGTCTACAACGCTTTACGCTCATTCACACACTCACACACTCATTCACACACTATGGGCAATTTGAGAACGCTAATTAGCCTAATCTGCATGTCTTTGGATTGTGGAAGAAAACCGAAGCACCCGGACGAAACCCACCAAGCACGGGGAGAACATGCAAACTCCATGCACACAGAGACGGGAATCGAACCCTCGAGGTTCAATTATGGAGGTGCAAGGTGACAGTGCTAACCACTAAGCCTTAATGACATTTTCAATTTTTTTATTTTTTTAATTCCAAAAATGACAATTTAAAAAAGTTGACAATCAGGAGGATAAGAAGAGTCAAAAAGATGTCTGTAGCATTCTGCTGTCACTCGGTCAATCTATGCCTGTTTGATCGCTTCATGTAGATCATGTATGGAAGTCGTTGTCTTGACTGCCATTGAGTTTAGGTCTGGAGTCGACCCAGTCCATGGGTTCACAGAAGCTCAATACCTTTTGTCACATAGCCGGTTTTTCAGTGAATTAGCACAACTCTTCAGCCAGACAGGCTATAACTCATTGGTATAAACCTTTGTTTAATGCACAGGGAGAGCTATAATACATGGCTTATGTTGTCTTAATACCTTTGGACACCGCTGTACTGTATGTTCCATTCTGTCACCGCGGTTTGTCAAAGTGTCAACGCTGTGGAGGAAAATCTAAAATAAATAAATAATTGAGATTTTATTTCCCAGTCCCTGGTATAACTCCTATTGGTGGGGGTATTTTATTTTATTTATTTATTTACTTATTTATTTTAACTCTTACATATTGCATCTTGCATCTTATACTTTCACAATAGAATATCAATATCGAGGACAACAGTTTATTAAGTATAAACGACTAATATGTCCAGCTAACGTGAGATGCTTTATTTGTTTGTTTGTTTGTTCTCGCAGGTGGTAGGCAGCTCCTTGCTCTTCGTCCACGACACTTCAGGCGCGGCGCAAGTTCGGATGATCGACTTCGGGAAAACGGTGCCGCTTCCTCCTTCTCAGAGACTGGACCATCGCACTCCATGGAGTGAGGGCAACCGGGAGGACGGATACCTGTGGGGCCTGGACAACCTGATCAGGATCCTGGGCTACATGGTCAAGGACAAATTATTTACAGAGCCATGACTGAAGTGCTTACTTTACTTTACAGTGGAGGAGGGACCAAGGACGCATTAGGGCCGGATAGCTGTCGCTTAACGGGTTCGGTGGCTAGAGACGGGACGTAGAACCCACCAGCCAAGAGCTGAGTCTGAGTGCCTTAGCAGACTGATGTTTAGTCACATAGCAGGATGCACGACCCACGTGCGCACTCGGACCAAATGAACAGATGTGTCTTTTATTTTTCTGCAGCCTTGTATGTTTATAGGGGGAAAAAAACTTGAGACTTTTTTTTTTTTTTTTTAACATAATGAAAACACTAGAACACTGGAAACGTATCCATCTGTGCATCCTCTATTAATATTTTTATAGTAGTGTTGTAAATAGGTTAATTTAATTTTATTCCTAAGAACACTTTTTTTCCTCTGTGCTTTTACTGCGTCTGCTTTAGCAGTGATGTAACTGACGACACCTTTTGTATTAACCCTTTAACCAGGTTACATTTTGCTAAATCCTTAACACAGGAGGTTAAATCCTTAATATTTTAACACAGGAGGTTAACATCTCAGGTGATCGCATACAGCATTGTTTGTTTGAAAGATTGAACTTTTTAAATGAATTTGGTTTGATTTTTTTTTTTATTATTATTTTTTCCCTGTGATTACTGAAAGCTATATTCGGCATTCCATAAAACATTCCCATGTTGAAAATTTCCCTTAAGGACATGCGTAAATCATGAGTCTTAAAAGTATTTATGACTTTTTTTGAACAGTGAAAGCCATGGAAATTCAGTCAGACAGCTGGTTTTCTGGGCTGAAATGTCACAGGAATAAGATGGAAGAAGACACTTTGATATATAAATTTTTTTTAATTTTTTTTTTTCCCCTCCTTAAAGTATTTCAAAATCTTGACATCATTTTTTGGGAGCCAGAGAACAAGATCTTGTGTTTCCTGTTAAATAATACCAGAACACATTAAATAACTGGAGCCAAGAACACGGATTAGTCACTTCCTGAAGCACTGCATGTTGTATTCTGTATAAACACTGAATGTATTATTTTATGTTCTTTATATCTGCTGAGGTTCTACTATCTGGTAGTTTGACCTTTTGGGAGGGAATTTTTTTTTTTCTTTATTTTTTTTAAACCATCATTTAAGTGATGATGACTGGAATGTTCGGTTGAGAATTGTGACCTTCGGACTGTTTCGCAACTATAAAATGTACGATCTAAAATTCTGATCCAGCAAAGAATTTTTGGAGAATATTCCAAAACTACGCAAATCAGTGGGAAACGACATGTCGAGCAAAACGTGTTAAACAGTTCAACCCCCCCCCCCTCCCCACCACCACCACCACCACCACCACCTCCCCGGTCCAGGAAAAAACATGGAGGAAGCGCATGTTGCTCAACCTTTGTGCTTTTACATAATCACGCGTGCTCATATAGTGACAAATCTCTACTCATCTCAGCGTTGTGTTTGAACTTGTCCACTGGAAATGTGTCCCCCCCAAACCCCCCCTCCCTCCCTTTTTTTATATGAAAAAAAATTTCTTTGAAACTGCAAAATTTTGATTTCTTATCCTGATTTCTTATCAGATCAGTGCATGGTGGTTTGTAATATCTTTTGATAAAGTTCACTTTAAAGGGCCGGTTTGTCATTTTTAACGGTTTCAGCGGTGAAAACACTGATTCTCTTTCCCTATAACTCCTCACGCCCATGTTGTTGGATTGTCTTTTAAGGTCAAAACCTATCAGAGATAAACAGCTGTGTTTCAGTTGGGATTGTGCCTGCAGTATTTCTGGGCCAGAAATCTGAAACCAGAAGTTACCAAGAGTTCTTGCATAACAAATCAGTTTTCAACTCATAGAATCTGTATTATATGTGTTTTGTATCTGTTTGTACTGTAATAACAGGATTGTTGCAGGTCTCGAAACACTTTAAAATTGACAAACTGCACCGTTAAGAGATGTTGTTTTAAAAGGTCTTGGGCATAAGGGATTTTTGTTGGGATTGACTTAATCATTCCGTCGGCTCAATTTGTCCATGTTTTCCTCTTTGATGTACGAGGGGCATTCGAGTCAAACCGGGGCGTTTGATTGCACAGATTAACAGAACAACACAGTTATGAGAGTCAAACTTTTTTTTTTTGTATAGGAGCACCTTTTAATGGGGGAAAAAAAACTGGCCTAGTTTGATCAACAAAGGCGTATTGTGTTTCTGCAGGACGTTGTACAACCTCATACCGCCCACCGTACCAGTTGCACATTACAGGAACTCAGCTGGGAGTCATTGCTACATCCTCTGTACAGTCCTGACTGAGCCGTTTACGGAGTTCCTGGGAGGGCAGCTTTACAAACGTGAAGCAGACTCCTGCGCATTGAGAAAACGTTCTACCTTGATGGTGTCCAAGCACTAGTGAAACACTGGGATAAGTGCATTAGTGTAGCCGGGGATTATATAGAGGAATAAAGGGAGTTTTTACTCTTATAACTGTGTTCTGTTATTATGCACAATCCAAAGTCCACCTAATACTTTTGAATGTATTTAGTAAACCTCTCGTCACAGATTCAGTTTCTTCCCTAAAGCAGAGGAACGGATCCTCTAACATAAATTGAGATTTAACTGTGAGGGAACTCATTATTTATACCATATGACTGCAGGTATTTGGGGGTCAGAGATTTAAATAGGAAGTAGAGTGTAAATGTTTGAAAATGTACATGGTGTATATAATTATTATTTTGCTGTTTTGAGGGCAACTACAGTAGATAACAGTTGGAACAAACCTTTTCTGACTTTTCATGGCTGGTATTAAAAACTACTTTGTAATCTGGCTTAGCATGTATCAGACTACATCTAGGAGGAAAACATGATTACTTTGTTGATCGCTTTGACCTGACTTTGGGTAAGCAGCAAAAGAGGAAAGTGTACTGCTTGTTTCGATTACACGATCAGAGCGAGCGGTACCTTTACTCTTTTGCTGATTACCAAAGCCTTGCGTTCAAATGAAAAGCTGCATGTGGATCAAAGTTGTTCTGCATGACGTGCCCACGTTTGTCAGTCAACAGTCCATGAAAGTGTTCGACATTCAAGTGCAATCATTCATTAATTGAAATACAGTGCAAGTTGGCACTTTTTCATACACATGACTAAGTGTTGATAGATTCTACGTTTTTCTCAAATGTTTGTTTTCATTTCCTTTATCTTTAATGCCAATACAATAAACTGGAAGTATGACTGTTAAAACACCTTTCTCATTGCAGCATTTTATTAGTTCAGTAAATAAGTTGTTGCTCATCTTTGAGTAAACAAGTTTGTGTATGTGTGTGTGTGTGTGTGTGTGTGTGTAAGCAGTTCCGAGAACTGACTTCATTTTGAATTATTATTATTGTCTTTATTAATGGTACCTGGAGTCCAGTCATTTATTGAAGCAGCTTTTTTTCATAAATGCTGCATGACTTTAAATAACTAACATAATTTCCTTCCAGATACAGATCATGCAGCTAACCCTATACTCAAAAACGATTACCAATAATATTTGTTCCATTGCTAGCAAGGCCAGGTTCCTGCTTTCATCATTTCCTTGAACAGAAATAACACTTGCTTAACCAACAGTGACCACAGGAAGACTCATTTTATTTGAAACCACAACAGAATGTGAGATTAATTTTAGATGGGTGCGAGGTCATACAGTATGTTTTTACCCCCAAGACTTACAAGAAACGGTTTACAAATAAAATTCCTTTAATGTTTTAAAGTATAGCACAAGATATAACTTTTAAAACATTTTCACTTGTTCTTGATACAAATATAAATTGAAATATTAGTGTGAACTGGATCTTTGGTACCAAACTACAGATATACTGATCCATATGGTTTATTATGCATGTTATCATACCGTGAGTCTTGAACGTCCTTTTATATGATCTTTTATGTCAGAAAGCTTTAATTTAATATATTACAAAAATGCAAAAGAAGTCAGAGATGAATCTTATGGTAATGTAAATACAGACTTTTTTTTCTTACATGTGTTTCTGTATTAGTGGTGATCTCAGGTTTGTTTCTGCATCCTGAACAGTGAGTCAGTGGTATTAAGTAAGTCTTTCCAAGAACATACTGTGTTCCACCTACTGTTTCTCAGGAGCGCCGATCCTATATATTTAAAAATAGCAATAAACTCAAGAGTTGGAGCTGAATCATGCATTGTTTTCCCTTGGACTCCGTTAACTACAGGATGCATCAGCAACCATATATTGTAAAATCTGTAACGTCCTTTAAGTAACAGTTATGAAATGCTCTAGACCATTATAAGAGATCATCTAACTTTTTTAAATTAAATAAATAAAATAAAAAAAAAACTTTCACGCCCATGCTTTTCAACCATTTATAAGATCTACTATTGCTCCCTTTTGGGAGATCAAACCAAAGGTTTGAACGAAGGTTCAATGCAGTAAAAAATTCCTGAGGTTTTGTTGTTGTTTTTAAAAGAGTAGGTATTCAATTGATGGTTGCTTATGTCTACTCCATAACACCAGTCTTTCCTTGTATTGAAAATGAATTTATTATTGCTCTACAAGACTATCATTTTAAATAGCCAATTCTGGATTCATTCATATTTTAGAACTTGTTTTGACAGCACTATGGTTTGCATGATGCTGTTTGTTGAGGTGTGTTCTGAGAAAAACGTCTGGTAACAGTTGTATTTATATTGAGATCATGTGACACTTTCCATTTAACTAACTAACTAACTAACTAACTAACGTGACCTCTGCTGGAAGCTAGAACGAATTTAGCAGGTAACACCAAAGGGCGTGAATACCTTTGCAAACACGTTTCTTTTGTCCACATGTTTACGAACTGTTTTTCGGCCCACTTGGGTATTATGGGATAGTTTGTACTGACTCATGCCATATAATCCTAATGAAGTCTATTTCACTTTCAAGTTTTAACACTACAGAATGTAGAGAGGGGTGAAAACTTCTGGAAGCCCCAGGATAATGCACACATATCTGCACGGAAAGATTAATATGAGCTTACGCTGCCACATCCAATTTCAATGGGATACAGAAAAAAAGAAATCACTTTCCTCTTTCCTAAAGGACAAAAGTCAGTTGAATTATAACCCCTTTTTAAAAGCTTAAATTTGCTAGTCATATTTCTACTTCATTTAGCACCATACCCCTTTTACAACAAAAAATTAATTAAATATATAATAATAATAATAATAATATAAGAATACATAAATTTCCTCATGAACTTCCCAGGAGAATCCTGAGCATGTAAAAGCGACAACATAAAACATGTCGAAGAAATAAGGCCACCTAGTGGATAAAAGGCCAAACACAGGCACTTAAAAAAAAACATCACCCATTCACAATAAAACACACAAGTGCTATATTCCTGTTGCACATGTTCTTGAGATCAGTTTGTCTGTGAGGTGTGTATTAGCACCACCTGGCCCAGAAGGCCCTCGTCCACCCCACCAGGGGGCAATACGTAGCAAGATCCATCACCAGCCCTCTGTGGATCCATTTCTCTAAGCTGGGCATTACTCTGTGCCACTGTTTCCAACTTCCAAAGCTGGTACCGCAGACTTTTCCCCTGCTTGGCAAAGATGTACACCTCAACTGGATTCCTGAGCCAGTCAGCTGGTGCGTTAACCCGGGAAAGGTTCAGCCATGGTAGAGTGCTGTCAGTGTGGAGCTGTTCGCTGGTTACACTCCCCTCTGCCAGGCCAACCAACACACCTGTAAATGGCACATTATATACCTAGTTATTTCATCTATTCATGCATTTATAAGATCATTTACAAAAGCAAAAAAAACTGTGTTCATCTTTTTCTACTTGTTCTATGCAAATGATGTGCAACATAAAAAAATAAAAAAAACAAAATAGATCACTGCCTCAAGGTTTGATGCATTCTGAGATGCTCTTCTGTTCACCCCGCTTGTTGAGAATGATTATTTGAATTACTGTAGCTTTCCTGTAAGATCAAATCACTCTGACCATTCTACTCGGACATATCTCACATAAAATTTAAAATGGAAAAAAATTTAAAGTACGCATTGTATTTGCACTAGCGTTAATTTTGTCAGCTATTTTCAATTTAGTCTTAGTCTTGGAATAAATGTCCCTGTTAGTTTTTTATCATATTTAGTCAATGTTATCCTATTTTCCTCTTATAAAGTCTGGACATTTTAGTCTAGTTTTAGTCTGACAAACCTTTAAATATTTAAGTCTAGTTTTAGTCGATGAAAAAGTAACATTTTAACAATAAGATTCTTATTAACCATACAGTCAATCTAGTCTAGCCAAAACCATTTAAAAAAAAGAATGTATGTCTTTTTATGTATGTTTTCATCTGATTTTGTAGGCTAATTATATTTATTTTTAACCATCACAACAACTGCTGCATGTCCATTACTTTTCTTTTTTTCTTACTTCAAAGCAATAGGTGCAGTATGGACAATACAGTGTTCTTAAACTTTTTTTATCAGTTCTTTTTAAAGAAAAAAATATGAATTTACACACTTCGACTGTTTAGCTCCTATGAGTCACAATCATTTGCTAACCTATTAGCTTAATGCATTTGGCATGGTTTAAATATAAAATGAAATAAAATACATCACAACATAATTATGGTATCATGTGGTAACATAATTTCCACAAAGAGGCTGTAAAACTGGGTGATTATTATGGCACGTCTTCAGGTTTGTGGTATTTTTCCCAGCAATTGTGTTTCCCACACTGTTTCCCCCTCCGAAATTACTACACGTCGGCTTTTTGTCTCCGGTTCAATATAAAGAAAATGGGCCCAGTTATCGTCTCTTCTCTTTGGCCCGAGTAATACTGCTGTTATGACGAAGAGTTAACGATGACTCAGCTTGTAACATCCCGTCACTGCGCGCGCAAACTACTCCGTGACCCGGGAAACAGCGCTGCTCGCGCCATAATGAATGAACACCGTGTCGCAGCGGATTGTGACGAAAATTATATGTTGACGAAAAATAAAGACGGATGTTTTATTATCATTATTATTTTTTAATCACACTTTATTCTCGTCTTTTTTAGTCACTGATAACCGTGACGTCTCGTCATTGTCTCATCTTAGTCAAAGGAAAAAAGGTCGTCGAATAAAATATTTTTCGTCATTATTTCTGTTATAACATACACAAACTGCACCTTCAGTTCAAACAACATGCAATAAAGACAATTTTGTTTATGTGGAAAAACTCAAAATTGCTCACTCTTTTAAAAAAAAATTCAGCTCATGTGTTGACAGCTTTTTTAGCACATGCAAACAGTATGGAGGACTAAACATGAAATAATTATAAATAAATAAATGTGTGAATAAATAAGTAAATATAGAAATCAATAAATACATAAATACAATAAGCCCTGGAAAATTGCTAAATATATTCCTACTTTTGTTTATTAACATATTTCAAGA